>CM077080.1:165849080-166172849 GCA_039513925.1 Platanthera zijinensis
CATAAGATCAGGATCGTCCTTCTGGTGCAGCCTAGTCAAAGAAATCCAGGACGGCTCTGCCACTGACAAGGTACTCTGCAAACTACAGCATCCCATTGAAATATCCAATAGGAGGAACTCCTCCACTAAACGATCGGCGGAGAGGTTAAAGATCTTTCCCGTCTTTCGGCTCAGGGCGTCAGCCACCACATTGGCCTTGCCCGGATGATACTGGATCTCCACATCATAATCAGCCACGTATTCCAACCATCGCTGCTGACGCAGGTTCAACTCCTTCTGCGTGAACACGTACTTCAGGCTCTTATGGTCAGTAAAGATCTTGCACTGAGCCCCATAAAGTAGGTGCCTCCACAACTTCAAAGCATAAATAACCGCTGCAAACTCAAGGTCATGCGTAGGATAATTCTTCTCATAAGTCTTCAGTTGCCTTGACCCATAGGCAATTACCTTTCCATCTTGCATTAATACGCACCCCAAACCTACATGCGAAGCATCCATGTAGACATCATAATCTACTCCCTTAGTAGGCAGGGTCAGAATGGGAGCAGTGCGCAATCTCTCTTTTAGCTCAAGAAAAGCTTCCTCGCACTTTTCACTCCAAACAAAAGCCACATTCTTCTGAGTCAACTTGGTCAAAGGTGCGGCTAGGGAAGAGAAACCCTCCACAAATCTCCTATAATAACCAGCCAACCCTAAGAAACTCCTGATCTCTTTAGGCAAACTCGGTCTACTCCAATCCATCACTGCTGCAATCTTTTCTGGATCGACCGAGATCCCCTCCTTGTTCACCACATGGCCTAGAAAAGAAACTTGAGGCAACCAAAATTCTTACTTGCTCAATTTGGCGAATAACTTGTGATTCCTCAACTCCGATAGGACCAACCGCAAATGCTGCTCATGCTCCTCCGCACTGCGAGAATAAACTAACACATCATCAATGAAGACCACAACGAACTTATCGAGAAAATCCTTGAACACCCGGTTCATCATATCCATGAAGGCTGAAGGTGCGTTGGTCAGACCAAACGACATCACCAGAAACTCAAAGTGTCCATGTCTCGACCTAAACGCAGTCCGTGGAATATCCGTCTCACGGATCCTAAGCTGATGATAACCAGAACGAAGATCGATCTTGGAGAACACCGTGCTACCACGCAACTGGTCAAACAAATCATCGATCCTTGGCAGAGGGTACCTGTTCTTGATAGTGACCTTGTTCAACTCTCTATAGTCGATGCATAGCCGCATCGACCCATCTTTCTTCTTTACAAATAAAACAGGAGCACCCCAAGGCGACGAACTCTGCCTAATAAACCCCTTAGCTAACAGCTCATCCAACTGAACTCGCAACTCCTCTAACTCACGAGGGGCCATCCGGTACGATGCCTTAGCAATAGGACGTGTACCCGGCTCTAAATCGATCACAAACTCAACATCCCGATCAGGAGGAAGACCAGGAAGATCATCAAGAAAAACATCGGCGAAACCACGAACAATAGGAATCTCTTCCAAGCGTGGCACGCTAACAGCGGCTCCAATCGTCGAGACTAAACAAACACAACAATTAGAATGAAACAATCTCTGAGCACATACCGCAGAGATGATAGGAAAGTCCTGACACAGATCAGCATACACGCTGCCGGACTGACCTTCGTTCCTGATGAAGTCCAAGCGCTTTCCTTTGCACTGAATGACCGCATCATACCGAGAGAGCCAGTCCATGCCCAAAATGACATCGAAGTCCTCCAGATCAATCATTTTCAGGCCCGCCTTCGCAAGAAAGTCCCCCAACAAAACCGGGCAATCCAAAATGCCCAAATCTGACAACACAGATTCACCAGAAGGAAACTTGACACGGAAGGAATCCCGAACACTATCTAGAGTCAATCGATGACGCTCTACAAAGGCTCTAGCCACGAACGAGTGGGTAGTGCCGGAGTCAAACAGAACACGCGCCCAGCGGTTCTTCACCTTAAACTTCCCTATAGGAACACACAAACTAAGGAACTACCATAGCAATACCGCAATACTCTAGCAAATAAAACTACCAGGCTAGAAAAACAACAATCAACTAACCTGAAATAACCTGGGTCGAAGTCTGAGCCTCTTCGGAAGAAATCACGTTCAGCTTCCCTTTTCCCTTGTCCACACGCGGAGGTGGAGGTAAAGCCTGTAACGTAACTGCAGGAAGAACTGACTGAACCTGAGGGCACCGCGACTTGATGTGACCCTTCTGCCCACACTGAAAGCAGACTCTGTCCTTGGTCCAACACTGGGCCGCATCATGCCCGGATCGCTTGCAAACTGAACAGGAGACATCTCTCCTAGGAGCACCCTGGATCGCATGAACCTGCTCCTTCTTCTGAACTGCTGACCTCTTAAAACATTTCTCAACAGGGTGGCCTGACCGGCCACAGAAACTGCACACTACTCGGCTCCTCTTTCCCAGAACTGCATCGGGTACCAGGGGTTTCTTCCCCTCCACAGACTTTCTCTTGTTCTTTCTCATTTAATGGTCTCTGCTCTTTGCCGTTTCAATAGCCTCAACCTTAAGAGCAGCCTCTACGACTCCAGCATAAGTCACTGACCCATAGGCACTGGTCAGCTGCTGCACTTCACTCCTCAAACCACCGAGAAATCTCTTGACTCGATCGGCCTCAACGCTGACCAAAGCAGGGGCAAAATGGCTCAACTTACTAAATTCTATTTCATACTCACTCACCGTGAGTTGCCTTTGCTTCAAATAAAGGAATTCATTCATAAGGCGGTCACGCTCGACCGAAGGCAAGAACTTCCTCAACAGCATCTCTTTAAACATTTCCCAAGAGCATCCAGCTACTAGGCTCTCCTTTTCTCTCAGCCACCAACTCTTCGCCAAACCTTTGAGCTGATAGGTGGCTAACATCACCCTCTGGTCACCAGCAATCCCTGAATACGAAAACATCTCCTCCATGGAGATCAGCCAATCATCTATAACCATGAAATCTGCCTTCCCGTCATAAGTGGGAGGGCTCAGCCTCTGAAACTGCGAGATGAAGGCCATCTCCGCTGGCACCTCCACTGGAGGTCTCACGAGCGCAGGGGGAGGAGGAACAGCTAACCCCCCAGCAGGAACTTGCGCACCCTGAGCCTGTCCTGCCACAATTGGCACCAAAGACTGAATCTGGGCTCGCACCTCCTCCAACTGTCTGCCCATAGCTTCGCTACTCTGATACAGACTCTCGATTACCTCATCATTCTGAGCACCAGACGACTCACCTTCAGACAGGGGAGTCGAACGCGTCGCAGGTCGCCTAGCCATCCTATAATCATAACCACCCCAAATTAGATCCCCAATCAACGACTAGAACCCAAACACAAGTACAGACCATACATATATAGATATAGACTTAAAGCTGCTAAACTTGCTCTGAGAGTTTATCTTTTTAACAAAAATTTGATGACATGCCCTAACCTAGGATGGTTAACCACCACCTTACTAACTCTTGTGCCTAGATCGGGAATGCATGACTTTATTTTGTTTTGAAAACTTATGTGTGTACATATGTCATCCTGCAAATCTTTAGCTTGGCACGTCGTGCTTATGCAATGATATGCTATGCATGTTTGTGCTATGCATTCTAAAAAGGGCCCTAATGCATGTTATGAGCGTCGTACACATGAAAATGTTATGCATCCCATACTACATAACATTCCCATGCAATGAAAAGAAACGTGCTAGTCGCAGTCATGTGGTGAGGTTATGCATCCCATACTACATAACCCTCACATGTAGCCCCTATGGTGGATCCATATACGAACACATATTATGCATCCCATACTACATAATATGCCCCGTATACATCATGTTATGCCATGAGTGCAGTGTTCGTGCTTTTGCCAAGACGTGCTGATGACATATCGGTGTGTGAATGACATGATGCTGAACCACTAAAAGCAACAAAGGAAGGTTGCTCAACTAACTTGTCAAGCAACCTCCCTCTGATACCAACTGTCACAACCCGCATTTTCTCCGAATATAAGAATTATCAGAGTATGAGAAAACACGCGTCATGATTCCATGTCAAGCAGGGGATAACCGCTGACGCTCAGGCAAAACCAACTACAAACTTTATGCAAGAAAATCCTGTGTTTTATGAATAGAAAATCAGTTATATTTAGAGGTTGTATCCCTCGGCTCAGTGGATCACCTAGTCCACAACAAAAAAACTATGTTTATACGCTGCGGAAAAGTACTATAATTGGGTTTGACACCCTAAAGAGCGCATAAGAGTCCCAAGAGAACCACTTATGCTAAGCAAGACCCTACATTTAATTTATATATAATATATAAAAAAACGGTTTTCATACGTGATTTGGAAAATAGTGATTAAGTCTTATAAAACATGCTGATCATGAGCTTTATTTATAATACTAATTAGGGTTGGAAAAAACTAGCAACCTAGCATAAAACCTTCTCAGAGCAAGTAGACTATCTCCAGAAAACGGTAGCAGCATAAGTAAATATATCCAGTACAAAGGTAAGAAAAACTACCAGTGGGCGCCAACAACCTGACACGAACCCACTGGCACATATGTATGTCTGCAAGAAGGTACAGAAAAACTATCTCACTAACAAGGTAAACGGAACTCCAAAGTCCGGGAGTCCACCAGCAACACCACTGCCTCAGCTAGCCACCAGACCGGCTACAACTCAGAACCTGAGGCATTCCAAAAGAAAACAGAATACCTCAGCAAGCAACAAGGTAAAAACAACTGCAAGCAAGAGTCAACCAAAAGGAAGAAGTAACTGAAAAACATGCAGTAGAAAGAGTCACAACTGTCCAAGACAAGACAACAAGACAAGCACACAAGCAAAGAAAATAGCAACAACCCAACTCAGGAACATCATCCTGCCGGGCCTTCTAGGCTACCAAGAGCCCAAAGTGCTGCAAGCTACTAAGGAAGAAACTTCTAACACCCTAAACAGTGGAAAGTGGTAGTAGCAAAAACAAACAACGAGGAACCAGATCAGAGGCAAACTCAGTCCCCCATCCACCATGTCCAAGTCAACAAGCTCGAGGGTCTACACGTGAAAACACAAGGGACCTTCCACCCACACATGCCCAGCTCGTACCTGGAGCAAGAAAAACAAGAGTGGCCTTGGCTATATCACACAACTCCACCCCCCTGAAGAGCTATAAACCACCACTACTAACCACGACCCACGATTCGGCCCTTAAGAAAGTAAAGGGAGCGGCCGACAAGGAAATACCAGAAATATAACAAGAAAACCACTCGGGAACGAAAAACAAGGTAAAGAATAGTGTTGAAAAGAATCAACACGACAAGGCGCTGAGTGAGACCCACTCAGTGCCTACCTAAACCTTGGCGTTGAGTGAGCTAGCCTCACTTAAAGCCAAAACCAAACTCTAACCACAATCCCACTAGGGTAAAACGGAGCTCGATGATCATCAGTCGGAGTTCGACGATCGTCAATCGGCTGAAGGCCAAAAGAAGCCCGACGATCATCATCCTGGAGGTCGACGATCGTCGAAGGCTAAAAGGCGAGCAAAGCTCGAAGATCTTCCTCTAGGAAATTGTCGAGCGCTGATCGGCTATCAGACAAGAGCTGAGCTCGACGCTCATCGAGCGTCGAACGGAGCTCGACGTTTTCCCTCTGGAAAAACGTCGAACGGAGATCGACGATAGTCGTACGATTTTGAGACAAAGAGGCAGGGAATTTCCAGTACTCAAGTAGTCGCCTACTACTCGTGTATTCAAATTCCAGTACTCGAGTAGTTACCAACTACTCGAGTACCTCAACCCGCTACTCGAGTATGCTAAAACTACTACTCGCGTAACTAAAAACCTGCACTCGAGTAGATGCCTACTACTCGAGTAAACCAAACCACTTACTCGAGTATCTCGAGTCCACTACTCGAGTAACTCGAATCCCCTACTCGAGTAGTTACCTACTACTCGAGAAAACCAAGGCTAATACTCGAGTTAACGCCTTCTACTCGAGTATCTCAAAGCAACAACTCGAGTAACTAAAATCACTACCCGATTATCTAATAACACTACTCGAGTATCTAACGACACTACTCGAGTATCCCGAAACCCATCACTCTGGTAGTTAATTACTACTTGAGTAATAAACTCAACAATTCGGAAAAAAAATTCACCCCCCCCCCTCCTAACACTCCCTCTCGGCTATACCCAAACCAGAGCAAAGATCTGAGCAAAGAAAAAAACGGCATCACGCCGGCAACGTTGGGTTCCAACAGCGCAAGTAGGGGGTTCAATAGGGAGAACTAAATCCTGTAGCTAGCAAGAAAAAAAGAACAACAAGGCCTCTATCCTAGGGCTAACAGGGATTTCAACTTCAGCAAGAAAGTTCAAAAAGAAACTTGGCAAGGGCAAGAATACCACTTGCCTCAACTTTCAGCGAAGCTTGGACGGCTTTCCTCCTCTTTACACAGAACAAACAGCCGCAGCACCTAGAACAAATCTCATGGCCATTAATGGAGGAAAACCCCAAAACCGAAACCCAAATCTCATCAAAACTCCACGAAAATTGAATATCTTACTGTCGAAACGAAGATCTCGGAGAGAGCAAGACAACGCCGCTTTCGGACTCGAATTCCGTCCACGAACAAGCCCGGAATCGCCGACCAAAGGAGGTACAGGACGGGCGGTTTTCTCCTCTGTTCTTCCGAGAACAAGCCGACGGTTTCTCTCTCAGGAAAAGAAGAAGAAGTGGGCCGTCACTTCTTAAACAGAGCTTTTATACTAAAGCTAACCCGCCGGTTCAGCAATAACCGAACCCTAAAACGCCTAATCCCTTAATTACAATTAAGAAAATTCCAAAAGGAATAAGCCAGAAATATGGCTGCCACCAAGGCAAGGCAAATAACAGCTCAATAACTTCTCCCGCAAGGATTTAATATTCAGCCAAATCAATTTAATTAATTGATCACAAATACTATTAACACACCAAACGACACAAAAACCGAAATACCTCGGAATTCGACGAAATTCACACCGTAGCTAAATATCCATGCTACGAACACAACGGCAAAGTCGAAATTAACTTTCGACGAAAAGAACTTGAGTTATACCCAAATAAAGCCAAACTCAAACATCCCCCCGAGAGGCCACACCGGGTCACCCAAAACGACTCGGCTTGCTAGGGAGATCTTACCAACAGGCTACAAAATAGGGCACTCAGTTCTAAGGAGCTAAACCATACTTCATACATGGCACAAGCCACAGAAACGCGTCATCATAACGCCCACGAGAATAAAAATAAACGCAGGAAAATCGGGGGCGTTACAGGATATGTTCAGCTTGTCAAAAGGGCAAGCAGACAAAATCCTCCTTTCATAGCCTTGAAAACAAGGATTCAGTGAGGTGTCTATACCTCTTATATATGGATCTTTTTTGTCCTATGCCAGTTCATAGTCTAGGTAGGAAGGTCTACACTTTTGTGGTTATAGATGACTATTCTAGTTATTCCTGGGTGTTCTTTCTAAGAAAGAAATTTGAAACCCCAAGTGTTTTACACAGTTTTGTCAAACAAATTCATAATGAACTGGATAGTACAGTGGTCAAAATTAGAAGTGACCATGGCACTGAATTTCAATCTGAAAGTATGATAAGATTGTGTGAAGAATTTGGGATTTTCCAAGAATTCTCCTCACCTAGAACACCTCAGCAAAATGGTATTGCTGAAAGAAAGAATAGGACATTGATTGAAGCTGGTAGAACTCTATTGAGTGACACTTCTCTCCCAGAATATTTCTAGGCTGAGGCAGTAAACACTGCATGTCATGTACTCAACAGGGCTTCTATCACTAAGTGCCACAAAAAGACTCCCTATGAGATTATGAAAGGTAGAAAACCAAATTTATCCTATTTTAGGATCTTTGGTTGCAAGTGTTATATCCTTAACAATGGCAAGTCTTATCTCAATAAGTTTGCTACCAAATCCCAAGATGGGATATTTGTTGGGTACAACAACAATAGTAAGGCTTATAGTGTCTACAACTTGATTACTCAGGTTGTAGAAGAATCTGTACATGTTGTATTTGATGAAACAAGATTAATCAACAGTGAGTTGCCTTATAGTTCATGCAGTCCAACATGTATAAGCAATAGGATGGACAAGCTTTCCATTATAGAAGGCTCAACTGCAGATGAAGTATTGGAAAATGATGGCTACTGTCTAGGGGGAGTATAAGCCTCTCTAGAAGCTGATGAAAACCAAGAGGTGCGGCACAATGAAGAAACTAGAGGTGTTTATCCAGAAGGAAGTCTACCTCCAGCTGTAAGGCATCTAAAGGATCATCCAGCAGATCAGATAATTGGTGATCAAAGACATGGAGTGCAAACCAGAAGTAGAAATCTGAATACAGTTCTGCACTCAAGTTTTCTATCTCAACTGGAGCTAAAGAAATTTGAAGAAGCTATCCAAAAACAACACTGGATTAATGCTATGCAAGAGGAGCTTAATCAGTTTAGAAGATGCAAGGTCTGGGAGTTGGTTCCTAAACCAAAAGACCACAACATCATTGGTACAAAGTGGATTTTTAGGAACAAGTTGGATGAGAATGGAGTTATTGTGAAGAATAAAGCAAGATTGGTTGCAAAAGGATATAGGCAGGAAGAGGGAATAGACTTTTATCAAACATTTGCCCCAGTAGCAAGATTGGAAGAAATCAGAATGTTCCTTGCCTATGCAGCATATCAAGGCTTCAAGGTATATCAAATGGATGTGAAATCAGCATTTCTGAATGGTGATCTAAAAGAAGAAGTCTATGTAGAGCAGCCATCAGGTTTTGTAGATTCTCTTAAACCTGGTTATGTCTATAGACTTAGGAAAGCATTGTATGGGTTAAAGCAAACCCCAGGTGCTTGGTATGAAACCCTGTCTACTTTCCTTATTAAGAACAAATTCTTAAGAGGTAAAATAGACAAAACTCTATTTTTAAGGGAATCTAAAGGTAAGATAATCTTAGTTCAGATCTATGTAGATGACATAATCTTTGGATCTACAGAGAACAACCTTTGCAAGAAGTTTGTCAAACTTATGCAAGGGAAGTTTGAAATGAGCAGTATGGGGGAACTTAAGTTCTTCTTGGGACTCCAAGTAAGACAGACTAATGATGGCTTGTCCATATCCCAGTCTAAGTTCACCAAGAAGTTAATTAAGAAGTATGGTATGGAATCATCCTCCATCATGAGAACTCCTATGGGAACAAGTATGCCTATATGCAAAGATTTGCAGGTAAACCTGTAGATGAGTCTTTGTATAGAGGAATAATTGGCTCTCTATTATATCTAAATGCTAGTAGACCAGACATTATGTATGCAACATGTGTCTGTGCAAGGTACCAAGCATGCCCTAAAGAATCACATTATACTGCAGTCAAGAGGATTTTGAGATATCTAAAGGGCACACCTAATCTAGGCCTTTGGTACCCTAGGAATGGAGATTTTCTACTAACAGGTTATTCAGATGCAGATTTTGCAGGTTGTAGAGAAGATAGAAAAAGTACTACAGGTACATGCCAATTCCTGGGAGGAAGATTGATATCTTGGAGCAGTAAGAAGCAGACTAGTGTGTCAATATCCACAGCTGAGTCTGAATATGTTGCAGCTGGAAGTTGCTGTGCACAACTATTGTAGATTCAGCATCAGCTAAGGGATTATGGTATTCGGGTAGGTAGAACACCTTTATTGTGTGATTTTAAAAGTGCTATTTCTATTGCAAACAATCCTGTTTCACATAGTAGGACTAAGCACATAGAGATAAAATACCATTTTCTTAGAGAACATGTAGAAAAAGGAGACATCTCATTAGAATTTGTTAAAACTGATTTTCAAATTGCAGATGTATTTACTAAGCCTCTAGATGAAACTAAATTCAATAGATTTAAAATTGAATTAGGAATGCTGACCATAGGTTTGTTTACCAAAAATTGGCTAAGTAAAATTGTGTAGACACATTAAGTGATAAGGTGTCGACACAGAGAATTCATGTCGACAATTCAGGGAAATTGTGTCGACACAGAGAAAATGTGTCGACAACTAAGGGACAAAGAGTTGACACATCCAGAAATGTAGTGTCGACACAATAAGAGTAATGGTGTCGACACTTACAGATTTTGTGTCGACACTTATAATAAGAGTCGACAGAGAATTTCTGATGAACTACTAAGTATCTTCTGTGTCGACATATCATCAATTGGTGTCGACACATAGTAGTCAGCGTCGTGGTCGAGACAATAGAAGTGTGTGTAAACACATTCTAATAGTGTCGATACTTTAAGACAGTTTTTGCCCGCCTTTTGACCTTCTTTGATTAGAAGGGTATAAATAGGTCAAGAACTTATTCTGCCGACACGCTCACCAGGGTTTCGAGACAAAAAACCTTGTGTCGACAATCTCTCTCCTCTCCAATCAACCTTTCTCTTCATTCCAATGGCGCCCAATGTTGAAGACAACGTAAATGAAGGATATGAGTTTGTTAGGCATGCATTCAACGATGCCGAATCGGAGATCAAACAGGTCATTTCTCTTCTTGTAGACAATGGATTAGAGTATCTTGTCTCTGAACCTAGTAAGATATGGAAGAAGGAAGTATTCGAGTTCTATACTGCTGCATCGATGGACTCAACCGGCTTGAAGATCAAATCCACTGTTCATAGAGAAAAAGTCAAGCTGTCTGAAAAGACGTTGAGCAAGATTCTCCATCTTCTTAGAATACAAGATGAGGAAGAGGTACCTGCCTCAAGGACCAGGGAGGCACTTCAATGGTGTGGATTGGATCCAACCATAAAGATAGGATCTGCCATCAACAGGAAAGGCATGAATCCTCTAGGGAAGTTCCTATCTGAAATTATAGGAAAAGTGATCTTATACAAACCAGGTGGCCATGATAGGATATCAGCCTATATGTTCAGCCCGATGACTAGGGTGATTTTTAAGATTCAAATAAATTGGTCTGCTGTACTGGTTGATAAGATTAAAGAAGGAATCAAGAAGCCAAACTTGGCTAGGATCATAAGTCTGTACCTGGCTGGAATGATTCCAGAGGTAATGCAACAGATTCCTTGATCAAAGATAAACCACATGAGGAGAATGGACATGAGGTTATTCTCAAGATGTGATAGAGTTCTTTCAAAAGAGATGCCTGAGCATGGTCATGAAGATGCACAAGTTCAGGAAGAGAAAGTAAGAGCACAAGTTAAGGATCTGACTGTGACTACCCAAGTCCAGGAAGAGACTATAATTGCACAAGTACAGGGGGAGCTAGAAAGTACACAAGTCCAGGACAATGCTGAGAATGCAAATTTACAGGGGGAGCCAGAGTCTGAACAGGTACAAGAGGAACAAAGAATCAATTTATCAGAGGACATTATTCCTCAAATTGATCTAGATATTTCTAGAGTTGATGCTGCTGCTGAGAAAGTACAATCTCCTGCTCTCACACAACAAGAATTTACTCTTAAAGAGCTGTTTCCTGATCTTGGAGGAGAATCAGATAAAATGGAGCAAGTAAGGGTTGAGGGGGAGCAGGTTGATATAGAGGAAGAGCAACAAGTAGCTGAGAAAGAAATTTCTTCCACTCCTCGAGAGAGAGTTACTATTGAAAGTTCTTCAGAATCTGAGCAAGAAGAAGTAAGGGAGGAGAAGAAAAGAAAACTTATGGTTTTCAAAAGGAGAAGTCAAAGCGATAAGCAGGCTTTACAAACTACTTCTTCCCAACCAGCACCTGCAATTGATTACAATAAACTTCTGGTGGATTTACAAATCAAAATGGATGAGCAAATATTGCTTCTTGAAAAGTATGTGGATGAAAGCCAAAAGGCTCTTCAATTTGATCTGGCACAAGAGATAAAATCTATACGATTTGAAGTTAATCAGAACAAAAGAGAGATGACAGATTGCTTCCACAAGGGTGGCAATGCTATGGTATTTCTTGCCAAGCAACAAGAATAAATAAAGAAGCAAGTAGATGAGATGGCTGTTAAACAAGGCTATGTACATGAGAATCAAATAAGAATGAATAAAAATCTGACTGAATCACATAATGTGATAGTCACTGAGTTCACAAACATTGTTGTTGCAATGACTGCTGCAAGGGCTAAAGAAAAAGAAGAATATGATCAGAAGCTACAAGCTACCCTAGATGTAGTTAAAACTGTCATCACTTCATCTGAGAAGTTTATTAGTGACAAGCTTCAAAAATTAAAGCAAGTCTTTAAAGATGGAATCAACTATCTGGATGGACAAATCAGATTTCAGAAAGATGACTTGAGAGAGCATGTGGCTAGAGAAGTCATAAAGGGGGAGAGGGTGTTAGTTTATGCTAGGTCTGACCATGCCAAATTGGTAACTAACAGCATAAGAGCCACTCTTTGATATCCACCCCTGTGTGATGATGATAATATGGCTGAGTTAGGGGTTCAACTAATTCTACTTGAAGGTAATCAACCAGAGGTTTCCCAAGTTATTTACCCTCCTGCAAATCTTGAGATGATACATGAGCAGGTTCAGTCAATGTACAGCCCTCCACAAACAATTACAAATGTGATTATTGAAAAGGTTGATATGCCAGATACTGTTATCAAAGCTCAGCAAGATGCTCTATTATCAAAGAAAAGATTTAGAGAGCAAGCAGAATTAAAGCCAGACTTTGAGTAGTGGAGCCCCACTTCAAGGAATATCATTTTAACTGCATGGAAGGCTGTAAAAGATCAAGTACATGAAAGGGGTAAATGGTACAATGAGCATGAATGGAAAAAGTATGAAGCCAGGCAGGAAGCCATAGTTCAACACAGGAGAAAGGCTAAGATGGGGAAGCTACCTCCTGATACTCAGGAACCTAACAAGTATTTCCCCAAGCCCTTTCATTATTTTGAAAGACAAAGGATCAAGGCTGAAGCACAGAAGAAAGTTGATCTGAAAGGCAATAAGCCCATGGAAGATACAGAACCTCCTGCTCAGGCTCAGATAATATCTGGAAAAGGGATAGTCATCAAGGAGCCTGCCCAGCCTTAGTCTTAGCTTTACTAGTTTTTGTCCAAGAACTATGTAAATAGTTAGTTTGTTAAAGAAATCAATGTAAACATTTTGTAACAAACTTTTTGAGTTGATATACAAAACATTGTTCTGTGATCATTTACTTTTACATCTTTATTCTGTGATGTAACTATGATATGTGTTTTGTTTATATAGTACCCTGTCATATAATGGTTATATACATCATCATGTTTATTTTATAAGTGGTGTATATCATTGGCTAAAGGGTTATGACTTCTCCAAATAGGGGGAGATTGTTGGGTACATTGAAAAATGTGTACCTGATTTGGAGAAGCCTCACTTAGCTCAATGATATACATCAAGGTATATTTGATGTTATTTTGAGTTTATATGTGCAGGTTAATAATGTGCTAGAATGCAAGAAAAATATTCTTAGTCCATGTGTCGACACCTGAGGAAGCTGTGTCGACACTTCAGTAAGATTGTGTCGACACTTGGAAATAGCTGTGTCGACACTTCTGAGAATTTGTGTCGACACCGGGAGATAGTGTCGACACACAGAAGATTATAGTCGACATCGACTGTGTCGACACCGGGAGGCAGTGTCGACACATAGAGGCAGAGTCGACAACAACTGTGTCGACACCTGGAGGCAGTGTCGACACACACTATGTTCTGAGTCTACATCAACTGTGTCGACACACAGGACTTGTGTCGACACACAGCTAAGTCTATACCAAGTTGATTGCTGATGAATGGTGAAGTGTTTGTGTCGACACAAATAATCAGTGTCGACACATTCTCAAGATGCAGTATCAAGGAGCTGTGTCGACATCAAGACAGCTTTGTCGACATCACCAAAGGCTGTGTCGACACTTAAGTCACTTGTGTCGACACATATTGATAGATCGTCTCGACACTTTATGGCAGACAGACTCGACGCTTTGCTGACAGAGTCAAATGCTCAAGAACTGTTTGAAGACTTGACAGCTGTTGGTTATGACAGGTTTACTGAAGCTGTCAGACTTGTCAGAAGTTAGTTATAAACCGGATCAGCCGGTTACCATGGATGAAGTCTATAAATAGATGGATTCAGAAGAAATAAGATATATACATAAGAAGGGAAAGTATTGTCACAACTAACACAATTAGAGATTGAGAATGTACAAGTAACAAAGAAGAAGATCTTCGTGAGAAGATCTAAGAAGACGATCTGAAGTAGTTTACTATTCAGATTCTGTCTAAGTAGATTTTAATGAAGAATTCAGAAGTATCTTCAAGAGGTTTGGATAGAGAGAGATCCAGCTATTTGAAGACAAGGAGGAGATATTCACTGGTCTCTCAAGAAGCAGATACTGAACTAATCTATCAAGAAGATTCAGATCTATTTCTGAAGTATAAGAAGGAAGCTGTCAGTCAGTTTTATTCAAAGGAAATCAACCAAACTAAGTTCAGATTCAAGAAGCTTTGAAGAAAGCTAAGATCAAGTTGATTTCAGCCATCAGCCTCTTCAAGAAGCTGATCAAAAAAGTTTTTATCCCTTCTCTCTCAACAGGGGTAAGAGATTACAAAAATTCCTTATCAAATTCTGTAGGATCTATTCATATATCTGAGTTGTAAGCCTATTTTATAAAGGCTGAGTGTAGGAGATTTATTCTCTTAGTGGTAGGGTTGTTTATGCCTGAGTTGTAGGAGAAGGTATTCTCTGAGTTGTAGGCCTTGAGGCAAGGCTGAGGTAGGGCTTGTTAGCCTGAGTTGTAGGAGAAGGTATTCTCTGAGTTGTAGGCCTTGTGGCAAGGCTGAGGTAGGGCTTGTTAGCTTGAGTTGTAGGAATCCTTCTGGATTCTGAGCTGTAGGATCTGAGGATCTGAGTTAATGGAAGAAGTTAGGCTGACTCTAGCATACTACTAGAGTCGGTGAAGGGGGAAAGTGGATGTACCCAGACCTTGGGGAACCACTATAAATCTGTGTGCAATCTGTGATGTGTGTATGTTTGTGATTGTTGTGCTGTGTTGGCTTAAAAATATCTGATTTATTCAATGAACTGTAGTTATATTCTGCCTTAAGTTAAATTAAGGAAAAGTACCTATTCACCCCCCCCCTCTAGGTGTTTAGGTAGTCTTGTTAGTAAAACTATCACTACCTCAGGCCTCATCCCTACCTCAGCCTTTATCACTAGGCTTACAACTCAGACTTTTAACAAGTCCTACACCTCAGGCTCTCAGCCCTACCCCTACCTTTATAATTTCAGGCTTATAACTCAGATCTAACAATAGATCCTACAAAAAATTGAATGATATAAAGATACAGAAAATTCACCAGCAAGATTTCTCTATTGGTGTAGCCTTCTTGATCAGTTATTGAATGAACTGACCCTTCTGATCCAACCTGAATTAGCTTTTCAAAGCTTCTTGATAGAACAAAATAAGGTGGATCTTCACTTGATGTAGAAGATGATTTTCAGTCAGCTTCTTCCTTAAATTCATAATAAATTCTGAATCTTTCTTGCAGACAGCCTTGGATCTGCCTTCGTAAGGGTTTTCCCTGTTCTTGTTGAAGAATTCTCTAGTATTATTATTCTTCTTCTTCTGTTGAATTCATCTCATTGTTGTCACAGATCTGACTCTTATATAGAGTTTCCCAATTGTTACCGGTTGATCCAGTTTGTAACAACCTTCTGACAGTTCTGACAGTGGTGTCAGATCGGTTAGTTATGACAACTGACGAGTCATCAGTCAAGTCAGTTGATTCGTCAAAGACTTTCCAAATCAGCACATTTCACTCTGCAAACTGCTTCACATGTGTCGACACATATAGGCTATGTGTCGACACAAGTCTTCATGATGTCGACACAGCATACAATGTGTCGACTCAGTCAATCTTCTGCTACTCGACACTTCTTCTATTGTATGTGTCGACACAAGTCCAGTGTGTCGATACAAGTCTTCATGTTCTCGACATAACTGCTGCAGACAGATGGCGTTGAGTGTATGTCAGATGGCTTTGAGTGTGTGTCGACACAAGTCCTGTGTGTTGACACAAGTCCTTCTTGTCTCGACATAACTGTAGCAAACAGATGGTGTTGACTGTGTGTCGACAGCGTTGAGTGTGTCTAGATGGCGTTGAGTGTGTGTCAACACAAGTCCTGTGTGTCGACACAAATGCTTCTGATCTCGATACAGCACTTTGAGAGTTGATGTGTTGACACAAGTCCAGTGTGTCGACACAACTGCTTCCAGTGTCGACATAGCTCTTTGGTGTCGACACAGCTCCTGTATTAGGTGTCGACACAAATTCTGCCTCAGGTGTCGACACAATTCTGGGTGTTGACACAGCTGCTTCTTTAGGTGTCGACTCAGTTTTAGTGTCGACACAACTTCTTCATAATTGTCGACTTAGCTTGGGTGTCGACACAACTCCTTCATAAGTGTCGACACTTGTACTTAGAAAATTTTCTTCAAATTCTTGAACCTGTACAATGTAACTCAAACATCTATCAAATACAAATTGATGCATATCATTGACTAAGATGAGTCTTCTCCAAATCTGGAACATATTTTTCAATGTACCCAACAAGTCCTATCTGGAAGATACTGCCTTGCCTTTTGCACACTGGGGTTGTGCCAACAATCTATGGCAAAGTGGCCCACTTTTCCACAACACCAACATTCTTGGATGTTGTATCTCCTTTTCTGAATAGACCTTGAAGTGTGCAAGCCACTTCTGGATGCCTGTTCAGTGGGGAGAACTGTGGACTTCTTATTTCCTTCAGCAAGAGCTTGACCAAGAGAAAGTCTGCCAGTAGAGGAACTTGGCTTTCTCTATGCTTCATTAGCAATAGCCTTCTTAGTAGTTGGCATGATCTTAATGGCATCAAAGGCAGCCAAGTAAGCCATACTAACTGACTTACCATTAGTATGAGTTCTTTCTGGAAGAACTTTAGAATAGTCCATAGCCGCATCCTTGAATGAGGGGGATGGGGAACTAAATACAAAAGGTCCATGATGGGCCTTTTAGACTTTTTCATGGGGAGCCTTCTGTACACTTAAACCCATAACCTCTCTTCTTCCATTGTAAGGTACATTTATAATCTTACAAGGAAGATTCCCACATCTCCAGTGACCACTCTTATAGTCTTGGTCATACCTGTTGGATGGGAGAATTAGCTTGTGAGAGGTTTACTGAGGCCTGACAGGAGCTTTGCCTCTCCTCTGAGATTGGATAACTTTAGAAATCCACTCAGATTTAGATTTTCTCTTGATAACATCTATCTTAGAGAAATTAGCCACAATCCTCTTCTCCCTTTCAAGTTTCTCTTCAAGATCCTTGATAATAGAGTCCTTATATTCGACTCAACATAGATATCTACCATGGTATTCATATTGGCTACTTCCCTTACTTTTAGATATAGCAAAGATGTAGTCTCATCTTGCTGGAAGCAACCAGCTGTAGGGAGGCAATTTCCTCTGCTTGTTTCTTAACAAGCATCTTGCTTTCTTTGAAAGCCTTCAGAAGTACACCATGATTTTCAATCAATTGATTGATATCATCTTCTGAAAGAGGACTCTCATCATCACTTGATGAGGATGCATCAGAGTCTGTATAGGATTCATATCCAGACTCTGAGAATGAGCAAGATGGGGAATATACCTTATTTTCTCCAGGCTGATCCTGGCAGGATTCTTCTTCTGGTGTAGCTATCAGCCTATAATATCTGCAATCACCTTCCTCAGCTTCATCCACCTCTCATTCACTATCTGAATATGATAGAGGGGTTGATCTTTGCTCTTATATCTAAATAAACTTTGTCTTCTGCAAGAGCTGTCAACAGCCCAATGTTGTTCTTGTTCTCTCTACAGACCTGGAGCTACTTTGAGCTCCGCACCTTATGGCTTACCCTTGAACTCATAAGTGCAAACCTTTTAGCTATCCTTGGATGTCAACTCAGACTGTTAGGTCCTTTTTGAGCAACCTCCCTCTAATACCACTTGAAAGTCTTTGATTTCAAGGATAGCAAAATCACCTAGTGGGGGGTGAATAGGTTTCTTAGTCCTTAGTGACTTATCTTTTATTTTCTTTTCTTTAGGTGCTTTATTAGCTGGTTGGACTTTGCTTTCAAGATATGTAACCTGCAACACAACAAACACATAGAGCACACATAAGATTTATAGTGGTTCCCCTAAGAAGGGTACATCCACTTTCCCTCCCACCTATCCAACTAACTTGTTGGACTAGGCACTTCTCCAAATATCAGCTCCAAGAGCTTACACCTTAGATCCCTAGGAATCTCTAGGTCTCCTCAACGACTTACAAATCAGCCACAAGGGCCTACAACTCAGTGATCAGCTGATCACCTACCTCAGGCCAAGTCCCTACACATAGGCTGGGAGGACAACCGTACCTCAAATCCACTAGGGATCCTACCTCAGAGGGAATGACTCTCCTACAATCTCAGGCACAAAGGCCCTACCTCAGATCTACAGCCAGATCCTACCTCAGGCATAAGTGCCCTACATCTCAGTTAGAATGACTCACCTACCTCATACTTGAAACCAAGTCTTACAGCTCAGATTATCAAGAGAATCCTACCTCATAGGAAATTTGCTCCTATCACTCAGATCCTACAAAATGAAAGTGGGTTGTGTGGTTGATCTTAACACAAGAGATGTTTCTCTATGCCAAGGTTATGGATAGAGATAAACTCAGCCCAACTATGACTCTAGGAAAAAATTTCCTGAGTCTACTTTTACCTGAACTAACATATACTCAGTCATAGCTTCTTCTTCTCAGTACCAGGGATTTTTCCTGCTGGGACTGAGAAGTGACTGCATCAAAACTTGCTGCTACCTGAGCTGAGAGAATCCTAGCCCAACTTCTTCTCAGCAATAAGGATATAGATCTTGCTTTGGCTTGTACTGGAAGCAGCTTGCAGGCAACTGTTTTGCTTCTTCTTTCTTTCCTAGGCTGAGGAGTTTCAACCCTAACTTCCTCTTCACAGCCTCCAGTAAATGTTCTTCAGGGTTGTACAGCTGGATTTGTGAAGAACTTGCTGGTACAGATGGAAAATGACACCAGCTATCATATTTTCTTCCTTGAGAAATTTGCTCTGATCTTGCTGATGTCGATGGAGAAGACAGTCAGCTAACTTTTTTAGCCTTCAGTCTTGCTATCTTGAGCTTCATGTTCTTTAGTCACAGCAACAATGGCGATGAAGAAGAACAACACCAACGACACCTTTTTGTAAAAAGACTTCTCCTTTTATTGATTTCCACCCAACGTCTCTTTTAGCAGTGGGCCCCACACCATCAATGGGTAGCTGCAACCTAGCTTTTGCGCTAACTGTCGTACAGTTACTCTATGGCATTTTGTCATGTACTGTAGCTTTCCCGCTATCAGTTTGAATAATGTTGACTTGTTGACTTACTGATGTCAGCCCCTGTGGACTTAGCAAAAATCACGCATTAGTAGAATAGGCATTGAGTGAATGAACTTCACTCAACGCCAAGGCACTTATACCAAATTCTGAATATCTAGGCGTTGACAGCATTGAGTTAGTAAGCTTCACTCAATGATTTTTTCCTTAGCTTATTCTTCAGCCTTTTCTGCATGTTTGGCAGTGAGAGCGTTGAGTGGCCACGCCTCACTCAATGCCTTATTCCTTAGCCATGCTTTCTGTATTTTAGGCAATGAGAGCGTTGAGTGAGCACTACTCACTCAATGCTTCCTATCTTAATCAATTTCCTTCTTCTTCAGTATCTTAAGCATTGAGAGCATTGAGTGTGCATGCCTCACTAAATGCTTTTTGCTTTTGCCATATTTTTTGAATCATGGAATTGAGAGCGTTTAGTGAGCATGTCTCACTCAACGTTTTCTTCCTTAGCCAGATTTTTCTGCTCCTTGGCATTGAGTGAGAAGCTCCACTCAATGCATTTGGACTTAGCCAAATTTCTACATCTGAAAACACAGGTTCTAACTGAATGATTGTCAGTCAACGCTTTATCATATGGCGTTGAGTGAGCTTGCCTCACTCAACTCCTGTGGACTTAGTCAAATATCAGCATAGATTTTCTATGGCTTTGACTTACAAGGAAATACTCAATGAATATAGAGTATGGCGTTGAGTGAGTGATACTTACTCAACGCCTGTGGACTTAGCCACTTTTTTGCCCATTTCTTATCAGGCTTTTACTGTATTAGCATGTTTCGTAGCCTTTTGTTGTATGGCATTGAGTTAGTTAACTTCACTCAATGCCTATGGACTTAGCCACTTTCTCAGCTTGCCACTACTTTGGCTTTGACTGCATAGGCTCCACTCAGCGCTATAAGTCATCTGGTGTTGAGTGAGTAACCTTCACTAAACACCTGTAGACTTAGACAGATTATTGTTTATCCACATCTTAGGTAAGTGTTTACCTAACATAGCCACTTAGGCTACCTGTCCAATCATTATTGTTAGGACATCTTGTAATCACTAAACATTAGCACAAGTTAGATCACCACATATGTATACATTGCTTGTTAGGCCTTCTTCAAATCCAGGACATTGGGATGAATGGACCCAACAGTATTACAGTGAACTCAATATAACCATAGCGTGTGTCGAACGCTGTCTTGGGAATGTCACATTCCCTAATCCGCAACTGGTAATAGCGTGAATGCACTCCAAGGTGACATACTTGGACATATATAGCCTTTCTCTAGCAATTCTTGCAGTTTAACTTTCAATTCCACCATCTCATTTGGTGCTACTCGGTACGGTCAGCGGGACACAAGTTTCACACCTGGCACCAACTCAATAACAAAGTCAATCTCTCGATAGGGCAGTAACCCAGGGAGATCCTTAGTAAAAACATCTGCATAATTTGATACAATAGGAACGTCACTCAAACTGGACTTCGGCTCAACAGCCTCCAATAGCGTGAAGAATAACTCTGCGCCCTTCCGAACAGCCTTGACTACCTGGAGAGAAGACATCAATATCTTGCTCGATCCTCGCATAATAGCAAATTTAGTCTCTCCTTTAGTGTTGTGCCCTAGTGTCACTTCCTTAGAGTTGCAATCTATACAGGCATGCTGCTCTAAGAGCTAATCCATGCCAAATATTACATTGAACTAAGATATCGATAACACCGATGCTTCCAGCCCAAAATCCTGACTTCCTATCAGCACCTCAACAAAGCAAGACCTATCCGTATGAATTACGCATCTGTTATGTAACAATACCTTCAATATATCTGTCGACGTAAGAGTAGGCACTCCGTTCCGCGATACAAAGTCTGTAGATAGAAACAAATGAGAAGCACCTATATCAAACAGTGCTCTCGCCAGATAATCCCGAATAAAGACATAGCCTACATTCATCAAGTTATACAAAAGCAATTCATAAGTTATAAAGTATATAAAGTATGAAAACTATATACTACTCGTACCTATGATGACATAAGCCTATTGGATGGCCTCCTGTTGGCCAAGATTGTAAACCCTTGGCTGAGCTGGATCATTTTGGGATGTAGTGGACTCCACCGCCTTTCCCTTCTCAGCGTAAGATGCTCCTGCCTTTTATCCACCTTTAGAGGACCACTTTGACAATCTCGGGCTATTTTCCCTGGCTTGCCACAAGTATAACATGTACGCATGCTTTTCCCAGACGTTTCTCCAGAAACAACAGTAGATGGATCCTGCCCTGAAGACATGGACTTCTTATTCAACTTCCGATAGCATAGTTTTTAAACAGTCGACACTTTGAACTCGGGATTTATCACATCAAAGTCCATCTTACCCTGCATCCTCTTCATGTCCTTCTCTAATGAACGATTCATATTAACCAATACTTGAAAACCTTGATTCATTGGACTGGAGAGCAGTAACCTCAGCTCATCCCGCAGTCCCTCATAGAACCTATTGGTCTTACGCTCCTCATTCGCGAACGTAGACCTCGCATAACATCCCAACCTAGTAAACTCATGCATTTAGTTATCCACACTACCCTCGCCCTGAGTCAAATGATCGAACTCATTTTCCATTGCAATCTACTGCGATAAAGGCAGATACTTTGCCAAGAACAATCATGAAAACTCCTCCATCGAGATCTCAGATAGTCGTCTGCTCGCAAAGTGGTGTAACTCCAACTCATCCCACTATAGTCTAGTCTCTCCTTCCAATAGGAAAGTGGCCAAGGTTACCTTCTGCCCCTCCTCTATTTCAATCGCCATCAACACTCTCTTGACACGCAAAAGCCAGTTCTCTGCCTGCGTTGGGGATCCTGCACCCGTGAATATAGGAGGATTAAAACTCATGAAGTGCTTCAGCTTCCTTTCAGTCGCTCTCCTATCAACCAAAGCCTCAGCAGGAACCTACATAACAGATATAGGCTCGGATACACAAACCCGTACTGGTACAATCGCAGGCCACTCCTGCCTAGTCGGCTATGAATTTATCATAGCAAATACTGCCTCAGCAACTAAGCGTATCGTTTCCGCATAAGGGGGAGGTGGGCACATTAGTTGGTACTGCACTTTCCACTGAACGTTGTGGTTCAGACTGCCCCGCACCACTTCTAGTTACCTAAAAGTCTAAAATAAGCAATTTAGCGACCATATACAAGGCACACCATGACTAATAGGAATGCATAGGTTCCTCGCATATGTGTATTTTCATTCCTAAGTGGACATTCTTGAGTTCATTTTGTTATAATGGTAATAAAATACACGTGCTCGCCACCCCTCAAAAGAATTCAACCAAGAATTTGCAGAAGGAAGACCAAGCCAGTCTAATACCAAATTATAATACCTTTATCCGTCATGTGAAATATAATAGAGTATCCGGTCGGGTCCCAATGCCATTTTCAACAGACAGTCAGTTAGGTTACAAGTTAAATATCATACGACCAAACGAATCCTAACTTAAAGCATTCTATTGGAAGCTTAAAGGGTTAAATTGAACCCAAGTATCAACAATGTCCATTATATAAAACCATAGGAATATTATTACAAAATACACAAAACATTATGGCCTTAAGGCCTTACAATTATTCTTCAATACGGTGGTTTATAAACAGCGGCTCGCAGGCCGGCCACAAATGAAAGCAATAAAATTCTTCGCTTAGCTATTGAGGGCCAACATAGCATCAAGGGTTGCAACTTGCTATTTTTCGCTCGGCTCTCTAGCACCTGCACAGGGACAATCCACCATAAGGATGGCAAACAAGGCAACGGTCAGCTTTAGCTGACCAATTTATAATGACCCTACCCCATACCCGAGGTAGCGCTTTACCTTCCCTGCATGCATAGCAACCATATGTATAGATATATCACAAAAAGGCACAACTCAAGCACCATTCAGTATATCACAAACATCTGCATCAAATTCCAAACATTCCATACACTCAGGGCACATTCTCGGTGTACTGGAAATACCCAGCCCTACCACCGTTTGGAGGTCCAAGACATAACGGTCAACATTGAGCATTTCAGTCTTTCTAGCACAGAGCCTAAGACTCTCATTATGTGATTGACAAAGCCAATTACTTTAGGCCTACGAGTTAAACTGGCATAACGCGGTTACAGTTTAGCCACAGCACGTTTCTCAAATAGTCATGTCCTCGTCAAAAGACGGAACCTTCATGGCCAATCGATACAACGCGGGTTAGCTTCCCCTTGACCGTAATCCAAAACATGATCAATGTAACGTTAAATGGCTCTCAAGGCCATCAAAGCATAGCACTAAGGCTCGTAGCTCACCTGCTAGCTATATGGTTCTCCACAAGACAGGCATCGCAAGTACAATACAATCTGGGAGCTATCTCCAGCGATAGCCACTATCACCCGGCATTAACAACAGAGCACTTCTTTCTGTCTCCAGACTTAGTCATAATAGGAACATCTTTCCAGAACAAAACTGTCGCATCCTGTAGTGCTAGAAAAGTGGACTTTCATAAAGTTTAGCTCACATAAAGCTATCGCCAGCGATACTCACTACCGCCCGACGATATCCACATTTATCCAAAAATTGATGTATTTTTTGGCTATTTTCCTGGAGTGTATCCTAGTAATTCCTGCTACTAAATTCATAAGCATAACCCCTTAGTCTCCATAAACTACCTATTTATACTCAGAGTCTTCTCCAACACGAAAATTAAACATCATCAATCCAGAGCAACCTATATAGATGGGCTTTACACAGTATGTTTATTCCGTACTGCGATTTCTGAATTCTATATGCAAAACGACCCAGGGATATAACGTATCAACCCATCAGAATTCCCTTCAATTTTTCCACCTTTTGGTGGGGGAGTCCATGCATATACAAAAGGAGGACTTCACTTGTCGAAAAAGGAAGATCGTTACCCTCATAGATTGTTTTGGAGCCATGGAGAAGTCTTCTATCCGGATGGAAAGTATCGCCTCGCTTTTCTCTTCACGGATCTTGCTTCAGCTCTTGATTCCAACCATGGAATCTCCTCCTCCAAGCTTGCAAAGCTCAGCCTCAGCTTTTTACTTCCTTTCTTCCAAGATGAAAGTCTTTATTTTCAAGGTATCTTACAACCTAGGGGGTGAATAGGTTGTCTCACTGTTATTATTCACTTTTTAGTTTTTCCTTTAGCACTAAGTTTGTTGGCAGTAGTTTGCTTTCAAGAACGTGCACAAAGAAAACAATACAGATAAGCACACACAGATTTATAGTGGTTCCCCAACTTGTGGGTACATCCACTCTCCTCTCACCTTGCCAACTTCCTATTAGTCAAGGAACTTCTCCAAAACTCTGCTCCAAAGAGATGATACCTCAGGATCTCTCAGTCTACTCCAAGACTTACAACTCATCCACAAGGGCCTACGACTCAGTGATCATCAGATCACCTACCTCGGTACAAAGGCCCTACACTCAGGCTGGGAGGACAGCCCTACCTCAGATCCAAAGGATCCTACATCAGAGAGTTTACTCTCCTACAAAATTGGCAATATAGCCCTACCTCAGGCCAGTGGCCCTACAGATCAGATCCAGTTGGATCCTACAACTCAGAGAGTTTTACTCTCCTACAACTCAGGCAATATTGCCCTACCTCAGGCTAGTGGCCCTAAAGCTCAGATCCAGTTGGATCCAATAGAAAGATGAAGATTTGAATGTTTTGACACAGGGAAATTTCTCTTTGTCAAAACCTATGGTTGAGTTATCTAGGCATTATCTTGCTTCACAGCAGCAGGTAGAAGTTCTCCCTCTACTGGAAGAAACTCAGAATGAAGATTCTGATCTTGGTAAAGAAGAAGGTGAACTTGTGTTCTTCAATCAGCCGACTGAGCCCACTGGAGAATGATGGCTCTACTTTCTTCCTCTATCAGAAATCTTTCTGAATATGCTATAATAGATGAAGTATCAAATACCCACATACTTAATCTTTTGTTATTCCAGAGCAAAACTATGAGAAGTACTTATAAGAAATTAATATAATTTTTTAATTAAACTAAAAATTTATTAAATCAAAAGAAAGTTAAAAATAAAATTTAGTGATTCAACATTTTAATTCCTAAATTATGAAATTAAAATGTACAGAGAAAGATATTTAGCAAAAATTTCTCATATAAATTAATTAGAATTCAAAATTAAGTAATTTAGCACACATAATTAGATTAGAATTATTCACACTTTTTAACTAAAAAGAAACTTGTAAGAACAATTTAACTACTACTTATGCTCTCTTAGTATTTTAATTTAAGTCTAAAATAATTATATTGACTACAGGGTTTTAGGGACAAGGACTATGAAGAGGATTTTGAATTGAGGTGATGAATTTTATCCTCTCACCCCATGCTTTTTTTCTTTTCTTTTTTTTGATATTTGCATATGTTTACAACAAAAATAATGAATTTTATTCTCTCATTTTCCATGACATATGAACAAATATTATTTTTCTCTCTTTAAGAACAAAAATAAAGTGGGAGTAATGAATTTTATTCTCTTACTCCATCTTTTATTTGGGGATTGCATATGTGTACCAAGGAATTGTTAATTCCCATGATATATGATCTAACAAGAAAAATAAAAATTGCATATGTGTACCAAAGGATAATGAATTTTATCCTCTTATGCCTATGACATATGACCTAACAAGAAAAATTAAAAACAAGGGAAAGGTTAGAAAATGTTTTAGAGTAAATTAAAATAATTAGAGAGTAACTATAGTAAATTAATATTTCTTAAGAATCTCAAAGTATAAGTGATTATAATTAGAATCTAGAGATTGTTAAACTAAGCACTATAAAATTAAAACTAATTAGAATTAAGAGAAGAAGAAGTAAATAAGGTTCTCTGAAGAAAGTTAATTCATAAATTTATTTCTCAAAATTAAATCACTAAAAATTGAATCTAACTAACAATGATGAAATAAAAGATTAGAAAATCAAAAATTATAAAAATTCTTATAAATTACCCAAAAATATTTTCCGAAAATCACAAAATATTAAGTAGGGGTTTATTATATTTTTTTAAAATAAAATCCTAATTTTTTTGTTATTCTTAGCCTTTCCGAAGGCTACCAGTGACGGGTTCGCAAGATACTAGGAGGTTTTCTGGGATGAAAGCCCAATACGGCCCTTTCCAAGAAATTAATTTTCGATTTTCTATTTGTTTTTATTTTTGATTAAAAATGAAAAGAAATTTTTTTTTAAAGATTTTTCAATATATTTTTTAAAATTTTTTAAAAAATACTAATAATAAAGGAGACTCCACCTCCATACTTAAAAATAAACATTGTCCTCAATGTTTATATGCCGGTAGGAGGGGGTTAAAAAAACTAAATTAAAAAATTTTGAAATTAAAGATAAACAAGGGGTGTCTCCCAAGATGGATTTTCTTTTTCCCGTCTTTAAGCTAGACAGTTTTGGTTAAGAAAACGGAAAATAAAAATGTAAATGAAGGGGCAACTCCCTTAATTCACGCTTGGGTGAATACGTTGAAGACGCTCGTCCAGCTACTCCTCCGCTTGATTTTTGATTTTTCTTCTTGTGGTTAGCTTGAAAATGTAAATTAAAATCACCTATTCATACCTGAGGTGATTTGAATTTTTATAGAGGAGCGGCAAATGGATCGTGAATGACGTTTAATTGCAACGGCTCCACTTCTACATGAAAATTGTTAGTGTAAGAAAAAACTAAAATAAGCGTTTCAGAAGAATTTTCATAAGGAGGAGGTTCTTGTGAAACAATTTGTATAAGTTCAGGTTGTTTATTTTCTAAAATAAAATTATTATTTGAATTTTCATTTATAAAATTATTAGGACAAGTAGTTATAATGTCTTCTAAATTTTGGGGGGGATCAACTATGAATTGTGTAAAGCTCCCAAAATTAGAAGAAGAATTGTGTGGTGTGATAAAAGAAAAATAAAAATTCGGATCTAAATAATTATTCTCATGATTCGGAAATTTTTTCGGTTGATCTTGTGAGCAAGAAAAACAAACATCCGAGGTGGAAGAATAACTATTTAACTCGAAAAAGCTATTCTCGTAAAAGTTTGAAAAAGTATTTTCATGAAAATTAAAAGAATTGGAAAAATTGTTTTCATGAAAATATGAAGAAGAATTAGCATCAAAATGAGAAAAATTATTAATTGCAAAATTATTTTCATAACAAAAATTTTGATAATAATAATAATAACAATTTTCACTTTGAGGAGGAGCACCATAATAATAACAAAAACTTTGATGCTTTTTTGTGGTTTTGAAAATATCGAGTTTATTTTTAAGCTGGGCAAGTTCGGCAGTCAATTATGATAACATTTTTTTAAAAAAAGAAAATAAAACAACCTTTACCTAATGGAAGTGAATGAACAAGAAAATTAAAAAGAGAATTTGGGTAGAGAAAGAGAATGATAAAAGTAATAAAATTTGTGCTTTTTAAATATCAACAAAAATCTCCCCGACAACGGCACCAAAAATTTGGTGGAGATTTTCTATAGTTTTAAAAATAAGTCCAAACTAATATCCAAAAATAGGCAAGCGTACCTATCGAAATATAGTATAGGAAATGTTGTATTAGACTCGGGGCCTGTTGAGTATTTCTACTCACGCAAATTAATATTATTTTATCGAAATATAACTTGAAGTTTAATTAAAACTAAATGAATAAAATTGAAAATAAAACAAACACTTGATCAAGACTCCCTTTGAAATCAAATAAACTTCTATAAAATGCAAACTTTTAATTATCTACTTCGACCGTGGAGGTTCCCAAAGTACGAAAGCGTCTCTCTCGAGCTCATGCTTTTGACTAACCATAGGTTGATCGATTAAGACCTCTCGGCCATTCGAAACCCCTAAGCTTGCTTTAGGCAGAGAACCCCGCTATTGGATTTGCTTCCAATCCAGAAGATTTATGTCGTCCTCTCTCGAGGAGTGCATGCAACTCCTTTTATCTTTGAGCAATCTACTCGTATCCACAACCTATCGGTCATTTAAGATATGGATCTAGAATGGAAGAACATATTCGCGAAATATGAATTCGACACAAAATAATTCAAAGATAAATCGATAGCGAGTAAAAATAGAAAGCTTTACAATTTTGAGAAAAATAAAGATAGTTTATTTCATTCCAAAGTTCATCTTGATCAAGTGCTAAATAAGATTTAGCTACTTAACATGATGAAGTAACTACAATAAAAGAAGGGAAAGTACATGATTGAAAAAGTGCTTGAATTGAAATAAAGCAAAGCAAAACTAATCTATGAAATTGAAATTACATACAGAACTTAAATTGGCTAACAATCTACTCCTAGATGACTCCCTTGATCCCCCCCCCAGATGTTGGCTCGATCTGGAATTTATAGGAATTTTTCTGGAAGGTCACGCCCCTCGGTCACGCCCGTGACCTAGGGAGTGTAAGTCTCAAAAACCACTGTCTTGAAAGCCTGGGAACGTTGGAGAAAAACCGCAAAAAATGTTGTTTTGCGGGTCATGCCTGTGACCCAGGTCATGTCATGATTGTTACTCAAAATGGCGGGAAGCTGAAAACGGCGGGAGTTATTCTACAGTTGAAGGAGTGGTCACGCCCATGACATGGGGGCATGTACGGACCGGGTAAGCAAACGGCTGGAAACGATGCAATCTGGGATCAATTCGAAAGTTTCTGGTAGGTCACGCCCTAGGTCACGCCTGTGACATGGGGGCGTGTACTTGGGAAATGTTCCAGAAATGTTCCAGAAATGTTCCAGAATTGTCCCAGGAAGATTTCTGGATAAAACTGTTTTTTTTTTTGAACTAGACACGCCCGTGTTCACGCCCTAGTCATGCCCGTGACTTGGGGGCGTGTACTGGTGAAACTCTCCAGATTCATAGAGGACGTCATCCTCTTTCCGTTGACTTATTGTAGGTCCCGTAACTCTTCTTGGTTTGAAAGTTATGACCATTTGAAGTTCAGCTATCCGCGATTGAAAATGTTAATTTTCTCCAAAATGTTTTCAGATCATAATCATGGACTTGAAATTGATATTTGGAGCCCAATTATACATGAAATTAGAAAATAAAGGATTTAATAACAATTCATAAAAACAAAATAAAATATAATTATTTATTAGATAAAAATTATGTTAAAATAACTATAATTTTTGACTTATCAAAGGTGAACTTGTGTTCTTCAATCAGCCAACTGAGCCCACTGGAGAATGATGGCTCTACTTTCTTCCTCTATCAGAAATATTTCTGATTATGTTATAGTAGATAAAGAAGAATTAGCTCACTGAACTTTTTGTGTTCCTGCAGGAAGACTTAAAGCTCTATCTTGGCAGTAATGGCAAGAGAGATGAAGTCCGACCACAACCCTTTTTGAAATTGATAAAGCCCTAAAAAGTTCTCTTGCGTGTTGGCCCATCTCTTCCTTTTGTAGTTTGCCGATCAATGGCTCTTAGAGATCATTGGGGCCCACCTGCAGCTTCTAGCTGCACCTTGCTTTAACGGAAAAGACGTACAGTAGCTTCTCGGCAGAGTTTGTTGTGTTATGAAGCTTCTCCGCACTTGATTTGAAATCAGTTGACTTTGTCGATTTTGCTGACGTCAGCACCTATGGACTTAGCCAAAATCGAGCATCAGTAGAATATACATTGAGTGAATAAGCTTCACTCAACGCCAAAACACTTAGACATAAACTGTTTATCTGTGCATTGAGTAAGTAAGCTACACTCAATGCCAAAATACTTAGGTAACCTTTCTTCTATTAGGGGTTGATAGCATTGAGTGAGCACTCCTCACTCAACGCTAAAAAACTTAGCCAATCTTTCTGCCATTAGGCGTTGACAACATTGACTGAGCAAGGCTCAATCAGCCCCAAAACACTTAGGCAATCTTTCTACTGTTATGCATTGACAGCGTTGAGGGAGTAAGCCTCACTCAACTCTTTTTGCCTTTAGGCATTGACAGCGTTGACAGCATTGACAGCATTGAGTGAGAAAGCCTCACTCAATGCTTTTTGCCTTATCTTATTCTTCAGCCTCTTCTGTATGCTTGTCATTGAGAGCATTGAGTAAGCACGCCTCGCTCAATGCTTTTTACTTTAGCCATACTTTCTGCTACTTAGCATTGAGTGTGTAAGCTCCACTCAACGCCAAACTACTTAACGGATTTTCTCCTATTATCTGGCGTTGAGTGAGTGAGTTTCACTCAACGTATTTGGACTTAACCAAATTTTTGTGTCTAAAAACAACACTGGCTTTGATAATTAGTCAACGCATTATCATATGGCATTTAGTGAGCTTGTCTCACTCAACACCTGTGGACTTAGTAAATATTAATAGTTTTCCTGTGGCATTGACTGACTGAGCTATACTCAACTATTAAGAAGCTATGGCGTTGAGTGAATGATCTTCACTCAACTCCTGTGTACTTGGACATATTTCTCCCTGCTTCCTCTTAGGCTTTCCCTATCTCACGGCCTTTAGTTGTATGGCGTTGAGTGAGTTGACTTCACTCAATGCCTGTGGGCTTAGCAATATTTTTGTCTAGCCAATATTTAGGCTAAGACTAATAAGCTATATTCAGCGAATTTACTCACCTGGCGTTGAGTGAATAGACCTCACTCAATGCTTGTGGACTTAAGCGATTTTCAGCCTATCCAGCATCTTCACCTTATGACAACCTATCACACTAGTTGGAATTCCTGTCCTGTCAATGTTATAAGGACTAACCTGCATGTATGAACTTGAACATATATTAAATATAACATTATGTATGCTCATTGACATATTTGACTTCTTCAAATCTAGACATTGTGGGCAATGGACACAACAATCTCCCCTATTTGAAGAAGTCAAAACTCTCCACCAAATATCTGAGTCAATGACATACACTAACAAATTGTAATAATATAGCAAGAAAAGATATGATAATAAGATAAGTTATAGTAAACTTCCTTGTCTGCATTACATACCTACACCTGCTCCCCCTTAATAGTTGCTACCTGCTTTTGATGAATTTGATACCACTTTTATGCTTTTCCTCCTACCCTATGATACCACTTTCAAGTCCTTGAATCAGTAAGCTGATTCAAGGACTTCTCCCCCTTTTTGACTTCTGTAAATAACCAGGGAGGATATTATGCTCCCCCTCTTCGATTTATCAAATGCAGCGGTTTGAATACCTTGAGAGTGCTTAGAGTAGTGTTGGGCATGCTCCCCCTCAACTGAAGCAGCATCTGTCATGTTTCTTGGTAGACAGTATAGTCTGCACCAGTCTGGATAGCACTTCAACATGATACCATTGAAGGTATACCACTTAAAAAGTCTGCATTCTATTGAAGAGCAATTCCATTTGCAAGACATAATATAGCCTGCAATTATTTAAGGAGTAACTAAAGTTATACTAGGTTTAACATACCTAACTCAAACTTGAAGGTGTTAAACTTTACTTCATCTAGTGGCTTAATGAAGATGTAAGCCACTTGCTTGTCAGTTGGGACCAACTCAAGGGTGATGTCTTCACATTCCACATGCTCCCTAATGAAACGGTATCTTATTTCAATATGCTTAGTCCTGCTATGAGAAACAAGATTCCTAGAAATTGATATAGCACTAGTAGAATCACAAAATATAGAGCTTCTACTGATTTGGAGGTTGTAGTCCTGGAGATGATGCTGGATCCATAGCAACTGAGCACAACAGCTACCTGCTGAGATGTACTCTGACTCTGTAGTTGAGATTGCAACAATAGTTTGCTTCTTGCTGCTCCAAGACACTAGTCTTCTACCCAAGAGTTGACAGGTGCCAGAAGTGCTCTTCATGTCCTCTTTGCAGCCTGCAAAATCTATATCTGAGTGGCCTATTAGTTCAAACTCCCCATTCCTAGGGTACCATAGGCCAAGATCTGGTGTGCCCTTAAGATACCTCAAAATTCTCTTTGTAGCAGAGTAGTGAGATTATTTAGGGCAAGCCTGATACTTAACACAAACACATGTAGCAAACATGATGTCAGGCCTACTTGCAGTAAGATAAAGAATGGATCCAATTATACCTCTATACAAGGTTTCATTAACAGGCTTCCCTACTTCATCCTTGCCAATAGTCATAGTTGACCTCATGGAGTTCTTATGGTGGAGAAATTCTCCATGCCAAATTCTTTATTAACTTCCTAGTGAACTTAGACTGGGATATGGACAAGCCATCATCAGTCTGTCTTACTTAAAGACCCAAGAAGAACTTTAGTTCACCCATACTGCTCATCTCAAACTTCCCCTGCATAAGTTTAGCAAACTTCTTGTAGAGGTTGTCATCAGTAGATCTAAAGATGATATCATCTACATAGATCTGGACTAGGATGATCTTACCCTTAGATTACCTTAGGAATAGGGTCTTGTCTATCTTCCCCCTTACGAATTTGTTCTAAATTAGGAAGCTAGACAAGGTTTCATATCATGCTCTAGGGGCTTGTTTTAGCCCATATAGAGCTTTCCTTAGTCTATAAACAGAATCAGCAGAGTAAGGAACAACAATACCTGGAGGCTTCTCAACATAGACTTCTTCTCTTAAGTCCCCATTCAGGAAGGCTAACTTTACATCCATCTGGTAAACTTTGAATCCATTGTGTGCAGCATGTACAAGGAACAGTCTAATGGCCTCCAATCTTGCTACGGGGGCAAAGGTGAAAGAAAAAAGGGGGGTGAAAAACTCTGAATAACTCTATAGGGGGGATAGAGTTATAAAAAATCTTTTTACAGAAAAGATAAATGCAAATAAACAAAGCTAATCTAACCACAGCATAATCACACAAGAACACAGAAAGCACAACCAGACAACAGAAGAATTTTATAGTGGTTCCCCAACTGGGTACATCTACTCTTCTACCACCCTTGGCAGGAATCCACTACAACCACCAATGAGCTTTTGATCAGGTGCCCAAAAACCAACCCTCAAGTCTTTTGGAAGGAGACTTGTGAACCAGAATAATTTTGAAGGGAATTAAAACCCTGTACAGAGGTGGGGATGAGAGAGTGATTTTGTCTTCTCTTTCTCAAGGTACAACTGAGAAGACTTTTGTGGATTCAAAGATGTTGTTAAAGCTCCCCCTGAAATATAGAAGGGTTCAGGCTGGGAAGCTTTGCACAGGGTGAGTAGGTATTCAACTGAGACTTGATCCAGGAGCTTTAGACAAATGGTGCTTGAATGTCTTAAAAATGGTCCTAGAAGAGAAGAACAAGAAGACTCGTGATTTGTAAAAGTTGTTCTTCTTGCTTCTTCTTTAGAGCACTGATAGAATTAGAAAACTGATGAAGATCTGCTCCAGAATGTTTCTAGGATGTTAGCAGGAACAATTTTCTATCTTTCTCTGAGTGTCTCTCTATAAATCTATCTTGGCAAAAGAAAACAAAAAACTACTTCCTTCTTCTCTGAATAGAGTATAAGAATAATAATTCCTTGACTTGAATTTCAAAAACATTCCTTTAATTATTCTGCAGGAATCGAGGAGAGGAAACGGCCACAATATCTGCAATAAATTATTTACTCAACTGTCTTTAGCATATAAGTCAAAATAAAAACTCTATGAAACCTGTAGTTAATGCTGCACTGGAAACGGCTATAAGCCTTGAAAATATCAGCATTTACTACCAGAGATTCGATTCCATAAATAGCCTTGACAAAATAAGAATGAAATCTTCAAGACAGTTGCGCAGTAATGTAGTAGAACACAGATAAAAAATAATCGCAGAGCTGAGATAAGAGATCGTAAAGCTGAGACTGGAAATCGTCGATCTGAGTTTTGAGATCGTCGGGCTCAACTCAGAGATTTTACCTCTATGATCATCAACCGGAGATCGACGATCTTCGAGCTGAGTTCGACGAAAGTCGAACTGATATAAGATCGAACGATTACTTCTGAGTCTTGGTCTTGAAATGAAGTCCAATGCTGGTATATATGAGATCTGCTCTACTAAGACTAACTTAGACCTAGACTTTGACCCTGGCTATACAAGTGGGTCAAACCACCTAGGAGTAAACCTAGCCCAAATCAAACATGGGGTTCCAACAATCTCCCCCTATTTGGGTTAGTTCACTCAACATAAAAGAAACAACAAAAATAACAATACAGTGTTATAGCTATCTGATAATGTATTGAAATAAAAATCACCAGATATAGTATAGCATGTAGTTCACATATAATTCAGATAGAGCAAACAAAAAACAGATAAACAAAAAATAGAGTTCAGAGAACTTAGGGTTTATCAGAAGGAGGAGCAGAAGAGGGTTTAGAAAATATGATCTTCCTGGAAGGATCTTCTGCTTCTTTCTTTGACATCTTCATATCTTGATCTCCTAGAGACTTCTGAGATACTGCTCTAGGCACAACTGCCTCAGGATGAAGAGTCATATACTCTGCTAGATTAAATACTTTCTTGCTAACCTGTAATCTGTCAAGCTCTTTCTCTATAATGATGACATAGTAGTGAATTTAGAGGGATCCTGACCTTCTTTCCTGGCTTTATTCATTTGAGATAGCCCAAGTAATTCATTCAACCTTGACATTCTGAAGTTGGGGTCAAGCTCGGGATCAAGAGGAGGAGAGGGAGGTCTCTCTGAACTAGCTTCCTGAACTGACTTCTGAGATGGAATTTTGAACTGAGTAGATTGATCCTGAAAATTTGCAGCCAATGGATTCTTTTGCTTCTGATTGGAGTACAAAGATCTGGGAGGAGGAACTTCACTAAGTTTTCCTTTTGGCTTTGCAGAAGAAATAGGCCTTTGAGAAGAAGAATGTTTGTCTAAAGATCCAGCTGGAGGAGGATGAGGGTTTGAAGATCTGTCTTGCCTCTGATAGGTCTGGATAATAGTAGTAGACCTTTGAGCTACTAAACCAGAGGCTCCTGCTGCTGGAGGTGGATGAGGAGGAGGACCTCTTCTGGACCTTTGAGGAGGAGGAGGAGAATACCTTCTACTTTTCTTTCTAGCCTTCTGCTTATTTTAGATAGCCATATCCAATGAGGCATACCTGGATAAGGTGTAATCTTCTGGAGAATGTAATAGGGAGTGTCATTCTGAGGATTTAGCTTTGAGACTGCTTTAGATGGAGCTCTCCTTTTCTTGGACACTATCCTTTTGTTGTTATCAGAATTAGAATTTTCTACTTGATCATCATCAGATGATCCTTGGGGAATATCATAAAGAGCATCAATCTCTCTAATTACATCCTTTAGAGTTTCTTTATCAGCTAAAGGAGGGATAACTTTAGCAAGGACTGCTTTAGTTTCCATAGCAATATCTTTAGCAAGGATTTCATCAAGACTGGGAATGAGGCTGTCATCCATAACATAGGATGGCCCAGGATATCTTGACATCTGGTCATCAGACTGTTCTGCTGGAGGAACTACAATGCTTGCCTTTAGTTGTCTAATAACTTCAGGACTTAGAGAGGGAGTGCAACACACAATAGCCAAAGAGGATGGCTTCCAAATTGGAAGACAATCTAGATATAGTGTGCAGAAAGTACTCAACAACTCAAAGATATCCACTATGGGATTTATGCAACAATCACCAACATTCAAAGGTTCTGGAAGAACTGTTTCTTCTGAATCTGTATCAATATCAATAACTTCTGTGTTTAGAGCCATTTGATCATTTGAAGATACATCCTCCTACATATCTGCTGAAAATGCTGATGTTAGAGAAATCAGAGGAGCTTCTTCATGGAATATCTCCCCATGCCTGGCTGTAGAGGCATCTGTAGCCAGGCCCCCGGAAGAAGGGACAGAAGATAGAGAAGCAACTCTCTGAGTAAGAGTGTTGATGGATGCAGTTAGAGGAGCTAGAGCTTGTGCTATAAGAAGCTCTAGGGAAGGAGTGATGAATTGCAGAAGATCTTTGGCTGTATCTGAGAAGTTTAGGTAAAGGTGTTCAGGCTCAGAGGCTGTGTAGGGAGTTTGATGTCCACAGTTTTAGCAAACTGAGAAAGCAGAAGGAAAATCTATGTGATTGTACTCAAGAAAAGTTGAAGATGGAAGGACAGCAGAGGGAAAAGATGTTGATGGAACATCCTCTTGGATGGGGTCAGAGGGAATCTGAGAGCACAAGGATGGAGAAATGATGGGGGAAGTAATAGGCTGAGAATAGACATGATGATCTTCAGGATGATCTTCATGAGGAGAAGCAGGATTATCTGTATGAGGAGAAGCAGAAAGATCTGGAGGAGGAGATGCAAGATTATTTGCATTGGTCTGGATAAGTATGGGTGAGGCAGGAGGTGGAGGTGAAGGAACTGGAGAAGATTGGTTTTGGGAGGCAGGGACTGAGGGAACTGAGGGTGAGACAGAGAGAGGAACATCTTCTAGGGTTGGGGAAGTAGCTGCATCAGCTCTGGTATCCTCAGAAGTCCTGGGGGATCTAGAGGGCCTGGGAATTGTCCTCTCCCACTTACAAAACAAAGAGGAGTCCCCAATCTCTTACTGGCATTGATGAATTGTCTTTGGGAGATCAATAATTCAGGAGCTTTTGCCTGGAGAAAGATGCCCAAAATTCTCCCAAAGAAAACCTCTTTCTTAAAGCATTTCCTCCTAATCAATTCAAATAATAAATCAGCCTAGTTGATAGATTTACCATTAACCAGAGCAGACATAATAGCAAACTGCTGCATGTTAATGTTATAATTGGCAGAGTGCTTTCCCAGCAGCACTTATTTGACAATATCAGCCAAGAACTTATATTCAACAGATAGGTTCTTCTTCAGCAGCTTTGCAGGCACTTCATCAGGATGACCCATCCTTCCCAGCATAGTTCTATATTCAAAACTTTCTTGATCCAAACTATCATCTCCATTCACCAAGTCAAATAATTCAGAAATAATGACTGGAGAAAGAATAACTTGATTTACAGAAATACTTCCAACCATGGTTGATTCATCTGGACATGATAAAGAGTAAACCCATTCTTTAATCCTTGCGGTTGGTAGCTTGATTCTCTTTGTCATAAACTTCCTTAGACCTTGAACTTCACAGAGCTGCAGTATATCCTTGAATATCGGATCGCAGTTGCTGAAGGAATCTAAATTGATGTCGAACCCTGCGTCAAATTTCATTGCTGACAGGATAGCAGCTAGAATCGCAATTAGAAACTTGCAAAGGAAAACACAAGATCAAGTGCAGGAGAGGAAATTGGAAAATGCGGGATAGAGAACGACGATAAACCCTTAATATAGGTTTTTTAGAATGAGAAGAGTCAGGCTCTGTCCTATGATAAATAAAGAAAAACTTCTATCTCAGGTCGACAATAGATTTTTAATTAAATATTATCATCCGTCTCAGATTGAAGAGGGAAAATAGATTATCGATCTTAGGTCGACGATTTATCTTTAAGTAAAGGCGTCAAACTCTGATCGACGATTTATACTTCACAGAGTTGTCGTTGATCTCAGGTTGATGATTTTGCTTAAGATCAGTTTGAAGATCGTCGATCTCCATTCGATGATTTTGGAACAAATCAAAAACCTAAGATAGAAAAACAAAATTAATCCTTCCCATTAATCATTCCAAGCTGATTCAGGAAGAACAGGTGCTTCTTTTCATCCAGGAGTTTGGTGAAAATGTCTGCTCTTTGAATATCAGTGGAGATAAAGTCAAGATTAATTTTCTTTTTGTATACATTATCTCTAATGAAATGATGTCTTATATCTATATGTTTTGTTTTAGAATGATGCACCTGATTATGTGTTATAGATATAGCACTTTACTATCCCAGAAAATGGTTGAATTATTTAGATTGAAACCATAATCTAAGAGTTGGTTTTGTATCCACAAAATCTGTGAACAACAACTACCTGCAGCCATATATTCAGCTTCAGCAGTTGATGTTGATACAGAGGTTTTCTTCTAGTAAAACCCGGACACAAGTCTATCACCCAGGAACTGGGAAGTTCCTGAAGTGCTCTTTCTGTCCACTCTACATCTAGCATAGTCAGCATCTGAAAATCCAGTCAACTCAAATGCTGACTCTGTTGGATACAAGAGTCCTAGATTTGGACAACCCTTTATATATCTTAAAATCCTTTTTATGAAAATAAGATGAGATTCTTTAGGGTTCACCTGGAACCTAGAACATAAACATATAGCAAATATGATATCTGTTCTGCTTGATGTTAGATATAGTGTGGATCAAACAATCGCCCTATACCTGGTCTGATCAACAGGTTTTCCATATTCATCATAGTCTAATACAGCATTGGCAGCCATGGGAGTCTTCATAGGGGAGACATCAGCCATCCCAAACTTCTTAATAAGCTCATTAGCATATTTAGATTGGGAAATGAAGATTTCATTAGGAGATTGTTTCACTTGGAGAACAAGGAAATAAGATAGCTCTCCCATGCTACTCATCTCAAATTTGGAATGCATTAGATCAGAAATTCTTTTGCATAATTTGGGATCAGTAGAACCAAGTATAATGTCATCTACATATATTTGTACTACTAAAATTTTATCATGATGCAATTTTGTAAAAAGAGTTAAATTTACCATGCCTCTTTAAAAACCATACTCTAAAAGAAAACTGGTTAAGGTCTCATACCAAGCTCTTGGAGCTTGCTTTAAACCATAGAGAGCCTTATGCAATTTGAAAACAAAGGAGGGATGAGTTGGAGAAACAAAACCTGGAGGTTGTTCAACATAACCTCTTCTTTAAGTTCTCCATTTAAGAATGCACTCTTGACATCCATTTGGTAGACTTTGAACTTCTTGAATGCAGCATAATCCAAAAATATCCTTATAGCTTCTAGCCTGGCAAGAGGAGCAAATGTTTGACCATAGTCAATGCCTTCCTCTTGCCTATATCCTTGAACAACAAGCCTAGCCTTGTTCCTCACAATAAATCCTTGGGCATCAAGCTTATTCCTGAAAACCCACTTAGTTCTAATTACTGGATAGCCTTTAGGCCTTGGAACCAAGTCTCAAACTATATATCTCTCAAATTGATTTAGTTCTTATTGCATTGCAATGATCCAATGGAGATCTTGCTCAGCATCAGTTATGGATTGAGGCTTAATTTGAGAGAGAAAACAGACATGCATCACATCATGGTTAAGTTGATGCCTTGTCTGTACACCTACTGATATGTATCCAATTACTTGGGATCTAGGATGATCCCTAAGTATGACACAATCAGATGGTGGAGTTGGTTCAGCAACAACAATTGGAGTGAATTCGTCTTGTGGAATTACTCCTGCTGTTGGGGCAAGTTCAGCCGCTTCCATAGTTTCTTCTTCACTGTCTTCATTAGCTTGTGGAGAAGGATGTGATACAACCTTTGGAGTAAGGTTTAAGTCATCCAATTTATCACACAAGTGAGGTACCTGCAAAGAGTTATTAGTAGAAATCTCTTTCTCCTTATAAAATATGTTAGCTTCATCAAATGAAACATGCAAATATTCTTCAATTTTTAAGTTAGATTTATTAAACACCCTATAAGCTTTGCTGACTTGGGAATATCCTAGAAAGATTCCCACTGCAGCCTTTGCTTCAAATTTTCTAGTGTATTTCTTATCATTATTGTGAATATAACATATGCAACCAAATATTTTAAAGTAGGTAATTATTGGTTGCTTCCCTTTGATTAATTCATAGGGAGTCTTATGCTTAAGTTTATGTATCAAACTTCTATTCAGGACATAGTTTGTTATGCTCACTGCCTCTGCCCAATAGGATAGAGACATGTAAGCATCTGCAAGTAATGTACCTGCAGCTTCAATGAGTGTTCTATTTTTCCTTTCAGCTACCCCATTTTGTTGAGGAGTTCTAGGAGCTGAGAAACATTGCCTGATATCTTCCTTCTAATAGAACTCATGCATAAGAAGAGAGTCAAACTCAGTGCCATGATCACTTCTCATCAACGCAACTTGAGTAGAGAACTCAATCAGTATGGTCTTGAGAAAATCTGTAAGAACCTTAAAGGTATCTGACTTAGATCTCAGAAAGTATACCCAAGTGAACCTTGAGAAGTCATCTACAATAACTAAAGTGTAAGATTTCCCTCCTAAGCTTTGTACATCAATAGGACAAAAAAGGTCGATGTGTAGCAGGTATAAGATTTTAGGTGAATCACTCTTATTAATTGACTTAAAACTAGATTTAGTTTGCTTGCCTAGTTGACAAGCCCTGCAGAGGCCTTCCTTCTTGTAGGGACCAGAAGGTAAACCTCTCACAAGGTTGTATTTAGATAGCCTAGGAATGTTTTTCAGATTAACATGTCCTAGCCTTTTATGCCATAAAATACTTTGATTACTAACTATATTAAGCAGGCATATGTCAGAAGATACAGAATGAAAATTTATTAAGTAAATATTTCCTTGTCTATTGTCAATTAAAACAGGTTTATTTTCTTTAGATGAAATAATACAAGAGCTAGAGTTAAAAGTTACCTGATAACCATCATCATAGAGTTGACTTATTGAGATGAGGTTATGCTTCAAACCACTTACATAAGCAACCTTCTTGAAGGTCACTTCTCCAATCTTTACTTTACCATAGCCTTTAGTCTGGCCATAGTTTGAATCACCAAAGATAACCTTTGGTCCCAGCTTGGACTTGCAATCACTTAAGTTGTCCTTGTTTCCTGTCATATGCTTGGAGCAACCACTGTCTAGATATCATTGTTGATTAAATGTTGGACAGCTCTTTACCTGCAAGGATGATAGTTAGTTGTTCTTCACCCAGGTAACCTTGGGTCCTTGTTGATTTACATAACTGTAACTGGAAATGTAAGAACATTCAGGTTTATTTTTGTATCCTTTGGGATGATATCTTCTTGGTGGTATTATTCATAGATTAAAAGGATTAATGTTGTTATTAGAATTTAGGTTTCTATTGTTAGGATCTGGGTTCGACGAGTTCTGGTTGGATCGTCGAACTGAGCTCGACGATGTTGGATGAGATCTTCAATCTCTGCTCGAAGAATGAAGATATTCATTCTTGGGACACCAAAATCATCGATCTCTGGTCGACGAACCATACTGGTATCGTCGATCGTAGATCGAAGATTTATTATTACTGAAATTTGCGTTCAGAGATCGTCATTCTGAGTTCAACGATCTATTCATATATCGTCGATCTGAGTTCGACGATAACTGCTGAACATTATTACTTTTATTTGTCTTCTGGTTTTTAAGTTTGTTTTTAGTTTCAATTTGTTCAAGAAATTCATTAACCTTATTAACCAGTTAAGTGTTTTTCTTTCCTTTATCAGAAACAAAATTTATAGGTTTAGAAAGATTATTCTTTTGAATTAGGATTGGTTCACTGGATAAAGCTCCTAATCCTAGCTTGCAATTATTAGTTCTTGCATTTAATGTGCTAATTATATCTAGCAATTTTAAACTTCTGTCATTCAATGATTCTTCTACTATCTTATTTTTGCTAAGTTCAGATTTCAGAAAGATAATTTGTTCATTTGCAGAATTTAATTCATTAGATAGATTAGCATTTTCAGAAATTATTTTATCTTGATTATTTAATTTTTCTCTAAGAAGTTTGATTTCCTTCTCAGAGCTTATCAAATCTAAGCATATATTTTTAAATTCAAATTTAAATTAATCATATTCAAAATCATAAGAAGCTAATACCTGATCTTCAGCTGACAGGCTTTCTTCATCATCAGATTCATCTGTATCTGATCTGCTACTGCTAGCATCAATTGCCATGAGGCAAACTTCCTTTGTCTTTGCCTCTTCTTCTTCTTCATTGGAGATGGAATATGTGGATTCATCTTCTGTGTCACTCCATTTGTCAGCCACAAATCCTTTGTCCTTCTTTTTGTGCTTGCTGGAAGAGGGCTTGCTGTAATTCTTGCTTCTAGATTCCTTCACTCTTCTTCTTTCCTTCTTTTGATTTTCAGGACATTCAGACATAAAGTGCCCTGGTTTCCTGCAGCCAAAACACACTACTTCTTTAGTGGGGGTTTTGTCATACCTGGGCTTGCTGTCATTTCTGGATGACTTCCTCCTGAAGTCCTTCCTTACCATTTTAAAGAATCTCTTGGCAAAGAGACTCATTAGCACTTCATTGACAATTGGGGCTTCAGTCTCTTCAGCAGCCTTGAATGCAATGGATTGTTCTTTCCTTGCTGGAGGAGGAGTCATTTGTTCTATAGCTTATCTGGACTTGATTAACTGCTCATAAGATTTGAGCTTTCCCAGGAGAGATTCAGTTGAAATCTCATTCAAGCGTCGGACCTCTTTGATTGGCTAGATCCTGGTGTCCCATGAGCTTGGGAAGCACATTAGGATCTTATTATTTACCTCTGTGAGAGAGATGTCTTTATCCAATGTCTTCAGCTCACTTATGATGGAGCTTAGTCTGTTGTACATATCACCAACAAATTCAGCTTCATCTTTCTTGAAATTCTCATATTGTGAGATGAGAGTTGATCTTTTATCTTTTCTCTCATCTGATGAGCCAGCAACCATCTGGTTGAGTGAATCCCAGATTTATTTTGTAGAGGTGCACTCAACCACCTTCTGAAAGACGTCATCTGACATAGTCTGAGCTAATATGTTCATGGCTTTGGCATCAACAATCTTGGCTTTCTTCTGAGCATCATTGTAATCTGGAGGTGGAACAACATTTAAGCTTGTAGATGATGTTGAGGTAGTTGACACAAGAGCTGGTGGGCCTGTCAAAATAGAGTTGAAGATATCCTCATCAATAGAGTTCATGTACAACTTGATTCTTGCCTTCCAGATAGTGAACTTTGAAAAGTTACATACTGGAGGTCTGGTACAAGTGTATTCCTTGTTTTGTGCCAAGGTATCAGATAAATTAAAAACACAAAATAAATAATTATTCATGGCTTGTCTGGAAGACTTGGTTGGCTCAGGTGTTAGCCTGTATAAAAATAGCCAACCTTCCTCTGATACCAATTGAAAGAAAAAAGGGGGGGTGAAAAACTCTCAATAACTCTATGGGGGTAATAGTTATAAAATATCTTTTTACAGAAAAGATAAATGCAAATAAAACTAAGCTAATCTAACAACAACACAAATCACAAAAGAACACAGGAAAGCACAACCAGACAACACAAGGAATTTGATAGTGGTTCCCTTGTAAGCCCCTTTTTTTCTCTTTTTCAACCACGGGGTCTTAGCCCAGAATTGCCGCTTTGCGGTGGCACCGACATCTCGGGAAGGCAACCCACTACAAAATGCCAATTCTGCCGGCCTTTTCGATCCAAAACGAGAGAAGCATTTATACAAAAGTGAAAAAAGGTCCACAGAAAACAAGTATATAAAGAGAATCATATCCAGTCCATCAATCCAATAATAGGAAATAGATAAATGGGCTTGAGCCCAGTACATCAGAGTCCTCACTACAAGTCTCTCATCGCGGAAGCTAAGAAAGCTAATCACTCACGGAGCTGGTCGCAGGTGCCACGGTGCTAGACTGTCCCACCTCCATGCGCACCGTACTCCGCTGGTGCTGGTCCCTGTCTCCATCCGGAGCTCCTGTAATGTTTGGTTCGAAAACCATTAGTCATAAAGACTAAGCCCTATCATCCCCTACCCCTCCCACCACGGCTCCTAAGCACGGGGCGGAGAGGAGGAAGGGAGAAGCTACAAAAGTGGAGAATAGACAAGCAAGTGTCGGTGGAACTAACTAGCAAGTTATATCGGGGAGCAGTATAAATGTTGTAATAGGTAGAACAATTAATAAGAAGCAATTTATATAAAAAGACAACTAGAGAACAGTAAGTAAGTATGTAAGTAACCTTAACTTATATGAATGCCCATACAAACTTTAAGTTAAGGGATCTTCTGCAAGGCTCCCATCGTATAAAAAGTCCCATACCGATTTATACGTTGGGGTACGGTTATATGCAAAATGCTATGCCATGATTCATGCAAGTGCAACCACGCACACGACTCTATGCGCACAGACCTTTAGTTCCCCCTGTTCGGGAGGCTAGCTTCACCCCCAGGAACCTCCGTAGTGGCAAAACGGAGACAGTGGGTCGGGCCCCCCACTCCTAGGCGGGTAACCACACTACCAGGCCTAGCCCTTCCGTACGCCCCTAGAAGAACACAACCTAGAGTATCCGCGTAACTGCTGCTGGATGTACCCTCCAGACTTTTCTCCGAGTCATCGTACCGCTGTCGGTGTGATCGATCGCTCCATAGTACCGATGAACCCACCACCTTTCTCCGTACTCCAACCCCTCGAGCCCGCGGCCCCCCGGACAGTACTGTCCGTGCATCTACCTTCAGAGCTACGTCTGATGGCAAGTAATCCTATAATTCTACTTTCCTAACTACCGGGGAGTGAGTGTGTCAATCCTAGTTTATACTAGTTGCTCTTTTGATTTATTACTCCTATGGTTTACGTTAGCCCAGGACTGCCCCCGGTATACCCCGTGAAGGGCTCTCAAGGGGCACTAGGAACCAAGACGGTGCTATTACGGCCCCGAAGTTCCCTTTCGCAAGGCACTTATTATTATTGGTTGTCTACCCTTTACCCATCCCCTTTTAATGTCATAATGAATCTAACCCTAGCGTATTAAGACTCTTCCTCTTCCTCCCGGGACGGACGATCTTCGTCGTTCCCGTTACTCTCTTATCCTAACCAGTCCCACATTCTACTTATCCTGGCTTCTAATAATGAACTCATTCTAAATTTGCCCTACCAACCATCGGTTATCAGAATCCGTGGTTTTACTAAATGCAGAACCATCCTAAGCTATATGTGGTACACAAAGGGAGTACTCCAATTATCTTCCAAATCTCCTATAATATTTACTGGAGGACTATCATGACTTAATTAGCTTAAATCCAGGAATTTATAATTTTCCTAATTAATCTGATATTTATTTTATTTTTCTCAAAGATTGGCCATGGGTAATTTTTAACATGAACTACATGATATTCTTAAGTTATGGGCCGCCCAAAAATTGTGATCACTAAATAACAGTAAGGTATCATCAAATACTAATTTGCAGGATTTTACAAAGATATTTAGCCTCTAATTAATTTATCCATTATAATCCTATTATTCTCATATAAGAAGGAGTACTGAAAATCTTCTCTTCATAAAATTATGGAAAAAATACTGATTAATAGTATGATATAGAAGAGATCATTGTGCAAAGAATCATAATTTTATCAGCTTGCTAAGCACCAAAATAGACTTAATCCAATATCCATGATAAATAATACTTAATGAAGCAAGCCCTAGAATAAGCTTCTAAAAATCCATAAAAATTCACAGAGTTTTAAAATCATAATAAAAGTTCTCTGCCTAAATTTCATCAATTTTCCAGGAAGTTTGTACACTCTAATAAATTTTCTAAGCAAATCATGCAACTACCAATTCATTAAAGAATACCCAAAATAGTGAGCAAAAATTCATAGAAAATATCCAGAGCTTGTACTACCCCTATAATCACTCTACCCAATTCTCATCACTTTTCAATGTGGTTTGGTGTCATTTCCTATCTCTATAAGTTTTGCGCCCTAAACTAGGGTTAGGTTTTTTGATATCCAACGATCTCCAAATTCCACTAAAATTTCATCCAGAGAAAACTATTAGCCCTATGGTTCTCACAACCCGACCTCGGGTCAATCCAAGGTCATTTGACCACATGACCTTCACAAACCACCAAGATCCATCCTTAGGGTTTGGCCTTGGTCCTTAGGGTAAACTTACCCCGATCCACCTCAAACTCCATGAGGGGGTGCTAGAGAACATTACTAGCCAGTGGTAAAAATCTTAGCCTCTGTTGAGGTGATCTCACCACTCAAACTTCAAAAGTGCACTTTTAACCTAAGACCCCTTATTAGGGCAAAACTTAGGGTTGATCAATTCTAGACCGAACCATCTCCAAATGAGATGAAAAATTATACAGAACCTTATGGTGAACCCAGGGACCACTCACCAAAATTTGGGAGGGTTTGGAAATTATTTAACCACCTAATTAAATTCGGCTAGGATTATTGAATTTTTCTAAAAACTATAGAAAAATATTCTCAAAAATTCTCATTTTTGGATAGCACCTAGATATATGTAAGATTAGACCACATCCCAAATTTCAAGTCGTTTGGACGACTGGATTGGAGTGGGGAATTTTTCTAAGGTCAAGGCAGCCCTCTATATAGACCTCACCAAAAAGGGTGCTGTGGCCTAACCAGGAATCCAAATTGAATGAAATTAATTTTGAATAAAACTAGACTTCAAGGGCTACAGTTTCTATGTTGACCACTTTCCTGTAGGAGCCTCTAAGTATTTTTCCCAAATTATTTAACATGACAGAAATCTCATTCAGAAATTGATTTTACAAATAAAATCTAATTAAAGGCACTGTTCATCTTCTTCTACAGCCCGAACCAGAGACTGAAAACCTAATTTTCCTGTAGCCTTTCCAAGCTATTTCCGGCCACCCAGCCATCTCCCTGGCCGGCCACCACCACCACCACCTCCGTTGAGGCGAGGGCTAACGTCGGGCGGCGGCACGGCCGCCGGAGAGGCGGTTTCCGGCGAACCCGCCCACCATGATATTTTTCGGAAAACCACCATTACGCTCACCTGATCTGGCTCTTTTGAGCCCGATATCTCTCCTAACGATTCCTAAGATCTATCCGCAGAAGAAGAGGGAGGGGAGGACCTTGTTCGCGGGTTGAAGGCGTGCAGAGCGTCGGGAAGCCATTTGCGCGCGGTGGTGGCGTCGCCGGAAATTCTTCAACGCAAGGAGGAAGTCTGAACAGTTGAGGGAGTGTAACCTTTTCCTCTTGCACTCAGGAATCTTTTATAGATGAGGAAATGGGGAGGGGAAAGGGTGAAACGTTGGAGATGAAACGTTGGCGGCCATTAATCATATTCTTATGACGTTTCGGTTATGCCGAATGGCAGTTGAAAGTTGGAAATGAAGAGGTGCTTGCCAGGTGGCAGTTTCCTATTGGACCCACTTTTCCTTAATTATTAACATAATTAAAGTAGGGAACGACCCATAAATACTCTTGATTTTTCATTCCCACAGCCAGAATTTATTAAGGCGTCGGTTACCGAAACTTCCAGTCTGGCTGACGTTTCGGCCTTGGTCACGGGCGTGACACATAGGTCACGGGCGTGACAGGCCCGGTTAGCAGTTCTGGGTTCGACGATCGTCGAACTGAGATCGACGATCGTCGAAGGGTGGTCACGGGCGTGACACTTGGGTCACGGGCGTGACAGGCCTGGTGACTAATTCTGGTCGACGATCGTCGAGCTGAAATCGACGATCGTCGAGCGTGGTCACGCCCAATGTCACGGACGTGACAATGCGGGTCACGGGCGTGACATGCCTGATGACTAGTTCTGGGTCGACGATCGTCGAACAGAAATCGACGATCGTCGAGCGCGGTCACGCCCAATGTCACGGGCGTGACAATGCAAGTCACGGGCGTGACATGGCGCGTGGTCAATTTTGGGTCGACGGTCGTCGAAGTGGGGTTCGACGATCGTCGAGCATGTCACGCCCTTTGTCACGGGCGTGACCTGGAGGGTCACGGGCGTGACAGACCCGTGTGGCCGAATTTGGTTCGACGATCGTCGAGTTGGGATCGACGATCGTCGAGCGTGTCACGCCCTTGTCACGGGCGTGACATGGCGGGTCACGGGCGTGACCAACCCGTGAGCCGATTCCTTAGTCGATTTATTTCAAGTTTTGGGCTCCCTAGGGTTCTACCACAACCAACCGACTCCTAGGGGTCTAGCCGGAAATGGGATGTTACACCCTAACTGGGTACATCCACTCTTCTACCATCCTTGGTAGGAATCCACTACAGGTTTTTATCAGGTGACTGCCACCAATGAGCTTTTGATCAGGTGCCCAAAAACTAACCCTCAAGTCTTTTGGAAGGAGACTTGTGAACCAGAATAATTTTGAAGGGAATTAAAACCCTGTACAGAGGTGGGGATGAGAGAGTGATTTTGTCTTCTCTTTCTCAAGGTACAACTGAGAAGACTTTTGTGGATTCAAAGATGTTGTCAAAGCTCCCCCTGAAATATAGAAGGTTTCAAGCTGGGAAGATTTGCACAGGGTGAGTTGGTCTTCAAATGAGACTTGATCCAGGAGCTTTAGACAGATGGTGCTTGAATGTCGTAACAATGGTCCTGAAAGAGAAGAACAAGAAGACTCTTGATTTATAAAAGTTGTTCTTCTTTCTTCTTCTTCAAAGCACTGATAGAATGAGAAAACTGATGAAGATCTGCTCCAGAATGTTTCTAGGATGTTAGCAGGAACAATTTTCTATCTTTCTCTGAGTGTCTCTCTATAAATCTATCTGGGTAAAAGAAAACCAAAAACTACTGCCTTCTTCTCTGAATAGAGTATAAGAATAATAATTCTTTGACTTGAATTTAAAAAACATTCCTTTAATTATTCTGCAGGAATCGAGGAGAGGAAATGGTTATAATATCTACAATAAATTATTTCCTCAACTGTCTTTGGCATATAAGTCAAAATAATAACTCTGTGAAAACCTGTAGTTAATGTTGCACTGGAAACGGCTATAAACTTTTAAAATATCAGCATTTACTACCAGAGATATTATTCCATAAATAGCCTTGACAAAATAGGAATGAAATCTTCAAGACAGTTGTGCAGTAATGTAGTAGAACACAGATAAAAAATAATCGCAGAGCTGAGATAAGAGATCGTCGAGCTGAGACTGGAAATTGTCGATCTGAGTTCTGAGATCGTCGGGCTCAGCTCAGAGATTTTACCTCTGCGATCGTTGACCGGAGATCGACGATCTTCGAGCTGAGTTCGACGAAAGTCGAATTGATATCAGATCCAACGATTACTTCTGAGTCTTGGTCTTGAAATGAAGTCCAATGTTGGTCTATATGAGATCTGCTCTACTAAGACTAACTTAGACCTAGACTCTGACCCTTGCTATACAAGTGGGTCAAACCACCTAGGCGTGAACCTAGCCCAAATCAAACATGGGGTTCCAACAAAAGGTTTGATCAAAATCCATACCATCTTCTTGCATGTACCCCTTAGCCACTAGCCTTGCTTTATTCTTGATTATAATGCCATTTTCATCAAACTTATTCCTGTATATCTACTTGACTCCAATGACATTATGTCCTTGTGGTCTTAAAACCATCTTTTGAACCTTTTATCTTTTGAATTTGATTAGTTCCTCTTACATAGCCATTATCCAAAATTGATCTATGTTGGCCTCTTCAAACTTCTTTGGCTCCACCTATGACAAGAAATTGGCATACATAGCTGTATTCAGATTCTTGCTTTTGGTCACTATACCTTGGCTAGCTTTATTAATGATTTGGTGTGCAGGATGGTCTCTTAAATGCTTGATTGCTGGAGGCAATCTTATTTCAACAACAACTTCAAGAACAGCTCCTTGCTGATCTTCATCTGCTCCAAGTGTGCCCAGTGGACCTTTTGAAATATCCACTTCAGCTTGCATAACTAAAGCTGTATCTTTGATGGTTAGATTTTCCACCAACATCTCTATATTTGCAGTACTAGAAGAGGAGCTTGGCAGCTCACTGTAAATCATGGTAGACTCATCAAAGACTACATGTACAGACTCTTCTACAACTTGGCTTTTTAAGTTATAGATCCTATAAGCTTTGTTATGGTTATTGTACCCAACAAAAATCTCATCAAAGGACTTGGCAGGAAACTTAGTTATATAGGACTTTCCATTATGAAGAACATAGCACTTACTACCAAATATTCTGAGATAGATCAGGTTTGGTTTTCTGTCTTTCAAGATCTCATAGGGAGTTTTTTTCTAGCTCTTTATGATAGAGGCTCTGTTGAGGACATGACATACAGTGTTGACTGCCTCAGCCCAGAAATATTCTGGGAGAGATGTGTCTCTCAATAGGGTCCTTCTAGCCTCTATGAGAGTTCTATTTTTCCTCTCAACAATCCCATTTTGCTGGGGTTTTCTAGGTGAAGAGAATTCTTGATGAATCTCATGCTCTTCACAGAACCTTATCATGTTATCATACTAGAATTCAGTCCTATGATCACTTCTGATTTTGACCACAAAGCTATTAAACTCATTCTAAATTTTTTTGATAAACTTAATGAAGATATCAAGGGTTTCATTCTTTCTCTTGAGGAAGAACACCCAAGCAAATCTGGAAAAGTCATCAAACACCACAAGGGTGTAGACTTTCCTACCAAGACTATGAACAGGCATAAGACCAAACAAGTCCATATGCAGGAGGTATAGGCACCTCACAGAATCTTTGGTCCCAATGCTCTTGAAGAAAGCTTTTGTCTGCTTGCCCTTTTGACAAGCAGAGCAAATGCCCTCCTTGGAGCACTTCACATTGGGACCACTCCTAACTAGCTCTAGATTGAAGAGCTTGCCAATAGTCATATAATTTACATAGGCTAGCCTCTTGTACCATAGGACATAATAAGAGGCTTTCTCATTTGCCACTAGACAGATAGGAGAGTCTGTATCTAAACATAGAAAGTTTAAGCAATAAACATGTATACTCCTAGTGACTGTCAATATGACCTATTGGTCACTTGATGTCCTAATTAGACACTTATCCTTGTGGAACACAATAGCATAGCCAAGATCATAGAGCTAGCTTATGCTTATGAAAGTGAAGGGATAGATACTATTCTATAGGGGGGGTGAATAGAGTTATCAAATTTTGCACTAGACAAAACTTAATAGTCTACCCAACTCCCTTGGAGTGAAATGCGGAATGAAAAGATTATAGATAAGGAGATAACCCTAAAGCCTAACACAAGTGTTGTGCACAAACTCAAGCTAACTGCAATTATAGTTAAGGCTTGGAAATCCTAATCAGCAACTAGCAAACCTAGTTATATCTAATCACAGCCACAATGCAGGAATTTAAATTAAGCAAGCCAGACGACACAATGAATTTATAGTGGTTCCCCAAACAACTTGGGTACGTCCACTCTTCTACCAACAAGGTAGGAATCCACTACAGGTTTTTGATCAGGTGCCCTGCCACCACAAGATCTGCTTCAGGTAGATCTAGTGTAAGATCCTGTTCCTCAAATCCGAGGCAACCCGGATCTTATGCCCAGAACCGCCGCCTTACGGTGACACTAACGCACGAGTTAGTCGTCACCGCAAGACGCCGATTCTGCCGGCTAGTACGATCATAACCTGTTCGGCCAATATGAGAGTAATTACATAATAAATCAGAGTAAAAGCAGAAGCAAGTCCACAACCACATCACATATATATATCAAATGAAATAAAAGCCAGTCCATAATGAGTACAGAAGTGAAAGTAAATAGGGCTTATGCCCAGTACATCATAATCTCTCTCTCACTCTCATACACAGCAGCGGAATCTATCATCTCGAATCATCGCACCTGAACATGTGCTCCAGTAGTAGTAGCCGGTATCTGCTCCTCAAGCCCTGCCTCCTCGACGTGCTGGATTACCTCTTCGAGCTCCTAAAATAGTAAGGTCAACGACCATTAGTCAAACAGACTAAGTCGTATCCTCAGCACCTCCTCCTGCAACTCCTGGGCACCGTGCGGGAGGACGAAGCGGAGGACAACAAGGGGTGGCAAAAGAGAGCAGGTGACAGGAATCTGACAGGGTATATAATCAAGAAAATAATGAAATGTAACCTCCACTTATGCGGGTACGCATAAGCAAGGGATCTTTTGCAAGGCTCCCATTGTATAGAATGTCCCATACCATTTATACAATGGGGTGTCAGAGTCACAAGCATATATATAAAGTAAAAATAACCTTAACCTATAAACATGCCCACTCAGGCTTATAGGTTAAGGGTTCGTATAGCAGGTCCTAATGTATAAGCGTCCCATACCACTTATACATTAGGTGACTTAAGTGGTTATGAAGGTTAATGTTATGCTTCTATATGGTGGGTATGCTATGAACATGCAGTGCAACACACACACACGACTCCGTGATCACAGACCTTTAGTTCCCACTTTTCGAGAGCTAGCATCACTCTCAGGTACCACCGTTGTGGCTACGGCAGCAGCGGAGCGGGCGTCTCCGCCTTCTAGGCGGTATACACACTACCAGGCCTAGACCTCTCTTGTGCGCCTCTGTACACCGTCAGTGCACTCTAGAGTCTCTGCGTACAACTTTGCTGACTACCTGTCAGTCTTGTTGGGCTGGGTGCACGTTATTAGGGAAAAGCCTTCCAGACTCCAGTATAAACATCCTACTGGTCCTTCTAACCCTCGCACCCGCCTGGTCCACCGTACTACCGTCGGTGTGACGACTGGCCAGTACCGCATGGCCCGCCACTAGTATATGCACATGCAAGTATAGTATATTGAGCCTCCAGCTCGAAGGTCTAACCAGTCCCAAAATTCTCCAACCCGTCACGGGTGAGAATATGCTACAAAACCTCCAACCCTGCCTGGGTGAGTATATATATAAAACCAATTTCATCCTCCACTCTGCACGGGCGAGCAAGTAGTCAAAGACTCCAAGTCCCTCCAACCCGGCACGAGTGAGCACATGTCCAGTTCACCTAACCTAATAGACTACTCTTGTCTACAGTTTATCATACTTAAAATCTTAAGGTTAATCCCAGGACTGCCCAAGGTATTCCCGGTGAAGGGCTCTCAGGGGCACTAGGAGCTACGATGGGCTGAATCCCAGAGCTCCCATTCTCAAGGATATTTAGTTTAGTTGTTGCCTACCCCGAACCCCTTTTTCTCTCTCCTGTTACATAGAGTGACCCGGTGATTTAAGGTATGGGTTAAGGAGTGGCGATCTTCCGTCAACCCTTTCTAGGTAAGTCTTATGTCGCTCTGTTACTCTCGTCTCTAGAATGCATTTGCCACCCAGGGTTATACTTCCGAACTTAGACCCTAACTCAGTTGTTGATTCATCCCCTGGCGGCCTATAGTCCAACCTTCTTTACTAAGCGCACCCCATGACCTATTGCCACCCTGAAATCGAACTTCTAAATTCTTGATCCAGCTGACCCCAAGTATTTATCCTAGGGTGGTATAGACTAATAAAATGAGTGTGTTGATTTTCATAACTTTCCTAGGTCATTAAGGCCTTTAATTAAATCTTTTAGAATTATTCCCTAGGTCATTTTACACATGAAGTATCATCAATTAAAATCTTCTGACTTATGGGAATTTTCCTGAATTGCATATGAGAAAAATATTACTGTCTACAAGATTTCATAATTTTCCTTTTATATATCTATTTATCCCATAATTAATACAATTCCTACACAAGTGTCATTTTCCAAATGAAGTACAAGAAATGTATTCACCAAAATTCCAGGAAAATTACTAAGCATTCATATTACTATTTTATGACTAATGACAGAGTTTCATTTATTTCCACTGTGTAATGGTCTACCAAAATTCATTCCTAATTATTTACCAAAATGCCATTTTCCTACCTTAATAATTATCAATGTATACAAAAAAATTCTGAAATAAATATGCAACACTAATATTGCTATTATACATCTATAGAAATATTTTTACAATTTCCCCACATGTAATTCCATCAATTCATAAATAAATACAAAAAGGGGTAAAATAGTAATTTCAAGGTTTTTGCTCCAATAATTTCCAAACAGAGGTCTAAAATTTTCCTAAGTCAAATAAGACACCATACCTTGACTTGGCTGAATTTGAGAGTTTTCTATAGCCAAATTCTATTTTTCCCATTTATTTTCCAAAAAGGCCTATAATTTGAAAAATTCCAATAAGTGGTATTTTTGATTCCAAAAGTCCCAAAAATAATTCTAGGGGTGAAACATGCCCTAAGGAGTCACTGGAATTTATTGTATGGTTTTTGGGTGCCTCAGCTAGGCTAAATACACAATATACAATTTCTTGCTAATTGCACACCAAGGCCTAAATTAGCCAACACATGTACATGGATTAACCCATCATGCAGTGGTCCAATTGCTCTGAAATTTTTACCAGGCACCAATGATGCCCCTAAGGATGAGCCACCAAAATTTGGGGCCATTTGGAGTTATCTAACTCCAAGAATCACTTAGTTAAGCCCTAGGGGTATTTTGGTAATTTCCTCATATTTTATTTTCCAATCAAACCCATTTTTGGGCAGGGCCTACATGTGCCCTAATTATACCTGTGACCAAAATATCAGGTCAAGGGGGCTTCTGGTTTGGCTTGGGCAGCCATTTAAAATTCTGCCAAATTACTATTTGCAGCCCAAGCCTAAGCCTATTTTTACAAACTTGCAAGTGAGATTCCTCATCATGCAGTGAGTCAATTTAACCCAAATTTTAACCATGGGTCTAATATACCCATGAGAGGGTGCCACCAAAATTTGGGGTCATTTGGAGTTGGAGAACTCCAAATATCACATTTATTTACTTTTGGATATTTTTATAAAAACTATAGCAAAATGTTCCCCAAAAATTCTGATTTTTGGGTAGGACATAGATTTGACTAAATAAGTCACATGCCCAAAATCTCAGTCCATTTGGACTTAGGGTTTGAGCAGGGCATCAGTTTTAGTTTCTGCCCTAGTTAGGGGGCAGTCCTAGCAAAACAGCCCTACAGGGCAGCCTACTGGTCCAAAACCTATGATTTCTGTGGAATTTTAAAGTTAACTCATCTACCTAAATGTTTCATTCAGGGTCCATCCTAAGGTGGGGCCTCTACATACCTCATAAATAACATGCAAAGTCACAGTAAAAGTGTGACAGATTGATATACTATTCATATGATATTAATACAGGATTTAATTAAAATAGCTGCACGAATCTTAAAGCACATCTAACGGTGGCTGTATCATCTTCCTCATGCACTGCATGGCCACCACCCGACACAGACCATGTTTGCGGGGCCGTTCCCGGCCATCGCCGGCGGCGGGGCCTCCGGCCAAGTCATCCCCCGGCCTCACGGTGGTCGGGGCTTGAACTGGCCGGCGGCTGGGCGGCGGAGAGCGGCGGACGGCGGCGGCGCAACCAAACCGAAAAACCCTAAATCCGCCATTTTTGAAGCTTTTTCCAAGCTTTAGAGGCCTGCTGTCGAGCTCGATTGAGCTCGACCTCTAACCTAGTTGATCTAGGAAACTAGTACAGTAAGAGGGGAGGGGATACGGACTCTTAGTGGCGGCTGTGGCTGAGGGTGGCGGCGGCTCTCCATTGCATGCACTCTCCGGCGATCTCCTCGGTTTGACATGGCTGCAGTGGTCTCCGGCTCTCTCTCTCTGTCTCAGGGGTAGGAGTGAATGGAAATGAGAGGGGGAAGTGGTTTGGGGGCTGATTTAAGAGGGGGGGCGACCTCACCAAGGCTTAGGCGATTTCACCAATGTTGGGGGTCGGGTTAGTGGGTTTGGCCAGCTAGGTGGCTTGGGAGTGGGCCCCACTGGTCCATGAGGGTTGACTAGACCTTAGTGGGTCAGGTTGCCAAGTCTAGGGCCGAGTTGGGTGAGTGAAGAGAGGGAGTTGACTTCCATAAATGGGTTAGGTCATATTGGGCTTGGGTTGGGTTTGGGCTTGGCCCAAGGCTGCATGGTGGGGGTCCCACACCTCCTGATACCCATGCATGGTCAGCCAACCCATCATTGGTTGGTGGAATGAGCCCAAGTGGTCCAAACCCATTTCTTAGCATCTTCTCTCTCCTACTCCTCCTCTTTTCTCTCTCCTAAGTGTTCTCCCAAAATCACTATTGCAAGACCCTATTTTTCTCTCCCCTAGGGTTTATAGGGCCACTTTAGGCCCACATGATGAATTTGGGTTGATTTGGGTGGACCCAACCCAGTGAATTGGGCTAGGACACCATTTTCACTATTTGGGTCCAAGGTGTTGACTTGACCCATCATGGGTCAACTGGTTGACCCCATGGCCTACCTTGGGGTCCACTTAGATTGTATTTAGGGTTAGGGCATCATGGTGGGGTCATGGTGTGGCTAGGGTTCTTGTTTAGGCTAGTTTGACCTAGTTTGGCTCTGGCCCCATGGTGGGCCCCACATGGCTACAATCCACTACCTAGGGTCAAACCTAGATTATAACCCTAACACCCACCCCATGCCTAACCCAATCTAAGTTAAGGGGTCTAGAAGTAACATTGGGATGTTACATCTAGAAACCCTTTAGACTTTTGATCAGGTGTCTAAAAACCGAACACAGGTTTTTGATCAGGTGCCCTGCCACTAAGGGATACTTTTGAAGGGAGTAATAACCCTGTACAGGAGGGGGAAAGAAGGTTAAGATGTCTTCTCTATTTTACAATAGATTAGAGAAGCATAAAGACTTGCACTGAGCTAGAAAGCTCAAAGGAATCAAGGCTCCCCCTGGCTCAAAGAATGTCCAGGTGAAGTCTTGCTTCAGTGCAGAAAACACTTCAGTAAAAACTGAAGGAAGAACTATAAGAAGATATAAAATAATAAAATAGAAACTCTTCTAACAGTTATCTTCTTCTTCTTCTTCTTCAAAAGAACTCTGAGTCTGAACTTCCTGGAAGCAGGAGAACTCAGGTTGAAGAAGAGCAGAAGAGCTTAACACTTCTCAGTTGAATGAGGATTGCTGAGAGCAGTTAAACTTGGACTTGATGAAAGCTTGAATGCTAATTGAATATCTCTTTGAATAACTGGTTAGCTAGCTGAAATCCTTCTCCAAAGGATTCCTTTTATAGCAGCAACAAGCAACGGCTCTTTTCAATTTGAACTGTTTGTCTTCTTCTGAAACTTGAAACCTGGGCTGCAAATATCACAAAGACAAACAAACTCTGCAGCAAAATATTCTATAAAAGGGATAAACCTTTTTCAAGGAAGTTGCAAGAAGCAATCTGATAATAAAGGTACTAAATAAAATCACATCAGAGATAAACTCTTTATAGCAAAAGGAAGACTTTTCAGTCTAACGGCTATAAAGGACTGACAGCAGATAAAGTAAAATACAATGTCAGCTAATAAGACAAACAACTTTATCTGAAAAGATTTTACTCAGGCAGAAGAGATGGAGCAGATATTGCCTGGAAATATTATCATAAAACAACTGAAATAAAATGCCAGATAATGTATTAATTAATTAAATATAATAAATAAATACAAAATAAAAAGGCAGACAGAAAACGTCGAACGACCCTCGGAGATCGTCGACCGAAGAATGAAGATCGTCGAACTATCGGACAGCTAGTCGAACGATCCAGATAGTCGAACTATCAAAGAAGATAGTCGAACTATCACAACAGATAGTCGAATTATCAGAAGATAGTCGAGCTATCAAATAGTCGACCTATCAACAGATAGTCGAACTATCAACGCAGAACAGATAGTCGAACTATCAACAGATAGTCGAACTACCCAGGGAAAACAGATAGTCGACCTATCAAGCAGATAGTCGACCTATCCCAGAAAACAGATAGTCGACCTATCAACAGATAGTCGAACTATCAAAACAAAACAGATAGTCGATTTATCAACAGATAGTTGAACTATCAGATAGTTGAGCTATCCAAGCAGATAGTCGAACTATCGAAGCAACACAGATAGTCGACCTATCAACAGATAGTCGAACTATCAAAGTGACACAGATAGTCGATCTATCAACAGATAGTCGAGCTATCAGATAGTTGAACTATCAGGACAGATAGTCGAACTATCAAAGACAAGCAGATAGTCGACCTATCAACAGATAGTCGAACTATCAAGACAAACAGATAGTCGACCTATCAACAGATAGTCAAGCTATCAACGCAGACAAAACGTCGACCAACTGATAGACGATCGTCGATCAGCCAATAGACGATAGTCGAGCGACGTTCGACTATAGTCAAACGAAAAACTACTTAACCAAATTCTTCATCTGGAAAAGCGGGGACTCTACAGCTAGACCACTAATCATTGACCATAGATATTTCTTGGGTCAAGGGACTAAAAAGACAAGACTAAACTCAAATCAAACTAGGGTACCAACAATCTCCCCCTATTTGAGTTAAGTCTCTCAAAAACTAAAACACAGAACTAGCTAAAGAACAATAAAAACAATACAGGAAATAGATAAGCAACTAACTAGCATTTAACAACCAGTCAGATATATATAACAGCAGTCAATCAAAATTAAGAATCTACAGAATCAGACTTGGGATCAGAAGAGCTAGGAACAAAAGAAACTTTCCGCAAGGGATCAATGGCTTCTTTCTTAGACATCTTCAAATCTTGCATGCCAATAATCTTCAGTTCTGCAGCCCTTGGAACAACTGCTTCTGGGTGCTTTTCCATATATTTAGAAGGATCAAATACTTCAGGACTAACCTGGATTTTATCGAGTTCCTTCATTCTGAACTTTGACATTGTAGAAAGTCCTGCAGAGTCCTTTCCTTCAGCCTTAGCTTTCTTTATCTGGGCTGATCCAACAAGTTCTAGAAATCGAGCCATCCTGAAATCAGGATCTAACTCTTGGCTTTCATACACTTTTTCAGATGATGTATCAATAGGCTTCACAGCTTTAAACTTAACAGATAAATCTAATAGACTTTCAGCTGTATCTTTAACTTCTTGAATAACTAAAGATGATGGAGGAGCAAACTCAGCAAACTTCTTACTGGATTTTTCAGAGAAAACAGTTCTTTTACCTTTTGAAATATCCTTAGCAACATGAACTGGTATAGCAGGAGAAACCTTTTTCTTGGGAGAAGGAGGAGGTGAAAATGTTGGCTTTTGATATACAACCTCCTTTACTTGCTCTTTAACCTCAGTATCATGCCTTTGAGTACCAGTATAAGATTTGCCTTGGTGGCTTTGAGAACTTTTCCTTGAATGAGGCTGAGAAGGAGCAGATTTTGCAGATGGAGCAGATGGATTAGCAGATAAATTGCCAGAGGCTCCTGCACCGGGAGGTGGAGGAGGAGGACCTCTGGGAGTCCATCTGGGAGCAGGACTATCATATCTCTTAGATTTCTTTCTCTCCTTTTGCTGGTTCTTAGAGAACCACATCCAGTGCTGGAACTCTTTCGACTTAGGATCAATTCCTTTAAGAATGTAATAGGGAATGTCATGATCTGGATTGGGAGCAGGAGGAGCTATAGCTTTTCTTTTTCTCTTTGCAGCTTTCTTTTTCTTGGATTCCTCAGACAGATCTGAATCACTTTCATCCTCAGAATGAGATGAAGGAGGATGATCATACGGATCATAGGCTTCTAATACAGCCTTTTCCTTTTCTTTCAAAGCAGCTTTCTCTTTCTCTTCTTCCAAGGCATCCTGTGCCAGAAGAGTATCTAGATCCAAACCTGGGGAATCATCCCATAAGGTAGACTTTTCAGTTTCAGGATCCTTTTGTTGAAGCTCAGGAACTGTCGAGGGGACCTGTTCAGATAGCACTGCTTGCTGAGCAGGTTCAGCCACTTCAGAAACTAGAACAGGCTCTACAGCCTCAGAAAGCACTGCTTGCTCTACAATTACTTGGGCATCAGGAGCTGATACAGATTCAGGCTCTTTATCAACATCTACTTCTTCCATTAAATCTGTAGGATTAGGAGTAAAATCTTGCTAAATGATATCTAGTCATCCCTTCCAAATATTCCCATACTAACTTATCAATTAAGTAATCTATAAATTGGGAAAGAGACATACCTTCAGGATTCTCTTCAGGATGACCTAACTCCCATAAATCATCTAGAAAGGATGTGATTAATCCTTCTAGGTATAGGGCAACTAAGGGAGTTGAGGCTTCTTCCAAGTACACTTTTACAACAAATTCAGACACCATTATCACATCAGATATTTCTTTTTCTTTGTCAGATGGAGGAGGAGCTGAGACTACTACTGCTTTTTCTGATACTGCAAGTTGAGCTGCTGGAGGGGAGGCCAAAGGCTGCTCTGAGATCTCTTCATCGAGCATCTCCCCCTGCCTGATTTCAGTAGAAACTGAAACCAGGCCCCTAGCAGAAGAGGGCTCAGCAGACTTTGAAAGTGCCTGAACAGCAGCAGTCAAAGAAGAGATAGAAGAGGCAAGGGGAGCAATAGCCACATCAATCATGGTTTTGATTGAAGGGGTGATTAACTCCACAATGCTAGAGATAAATTCTGGAGTAATTTTAAAAGATGGAACTGCAGAGGATGGAGGAGCAGCAGAAATGGTTGATGTGGTAGGATGAATTGTGGTGAGGACTGGAGATCGAACTGGAGAGTTAACTGGAGAGTTAACTGGAGAATGATGTGGAGATGGAGGAGGAGAATGAACTGGAGAGGATATTTCAGAAACCAATAAATCAAAACTGGGTTGAGATGTCCCAGCCAAATGAGATGGTATAGGAGATGCAGGAGGAGAAGGAATAACAACCGTGGTTGTATCTCGAACAGGAGAAGCAGAAGGTCGTACTTCAGCTGAAGTTGATGGAACTTCAACTGAAGTAGACTGCAGAGCAGAAGAAGATGATGGAAGAGAAGGATGAGCTGAGCCAGCTTCTAGAGGGTGAGGAGTGACTGAATCAGTCCTTGTGCTCTCGGATGTCGCTGGAGCAACCCCTGTGAGAGCGGGCTTCAAGAAGGTCCTCTTCCATTTTGAGAACAAGTGGGGATCCATCTTCTTGCTGGCATTGATGGTTGTAGCAGTTGAAATCAGCAGCTGGGGATATCTTTCCTTCAGAAAAATCCTAATAACCCTGTCTAGGGTAACCTCTTTCTTACTGTTCTTCTTCCTTATCAAATCGAACAAAACACCAGCCCAGTTTATTTGCTTCTTATTAACAATTGCACACATTAGTGCAAACTGTTGTCTGGTGATGTTATCATGGGCGGAGTGCTTGCCTAGAAGCACTTTTCCAACTAACTCAGCAAGAAATTTTATCTTAAAAGGAAAATTTACCTTGAGGAGCTTGGAGGGAATGCCTTCGGCATGTCCCAGCTCTAACAACATCCTTCCAAATTTTGGAGCATCTTGCTCAAATTCTTCTTCGCCATTAATCAATCCAAAAACATCAGCCAAAACGGCGGGAGACAAAATTACCTCTTCTCCGCCAATAGAGCCGGTCATCGATTCGTCGATGGAGGACGAAGTAAATGCCCATTCCTTAATCTCGGGAATATTTAACTTAATTCTTGTAGACATTAGTCTTTCTAACCCTTGATCTCTGCATAACTGGAGGATTTCCACAATCCCTGATTCACAACAGCTGAAAGCATCAAAATCGATACTGAATCCTGCGTCGAACTTCACAACTGCGAGCAATGCTGGAGAAATCGCCATTGAAATGCTGGAGAAGGCGCGAGAGAGACGGATAAGATGAATCGGTAGAAAATCGCAAGAGGAGGAGCAAGCGGGAAGACGGAATGCGAAAGGACGCTCTCCGTCAACGATAAAAGCAAAGATCTTTTAACCTAGGTCAGCTATCGGCTTTATATTAGACCGGATATAGTCGATCTATTTAAAAGATACTGGAGACGATGGTCGAACGGTCGTTCGACGATCGGTCCAGAAACAGAGTAGTCGAGCAATCGTTCGACTATTTCTGGCTTCTCAAACATCAATCTGTCGTCATCTAGAGATCGACGATGAGCTCGACTTGTTCGACGATGGTCGAACGCCGGTCGACGATCTTCAATCAGACAATCTTTCATCAACCATAGGTCGACGATGGGCTTGACCCGATCGACTATCTTCGAACGTCGTTCGACTATCTTCAAACAAGTTTCAACATTGGCAGATATAGTCACACTTAGTCTCTTCCATTGATCATGCCTAGTTGAACTAAAAAGAACAGATGTTTCTGTTCATCTAAGGGCTTGGTGAATATATCACCTCTCTAAAACTCAGTGGATATGAACTCAAGACAAATCTTGTTCTTTTCCACACAATCTCTCAGGAAATGGTGTCTGATCTCAATGTGCTTCGTTCTAGAGTGGTGCACTGGATTTTGTGCAATTGAGATAGCACTGGTACTATCACACATGATTTTGGTGTTCTTGTGTGAGTAACCATAATCCACAAGCTGGTTTTGAATCCACAGGATCTGTGAACAACAACTAGCAGCTGCTATATATTCAGCCTCTGCAGTTGAAGTGGAGACAGAAGCCTGCTTCTTACAGAACCAAGAGACTAATTTCTCTCCCAGGAACTGACAAGTTCCTGAGGTGCTCTTCCTGTCAACTCTGCAACCAGCATAGTCAGAGTCAGAGTATCCAATTAACTCAAATTCTGATTCTGCTGGGTACCAAAGTCCTAGATTTGGACATCCCTTCAGGTATCTCAAGATTCTCTTTAGAAGAATCAGATGAGATTCCTTGGGGTTTACCTGGAATCTAGCATAAAGGCATGTAGCAAACATTATATCTGGCCTACTTGCAGTTAGATATAATAGGGAACCAACAATGGCCCTATAATTCTTTTGATCAACTGGCTTGCCGTGATCATCAGAATCAATAACTACATTAGTAGCCATAGGTGTAGGCATTGCTGAAGCATCATCCATCCCAAATTTCTTTACCAATTCCTTGGCATATTTGGATTGGGAGATGAAGATACCATCAGCATCTTGCTTAACTTGGAGACCAAGAAAGTAAGACAGCACACCCATACTACTCATCTCAAACTTAGAGTGCATCAGGTCAGAAAACCTTTTACAAAGTTTGGGATCAGTGGAACTAAATATAATGTCATCTACATACACCTGAACTAACAGGATTGTGTCCTTGTGGTGCTTGACGAAAAGGGTTCTATCAACTACTCCCCTAGTAAAGTTGTGCTCTAACAGGAAACTAGCTAGAGTCTCATACCAGGCTCTGGGTGCTTGTTTTAGTCCATAAAGAGCTTTCTGCAACTTGAACACATGTGAGGGTTGAGTTGAAGAAACAAACCCTGGTGGTTGTTCGACAAACATCTCTTCCTTAAGCTCACCATTTAGGAATGCACTTTTGACATCCATCTGAAAGACCTTAAACTTCATGTAGGCTGCATAGGCCAAGAAGATCCTTATTGCTTCTAGCCTTGCAACAGGAGCAAAGGTTTGGTCATAATCTATACCTTCCTCCTGTCTGTAGCCCTGAGCTACAAGCCTAGCTTTATTCCTTACAATAATTCCATTTGCATCCAACTTGTTTCTATACACCCACTTGGTGCCTATGATCAGTTGGCCTTTAGGTCTTGGAACCAAAGTCCAAACTTTACATCTCTCAAACTGATTGAGTTCCTCTTGCATAGCAATGATCCAGTGGGGATCTAGCTCAGCATCTTTAAAGGTGAGGGGCTCAACCTGTGAGAGGAAACAAGCGTGCATCACATCCTGTCTTAATTGGTGTCTTGTTTGCACACCAGCTGATATGTCTCCAATCACTTGAGATGTGGGGTGATCTCTAAGTGTGACAATATCAGCAGGTGGGATGTGATCTTCAGCAACAGTTGGGATTAATTCCTCAGGAGGAATTTGATCTACTGTTGGTGGAACAACAACAGCTTCAGCAATGTCTTCATCACTGTCTGATTCAGTGATCTGAAGAGTTGATAGTTGAAGAATCTCTTGAGTAGCATCAGGTACCTGCAATGAACTAGAGGAAGGAGAATTTTCCTTCTCCTTGTAAAACATCTGAGACTCATCAAAAGATACATGCACAGATTCTTCAATTTTATAGGTTGATTTGTTATAAACCCTATAAGCTTTGCTTACTTGGGAATATCCAAGCATAATTCCCATTGAAGCTTTTGCTTCAAACTTTCTAAGGTATTCTTTATTATTATTATGAATGTAAACTACACAGCCAAATACTCTAAAATAACTAATTTTAGGTTTCTTTCCTTTAAGCAACTCATAAGGAGTTTTACACTTAAGCTTGTGTATCAGACTTCTATTCAAGACATAATTGGCTGTACTAACAGCTTCTGCCCAATAGGAAAGAGGCATATTAGCATCTGCCAACAATGTGCTAGCAGCTTCAATGAGTGTTCTGTTCTTCCTTTCAACTACCCCATTTTGTTGGGGAGTTCTAGGAGCTGAGAAGCTATGTTTGATACCTTCTCTCTCACAGAATTCTTGCATGAGAAGAGAGTCAAACTCAGTACCATGATCACTTCTGATCAAGGCCACATGAGTAGAGTACTCAGTCTGCACACATAATAGAAAGTCTGTAAGGGCTTTGAAGTTATCAGCCTTAGTTCTCAAAAAGAAAACCCAACTGAACCTAGAGAAGTCATCTACAATGACTAAGGTGTAATACTTCCCTCCTAAACTCTGTACATTTATTAGGCCAAAAAGGTCCAAGTGTAATAGATACAGGATTCTAGGAGAATCACTTTTATTTACAGATTTAAAAGAGTTTTTGGTTTGCTTGCCTAGCTGACAAGCCTTGCATAGACTTTCCTTCTTATAGGGGCAAGCAGGTAAACCTCTAACAAGGTTGTGTTTAGATAACCTAGATATATTTTTAAGGTTAACATGACTAAGCCTCTTATGCCACAAAGAATTATTATTAATTGTTACTTCATTAAATAAACAGATTTCAGAATGAGTTGAATTGAAATCTACTAAATAAATATTACCTAATCTAATGCCTACTAAAACAACATTATTTTTTAAAGTAATATTACAAGAAGAGTTAGAAAATGAAACCTGGTAGCTAGCATCACATAGCTGGCTGACTGAGATCAAATTGTGCTTCAGTCCTGTCACATATGCAACTCTCTTGAAAGTAACATCTCCAATTGTGATCTTGTCATAGCCTTCTGTCTGACCACAGCTTAAATCTCCAAAGATAACCTTTGGGTCGAGCTTAGCTTTGAACTTTGACAGATGATTTTTATTTCCTGTCATATGCTTGGATCATCCACTATCCAAATACCACTTATTTAGAGTGATAGGATAGGCATTCACCTGCATGAAATTCATTTAGACATTGTGGACACAGGTAACCTTGGGTACCGTGTTTTTCACATAAGAAAAGCTAGAAATAAATGAAAATGCAGGCTGAGGGTGATAACCTAATGGGTGAGATCTCCTAGGTTGGATTCTCCATGCAGATGATGGGTCAACAAACCTAGGGTTTCTATTTTCATTTAGGTTTCTACGGGTTTGATTATGATTTTGAAAATCATATTGAAAACGTTGATCGACGTTCGACGATGGGCGCTCAGATCGTCGAGCTTCGTTCAACCATTGAGCTTCCGATCGTCGAGCAGCGTTCGACGCTCTTTGCATTTCTTTAAAAAATTTCTTCCTCTTTTCTCTCTTAGCTTTATTTAACGTTTTATTAACTTGGTTTACTTGCTCAGTGTTCTTTATCCCATCAGCTGAGAAAAAGTTCACTGGAGTTGAAAGATTATTTTTAAGAATAACTGGGGGTTCACTGGGAGAAGCTCCTAAGCCTAGTTTGTTATTGCCTGACCTAGTGTTAGTCATGCTGGTTATCTCTAACAGCTTAAGGCTTCTACCATTTAGAGATTCCTCTAACCTTTTAGACTTAGCTAACTCTATTTTAAGAAATTTAATTTCTTCACTACAAGTAGTGAGATCTTCCTTTAACTTAAAATTTTCTGTGGCAATTAATTCTGAGTCAGCTAACTTATTTCTAAGTTCTTTAATCTCCTTTTCTGAACTAATTAAGTCTAAGCATAAGGATTTAAAATCTAATTTAAATTCTTCAGAAGTGAAGTCATAAGAAGATAGTACCTCATCTTCTGTTGGCATTTCTTCCTCTGAATCTGAACACTCTGCAGCTGAGTGATTGCTGCAGGCATCTATTGCCATCAGGCAAACTTCCTTTGCCTTCTTCTCTTCCTCATCCTCACTGGAGCTAGAGGAGGAAGATTCTTCATCAGAATCACTCCAGGTTTCAGCAATGAAACCTCTCTCCTTCTTCTTGTTCTTGTAGGAGGATGGCTTGGAGTGCTTCCTGTGCTGTTCCTTTTCTTTCCTCTTATCTTTGTTCTTCTCATCTGGACAATCTGGTAAGATATGTCCAGGTTTCCTGCAACCATAACAGATAATTTCTTTAGCAGGTGAACAGTCATACCTTGGTTTGTCTTCATAGCGTGAAGACTTCTTTCTGAATTCCTTTCTCCCCATCTTGAGAAACCTCTTGGCAAATAATGTCATTAGTTCCTCATTAGATTGGCTGCCTTCAGAAGCATCACCAGCCTTAAGAGCTAGAGATTGCTCTTTTCTTGTTGGAGTAGGGGTCTTTGCTTCAGCTTCTGCTTCCCTTGTCTTCAGCACTTGCTCAAAAGACTTGAGCTTGCCGAGAAGGGCTTCAGTTGAAATCTCATTTGTGCTTCTGGCCTCCTTGATGGGCTAGATCCTCAGATCCCATGTGCTAGGGAAGCACATAAGAATCTTATCATTGACCTCTGTCAATGAGATGTCCTTGTCAAGGGTCCTCAGCTCATTGATGATTGAGCTGAGCCTTGTGTACATGGCTTCAACTGATTCAGCATCAGTTTTCTTGAAGTTTTCATATTGTGAGATAAGGTTGGACCTCCTGTCCTTCCTTTCATCAGCTGAACCAGCTACAATCTGGTTCAGTGTATCCCACATAGCTTTTGATGAGGAGCAGTCAGCAACCTTCTGGAATACCTCATCAGACATTGTCTGAGCCAGAATGTTCATCGCCTTGGCATCTGCTATCTTTGCCTTCTTGTACTCATCATTGTAGTCTGGAGGAGGCACTGCACTCATATCAGATGATGAGGCAAAAGCAGCAGCAGGTGCTCTTGGGGGTCCTGACAAAATAGAAGCAAAGATACTTTCATCAATAGAATTCATATATAATTTAATCCTTGCCTTCCAGATGCCAAACTTAGCTAAGTTGCATGCTGGAGGTCTGGTGCTAGAATAATCCTTGGACTGGGCCATGATAGTGATAGTGAATATCTATAAACTTTGGTATCTATCAGGATCTTATGACTTAGGTGTTAGCCTATTCAGTCAGCCAACCTCCCTCTGATACCAATTGAAAGTGAAGGGATAGATACTACTCTAGAGGGGGGTGAATAGAGTTATCAAATTTTGCACTAGACAAAACTTAATAGTCTACCCAACTCCCTTGGAGTGAAATGCGGAATGAAAAGATTATAGATAAGGAGATAACCCTAAAGCCTAACACAAGTGTTGTGCACAAACTCAAGCTAACTGCAATTACAGTTAAGGCTTGGAAATCCTAATTAGCAACTAGCAAACCTAGTTATATCTAATCACAGCCACAATGCAGGAATTTAAATTAAGCAAGCCAGACGACACAAGGAATTTATAGTGGTTCCCCAAACAACTTGGGTACATCCACTCTTCTACCAACAAGGTAGGAATCCACTACAGGTTTTTGATCAGGTGCCCTGCCACCACAAGATCTGCTTCAGGTAGATCTAGAAACCCTTTAGACTTTTGATCAGGTGTCTAAAAACCGAACACAGGTTTTTGATCAGGTGCCCTGCCACCAAGGGATACTTTTGAAGGGAGTAATAACCCTGTATAGGAGGGGGAAAGAAGGTTAAGATGTCTTTTCTATTTTATAATAGATTAGAGAAGCACAAAGACTTGCACTGAGCTAGAAAGCTCAAAGGAATCAAGGCTCCCCCTGGCTCAAAGAATGTCCAGGTGAAGTCTTGCTTCAGTGCAGAAAACACTTCAGTAAAAACTGAAGGAAGAACTACAAGAAGATATAAAATAATAAAATAGAAAATCTTCTAGCAGTTATCTTCTTCTTCTTCTTCTTCAAAAGAACTCTGAGTCTGAACTTCCTGGAAGCAGGAGAACTCAGGTTGAAGAAGAGCAGAAGAGCTTAACACTTCTCAGTTGAATGAGGATTGCTGAGAGCAGTTAAACTTGGACTTGATGAAAGCTTGAATGCTAATTGAATATCTCTTTGAATAACTGGTTAGCTAGCTGAAATCCTTCTCCAAAGGATTTCTTTTATAGCAGCAACAAGCAACGGCTCTTTTCAATTTGAACTGTTTGTCTTCTTCTGAAACTTGAAACCTGGGCTGTAAATATCACAAAGACAAACAAACTCTGCAGCAAAATATTCTATAAAAGGGATAAACCTTTTTCAAGGAAGCTGCAGGAAGCAATCTGATAATAAAGGTACTAAATAAAATCACATCAGAGATAAACTCTTTATAGCAAAAGGAAGACTTTTCAGTCTAACGGCTATAAAGGACTGACAGCAGATAAAGTAAAATACAATGTCAGCTAATAAGACAAACAACTTTATCTGAAAAGATTTTACTCAGGCAGAAGAGATGGAGCAGATATTGCCTGGAAATATTATCATAAAACAACTGAAATAAAATGCCAGATAATGTATTAATTAATTAAATATAATAAATAAATACAAAATAAAAAGGCAGACAGAAAACGTCGAACGACCCTCGGAGATCGTCGACCGAAGAACGGAGATCGTCGAACTATCGGACAGATAGTCGAACGATCCAGATAGTCGAACTATCACAACAGATAGTCGAACTATCAGAAGATAGTCGAGCTATCAGATAGTCGACCTATCAACAGATAGTCGAACTATCAACGCAGAACAGATAGTCGAACTATCAACAGATAGTCGAACTACCCAGGGAAAACAGATAGTCGACCTAACAAGCAGATAGTCGACCTATCCCAGAAAACAGATAGTCGACCTATCAACAGATAGTCGAACTATCAAAACAAAACAGATAGTCGATCTATCAACAGATAGTCGAACTATCAGATAGTTGAGCTATCCAAGCAGATAGTTGAACTATCGAAGCAACACAGATAGTCGACCTATCAACAGATAGTCGAACTATCAAAGCGACACAGATAATCGATCTATCAACAGATAGTCGAGCTATCAGATAGTTGAACTATCAGGACAGATAGTCGAACTATCAAAGACAAGCAGATAGTCGACCTATCAACAGATAGTCGAACTATCAAGACAAACAGATAGTCGACCTATCAATAGATAGTCGAGCTATCAACGCAGACAGAACGTCGACCAACTGATAGACGATCGTCGATCAGCCGATAGACGATAGTCGAGCGACGCTCTACTATAGTCGAACGAAAAACTACTTAACCAAATTCTTCATCTGGAAAAGCGGGGACTCTACAGCTAGACCACTAATCATTGACCATAGATATTTCATGGGTCAAGGGACTAAAAAGACAAGACTAAACTCAAATCAAACTAGGGTACCAACAGCTTATAAGGTTGTGTTGCAACCCTTCAACATAAGCCACCTTAGTGATGGTGACTTTGCCATTAGTGATCTTACCATAGCCTTATGTTACCCCTCTATCTAAACCACCAAAGAATTCTTTGGGTCCATCTTTTACTAGAGTGTACTCCTGCAAGTTGCTCCTTGTCCTAGTCATGTGCCTGGAATAACCACTGTCCAAGTACCATATAGGGGTATAGCCACTTGGACTAACCTACAATATACAGTTTACTTTACCTTAGGACCCCAATATCTATTGGGTCCAAGGTGCATATTAGTTTGAAACTAAACATGTCCACCAGCAAGTTTTATGACTGGTGGACTAACTCTTGTCCTGGACACATTAGGATTATACCAGTAGTCAATGGAATAATAGCCTACCTTGCCACAACACCAACAATCATGTATGTTGTATCTTCTTTTCTATGTAGGACTTGCAGCTGGATTGACTGCAGTCTTGATAGTAGGAAGATGTGCAGCAGCCATTTTCTGATTCCTTTTAGCATGGATTTGACTGACGGTTAGTCTGTTTACTGGCTTGTATGTCCTATTTTGATCAGCAATACAAATCTTTTCAGAGAGTGTGCTCTTGATAGCATCAGAAAAAGCCATATCTGGCAAGCTTACCGACTTACCCTTAGTCAGATTCTGTGTTGTCAGGTTCTAAAAATGGGTTGCAGCCAGATTTTTTAGTGGGGGGTTGTAGCACCAAAAACAAATGGCCCATGATGGGCCATTTGAATTTCTTCATGGGCAGCCTTAAAGGCACTTACCCTGTTATGCCTTCTACAATGGCTGAGAACATCTTTTATTCTACTTGTGGAAGCACCATTTATATAGTGACCATATATACTTTCCTGGTCATACCTATTTGAAGGGAATATCACCCTCTTGAATGGGATATGAGGCCTAGATGCCATAAGCACAACTATAACTTTCCCTTTCCCTTTGGGATGGGAAGGTCTTGTGTTACCCTTAAATCCCAACCCCTTCTTACCCTTCTGTGAGGAGAAGGAGTCTATCAAGGGCAACACTTTATTGGGCTAAGGGAAACTGGCCACAATACCTTTCTCCCTCTGGAGCTTTTTCTCAAGATCTCTAATGAGAATGTTTTTGCTCTTGATAGTCTCCATCTAGATGCCTGATAGGGTTTTTAGTTGATTGAGTTCACTCATTGTCTGATTCCACATAGAAGCTGTTTCAGCAAGCTGAGCAGTAGCAGGCTGAAGAGACAAAATCTCCTTAGCCTACTTCTTAGTCAACTTTTTTGCATTTCTTGAAGGCATCTAGAAGTTCACTATATCTGTCAATCAGTTGATTGACATCATTTTCTGAGCAAAAATCATCTTCATTATTAGGTGAAGAGGCTTCTGAACAGGGACTTGTCTCATACCCAGACACAGAACTGGATAGGGAATGTACCTTACTTTGACCAGGCTAATCCTGGATGCCCTCCTCATTAGTTATTGCCATCATCCCTCTATAGTTGTAGGCATCTTCATCCACCTCTGAGTAACTTTTTTATAGTGTCAGAGGCCCCTGATTCCTATCCTTTCTGGAGGATAGACTTCTCCTGCAATAACAGCTTTATCTTTAGCAGCAATAACAATAACTAGCCTAATGTTGGCTTCCTCTTCTTCAAACTCAGATGATTATGAGTCTTTTTAGCTTTTCTCTTTCTTAGCCAGAAAGGACTTTTCTTTCTTGCCATTGTGCTTTTGGTGAGGTTTCTTGTCACCATCCTCCCTTCTCTTCACTAGGTAGTCAGCAATATCATGCACTGGCTTACTGCAGTAATTACAAATAATATTAGTAGATTTCTGTTTACTGGGCTTAGGTCCATACCTATCCTCCTTTGAGGATTTCTTCCAGTGATGTGCTGAGGAGGAGGGCCTGCTCTTCCAGTACTTCTTCTTCATCAGCCTATGGAGCTGCCTGGAGAAGACAGCAAAGTCCTCATTAGACATATTGCTGTCTGATGCTTCTTATTCAGAGCAGTCTGAATCTGCTGGTCTTCTTGGAGGAGAAGGGGTCTTCCTCCTACTTTTTCTTGTGGCTTCAGCTTTGAAGGCCACAGACTTATCTTTGTCCTGAGACTTGCAGTTGGTCTCTTCCTCTTTCCTGACAGTTAACTGCATCTCATATGAGAGAAGTTTTCCAAATAGGGTGTGGGGTGGAGTGTCACCCAGCTTGTCCACTTCTTTGATGGCATATATTTTTGTGTCCCAATCTCAGGTGAGAGACCTAAGGAACTTATCTTTTAGCTCATAATGACTAAAGATCCTTGCATAGGTCCTTAGTTCATTCACAATCCTAAAAAAAATTTCATAGTAGGTGGATATGTCTTCTCCCTTGGACTGTCTGAAATCTTCATACTCCTAGTTGAGCATGGACTTTTTATCATCCCTGACTTCCTCTGTGCCTTCCATGTAGATCACTAGAGTGTCCCACATTTCCTTTTCATTTGTGCAGTGAATCAGATTCTGAAGGGTAGAATCATCAATTACACTAACAATGATATTCTTAGCCCTCTTGTCTATGGTAGAAAGAATGAATTCATCCTTTGTCATCTCAGTATAATTCTTGGGTGTCTGGACAATTGCATCAAGAACATAAACTTTCATAGGGATGAAAGGTCCTTCCTTAATTATTATAAAGATTCTAGGGCCAGCTGCTTCCGTTAATTGCCTAACCCTTTCCTTCCAGATGCCAAACCTTCTTTCCTGTAGATAGGAAGCTTCATGGCACCTAGCTCCTTGTAGTTCACTCCTGAACCCATAAGCACTGTCTGTAGCTACCTTGGAGAATCACTCAGATGGTTAGATCCTTTTTTTTAGCAACCTCCTTCTGATACCACTTGAAAGTCTTTATTTTCAAGGTAGATTACAACCTAGGGGTGAATAGGTTGTCTCACTGTTATTATTCTCTTTTTTGTTTTTCCTTTAGCACTAAGTGTGTTGGCAGTAGTTTACTTTCAAGAACCTGCACAAAGAAAACAATACAGAAAAGCACACATAGATTTATAGTGGTTCCCTAACTTGTGGGTACATCCACTCTCCTCCCACCTTGGCAACTTCATGTTAGTCAAGGCACTTCTCCAAAACTCTTCTCTAAAGATCTTACACCACAGATCCCTCAGGATCTCTCAGTCTCCTCCAAGACTTACAACTCAACCACAAGGTCCTACAACTCAGTGATCAGCATATCATCTACTCAGGCCAAAGGCCCTACACTCAGGCTAGGAGGACATCCCTACCACAAATCCAAAGGATCCTTACTCAAAGAGTTTTACTCTCCTACAACTCAGGAAATATAGCCCTACCTTAGGCCACTGGTCCTACAGATTAGATCCAGTTGGATCCTATAACTCAGAGAGCTTTTCTCTCCATAACCTCAGGCAATATTTCCCTACCTCAGGCTAGTGGCCATATAGCACAGATCCAGTTAGATCCTACAGAAAGATGAAGATTTGAATGTTTTGACACAGGGAAATTGTAAGACCCCATTTTTATTTTCCTTTAAAACCATCGGGGTCTTATTCCCAAAACTGCCGCTTTGCGGTGACACCAACACACTCGGTAAGGTTGTCACTAAAAAACGCCGATTCTACCGGCCATACCAATCGCAGAAAAGTAGAATAAAAGTATAAAGAGTAAAGTAAAACTCAAATACAAGTCCACTAGGATCACATATATATAATATAGGTCTCCGCGAAGGAAGATTCCACAAAAAAGATTAAGTAAAGTACTAAAAAGGGCTCCTTCTCGATACATCAAGATCCTCACTACAAGTCACTCAACGCAGAAGAATATCTATAAAAACTACTAAGGATCGGGACTCACAGTCCCTGCTGGCTGGACTCAGATGCTAGACGACCCCATCTTCATGCGCACCGACCTTTGGGGCTGTGTCTCCTGGTTCGGCTCCACGATCCCCTAAAATGATTTGGTCAATGACCGTTAGTCTAAAAAGACTAAGTCCTATCATCCCCCACCCCTCTCCTAATGGTTCATAGGCATCGAGCAGGGAGGAGGAAAGGAAAGGTAAAGAAGGTGGAGAGTAACAAAGTAGGCAGATGGTGGTGGAGCTAATCTAGTAGTTCTATATAAACAGGAAGCAGTAATAAAAGTTTTTAGAGCAAGCAGTAAGTATATGAAATACGAAATACGTAACCTTAACTTATATGAAAGCCCATACAAACTTATAAGTTAAGGGGTCTTTTGCAAGGCTCCCATCATATAAAGAGTCTCATACCAATTTATATGATGGGGTGTCGATTATAAGCAAGTGTTAAATATCAAAGGAAAGTAACCATACCTTATAAGCATGCTATACAAGCTTATAGGCTAAGGGATCGTTTTGCAAGGCCTATTATATAAAGCATACCATACAACTTTAAACAATAGGTTTCAAGGTTATATGCAATGATGATACTATGACATGTAAGTATGACATGATGTGAATCACGCAATTGCAACACACCCACTCGACTCTATTTACACAGACCTTTAGTTCTCCCTTTCTGGAGCCTAACCTCCCAGGATTCCTCTGTAGTGGCAAACGGAAGTGGTGAGTTGGGCCTCGCCCATATATAAACCAGTATTACAGTACCAGTCAGACCTATCGTATGCCTCAATGCTGGTGCACTAAGAGGAGATCCTGCGTGCTCTTGTCGGCTGCGCACTGGACTTTATTTGGCCAAGTGCAAAACCACACCTATCGAGCCAACGTATTGTATCGGAGTGACGACTCTCCAATACTGATGACCTACCACCTTATATCTTATGCACATGCAACATGAATGTATTTCCCACCGAGCCAAAGTTCCCCGGACTAACACGTCCGTCTCAAAACCACCCGAGCCATCGACTCGCCGGGCTATCCTGCCCATCACCAAAACCATCGAGCCAACCGCTCGTGAGACCAACCTAACTCCCAAAACACTGGGAGTGTTAGTGCTTGTGTAACCCTAGTTATATTAGTTACTCTTGTAATCCATTTAGTCTTATGGCTTACGTTAACCTTGGACTGCCCAAGACATTCTCCGTAAAGGGCTCTCGAGGGCACTAGGAACTACGATGGGTTGAAGCCCAAAGTTCCCTTTCGCAAGGCACTTATTATTATTGTTTTTTACCCGTGACCAGCCCTTTATTAAGATTTCAGTTTATCTAACCCTAAGAACATTTGACTCTCCATGCTAGCCTACTACTTCTTCTTATTATTCATAGACCAAGGGCTATATGACATGTATAAGGGAGACACCGTAAATACTCTTCCAAATGACCTAAGATTATTATGGGGTAACTATTATGTCAAATATGCGACAAATCCAAAAACTTATAATTTCTTCTAATTTAACTGATATTTTATTTATTTTCCTAAGAAAATCCAAATGCCCTAGTTTTGAATACAAAGTACCTTTTTCAGTCATGTAAAATGCTCCACAAAATTATGATAAATACAAGGAAGCTATTTTACTGTAAATTCAAAGTCTCTTAATTTTCCAGCAAGGTTTAGGCCTCTGATCAAAATTTGAATATAAACTCATAAATATAAATTAAAGAAACAAGTGTTGTAAATAAACTTCTAGAAATTATTAGAAAATTCAAGCATGACTATAATGACCTATAAACACTCCAGGCTAAGTTTCCTAATTTTCCAGTGAATAATGAACTCTAATTTGAATTTTGAACAACATTCCACTTTCATAAATTAATGAAATAAGTATAGAAGTTATAAATCTAAAAATTATGATAAAATTTCCACATGAGCATATTGACCTAAAAATACCCCAGATTAAGTTTCACAATTTTCCAACAAGTATTGAGCTATGAATCTATTATTGAACATGTTTCCATACTTATAAGGTTGTGAAGTAAGTACTAGAAATATGCAACTAAAAACTATAACAAAATTCAGCTATAAGCATAATGATCTAAAGCTTCATCTGCCCAAATTACATAATTTTTCAGTGAACAGTGAGATCATAATAAACAAATGATTATCAAGGGCTAACACAAATATTGCAAAGGAGGTACTAAAATTATTGTTCCAAAATTTCCAATAAAATTACCAAAGACTCATACAAACCCTATGACTACACTACCCAAGTTTTACAACTTTTCACAGAGTTTTAATAGCCTGACATACAATTATAAGACTTGTGCCCTAAACTAGGGTTAGGGTTTTGAGGCATTTAATAACCTCTAAATCCAATAAGATTTTTACCAGAGGACCTTAACTACCCTAGAATCCTCTCCACCAAATTTCAAGTCATTTCAAGGTCATATGACCCTATGACCTTCAATCACTAGGTTAGCACACATAGAGCCTACCCTAGAGTTCTAGGGCTCCACCCTTCAAATTCCACCCAAACTCAGTGGTGGGGGTGTTTTAGGTGCTAGGAAGGCAGAGTGCCAAGTTCCATCACCTTTGGGTGAGGTTGGCTAACTCAAGAACACTTAGAGCGCTTTGCCCTAATTTTACCTAAAAGGGTCAATCTTTGCCTACACAATTACCCTATCAAATCCATCCCAAATTGGGTGAAATTTTTACCAGAGCCTTATAATATCCCCCAAGATCACCCACCAAACTTTTGGGGGGTTTTGAGGTGTTTAGGGGACCTAATTAAATTATATATGGTTTATTAACTTTTCCAAAAACTATAGAAAAATGTTTTCCAAAAATTCTGATTTTAGGCAGTCTAAGAAGAAGGTTATGAGAAGCTTATATTCCAAATTTCAAAGCATTTGGATGAGTTGTTTGGTGTGGGCACTAATTCTAATGTCTGGTCACACATATGTATAGGTTGCACCAAAATGAGTGTTGTGGTCACACCGGTATCCAAATTTGTTCACATCCATTTTAAATTAAAGTAGACCCATAGAGCTACAAATTTTATATTGACAACTTTCTCTGATTAAGCCTCTAGGTATTTTTAAAATTTAATTCAAAACACTACAAATTGTGTGAAAAAATAATACAAAAGCTATAGTTTGATTTTTATTTAATCCCGCACGAATCTTAGCGCAAGATCGGATGGCACTAGCTCATCTTCTACCTCCAGCCAATGGGTGTGATTTGCCCGACCTGGAGCGTCTTCCAACCCAATTTCCCGACTACCTGATGCATTGAACGGCAAGTGTACCAGTCGCACAAGTAACATAAAATGGGCGAATTTCCCAAGTATCGATCTCGAGGGAACACAGCAAGGTGGAGTTAATTTTGAGGAGGACTTGAGATTGAATTCCTTAGGTCGGAGTTAACGATGGGGAGTTTTGATAGTAGCGGAAAAGGGAAATAAAACACTATCAACTACTCCTATGCAATGCCGATATACATCGCTTCGCCAGGAGGGTTGGAAAACTACACGGGCCGTTATGCACCGAATCACTGGGCGGATGGACGAGTAGGCTTACTGAATGAGGGTCAAAAGCACCTCTTCGCTATGTACGCTTCTAGCAATTGCTAGAACGGAAAAACGGGATGTGGCGGCAGATGGAAATAAAGGCGCTTCTCAAGCTACTAAAGAAGTAAAGCAATACAGAATTACATAGACATGAATCACATAAAGTTTACAACTAAAGTGCACAACATTAATATAAATAGATTTAAACACCAATATTCAGCAAGAAAGCAAGAAAAAGTCAAGAGATCGACTGAATCTGAAGGCTCGTCGAGGGGTCGCGGAAGGAATCGCTGGGTTGTCAATCCGTATCCAAGCTCGGTCCTCAACTACGTCCGAGGTAGAGAAGGGTTGTGACTATCTTCCAATGGACCCATCTTCTTTGTGTCACTATGCGGAAGAAAATTGTAAGTTTCCCTTTTCTTGTTGGATACACCATCAAACCATGAAATGGATCTCAAGATATGATGGAGAAGGCCGAGAGCAAGCACCGGCAAGGTGTAGGCTTCGCGAGCATGGCTTGTGCTTCTCTCCTTGGTGGAAGATGAAGGGTGAAGGTGGAAGGGCAGAACTTTTCCCTAAAAGGCGGCTGGAATGGCTCAAGATGAAGCTCCTGCTCAATAAGGAAAATCTGGTGTTTAAATAGAAGCAGGTCAGAAAAATAGGCACACACGGTATGGCGCATGACTGTGCGCTAATCGTGCGTTATTAACTTCCAGACCAAGCTTGCAGATGAAGATGCGTTGACCCGTGCATTTTACTCGCCCGTGCGTGAAGGAAATCGCACGGGTAAACACAGAGCCCAGGAAATCAATATGGTACAGGAGAACCGTGCGTTTTACTCGTGCACGGGCGCTTCCGCCCGTGCGTGAAGGAAAACGCACGATTAACCACAGAAAGCAGAAAATCAGAGAAAATATGTAGACCGTGTGATTCCTTCTCGCACGGTTTGGCCGAAACCGCACGGGAACAAAACACAAGGGTAGCCACAGAAGTCCTCAAAATTGTTGTATAAAATGCATGATTGTCGTGAGACCGTGCGAGAAGATATTCGAACGACCGTGCGTTTTTACATAAAAATTGGAAAACGTCTCGACTGCCTGCACATCAATGAAACCAACTAGAGCAACAGCTCCCAGCAACAAATATATAGCATAAAATAAACAAAAAGAGTCATGGGGAGCACCATGTGCTTACCCCCAACAAAAGAATGCGCAATTGCACACCCACGGGCCAAAACAATGCACGAATTGGTCAATGACCGAACGATGCAAATATAATCGAAATCCGGTTGAAATACCGTGCACGAGTGAGAAAATAAGCCCAGATGAGTCCGAAAAACCCTATAAATATCGGACTCATCACACCACCAGACTTAAACATTTGCTCGTCCCGAGCAAATCATCTCTTCATGGACTCGAAAATAGCTAGATGGCTTAGAAATTTAAAAATAAAGTAAAGCGAGAAATCAAATACTAATGGGAGCAGAAAATATAATTGATAAACTTTTTAATAATGCTATGGAGTTTATAAATTTCGACAGGCGTAAATAAATATTGTAGCTAGTCAAAATAGGAATGCTGGAGAATCGTCCGGTCATGCGCAGGAAGAAAGTAGATAGGCCACTAAGGTGAGCATTGCCAAAGACCGGGGCTCAGGATCACCTCCAAAGGAATCCACCAATATCGGGGACCATACGCTTGCCCGTTCACACTCTCTCGACGACACTATTTTGACTCAAGCGTGAATCTGTAGGACCTTAGAAAAATAATGTGGCTTGGGTATATACGTAGGTAAGGATGCAAAAGGTAAACAATGGCTATGCATAACCCAAATTAGCTCATACAAAGGACTATCCTCTCGCCAACAATACAAGTAGGTGCACCACACCACCAGACTTGGACTTGACATACGGGTGCGTGCATCGCCTACCAGCACAAAATCTCAAATGAAATTTTCATTTAAACTTTTTCTTCTTTCATATCAAATTACTTTCTTTTTCTTTTTTTTTCTTTTTATTTTCCAAATTTTTATATATCACATTCAGCCACATAATCAGGAAATCTGCACCTCACAAACACAAAAATGCACCACAGTAACAACACCAAGCGAGAAGTAGCATAACAAAATTTAGAGATCGGGGTGTGCGACTAGGAAAGGCTTTTAGGCTCTTGTGATCGTGAAGTGGGGCTAAAATAGAAGATGGGATAGGCACAACTTAGGCTAATAAGGATTAACGTTAGGACTGGATACAAGGCTTAACCGGGCCAAAATGATGGCCTACACCATGCTCATGCTTGACTAACCATACACTAATGCTTCGAGAGTAGCTTGGGGCAAGTTCTTAGCCACCGAGAAAGATGATCCTTCCTCACAACTCGGGCAATACGAGGCTAGTAACGGCTACACACATTCCTACTTTACAATATGATTACTCCAGATTCAACAATTCTGAGTAGTACAAATGATATTTACAAATACAGAAAAGTATAAATCTATGAGCATAAAGAAAAATTAAATCTATATTATTTCTACACAAACCATGAGTACTCGATTTGGAGCATTGCACGAGTTTCACACTACTCTACCCTAAAATCCTAAGCCAGCACCTACTATTTTAAAGTTAACACAAAATAAATACATTTGACTTGAGCCGAGCGCGTGATTAAGATCGCACTCATGTGGGTGTAGGTGCACAATGCAGTCATGATAATATAATAATAGAAAATGAAAATATACTTCTTGTATACAAGTGATAGTAGTGCATGTGCACATGTAACGCATAACTCTCCCCCACCAGACTTAAGCTAAACAACTTATCACAAGATTTTCAATAATAACAATGAAGTAAAAGTCAGGGAAGAGGTTACCCAATGCCCAGCAAATGAGCATACCAGAAGATTGGCGTTAAAGCATGAAGCCAAACCTGCGAAAATTTTTAGCTTACTCCGTCGCACCAAAGAAAGGCCACCTACAAAATAGCTCCAACAAAAATTGCATACTATAAAAATAACAAGATTTAAACTAAGCTATGTAATACATAAAACAATTTTTAAAACAAACTATACCTACTCCTAGATAAGTACTGGGGTTATGTCGTCCCAGCACGACTTATTCAATTCTATACAGTTCTAGCTAATGAGCCTATGAAAAGAAAAGTGCACAGGCAACTGTCCTAATATCCATTACGGTAATGAGTACCGATATGGAGATAGAGCAGTTACCCCTTTACCTACGTAATAATACCTACCCAACACAGGTAGAGGAAATAGGAAATAAGAGGAGGAGGAGCGTTGGTCCTCGCTCATCTTATCACAAAACATATCCTCGCCTACCAAGGCATCATCAACCACAGATGTGTAGGAAGTGATGGCAACGGCATGAACACCAGGCTCATCATCATCCCAGCGTACCCGTGGAGACTCAGCCTACACAGGCTCAAATAGAGAAGGGGTATCAAGTAATAAAAGGGAAGAAGAACTAAAATAATCAGAATATGGGAGAGTGATTTCGGTTTCACCCTCAGCGAGATCCAAGCATGGATCATCGTCGGTATCATATGGGTCGTATCGTGGGGAATCCGCAAACTCGAGGTCTGCGGTGGTAAGAGGAATGGCCTCATCCAATAAAGAGGTGCAAACCTCCGCATTGGAAAGGGAATATTCCTCATCCCACCGGGGTGCGTAAAAGTGTTTAGAAGATCCACATTCTCCATCAGAGATAGAGGAATCATCATCCCACTTCGGTGCAACCTCAGGCACCGAATCATCCAAAAATATAGCATCATCAGCCAACTCACAAGAAAATGGGGTAGCACAATCAGGCAAAAATTGCAGAGGGGCGAAACTGCTCTCAAAATCAAGCACTGAATGAGGAGGCCCCATCGAAAAATCATTCGCAGACGCCATCCCATCAATAGGAACAATCTCTGCGTCCCATACAGGAGCGCCTTTGGATTCTTAATCCTCTTTTTGCTAGCTGCCAAAAGAGTTCGTCGCTCAGGGGAAGCTCGTAAAAAGGGACCGAGGGACCCATGAAGGATCTGTATGCAGCGAGAGATTCTTCGGTAACCTCAACGGGTAAAGAACGATCTAGATGAGCTATGTTCGTGTATAGTCCAGGCAATACCCTGGTAGGCCTATCCATAACAGTCTTCCGTGAATGGGAGGTTGTTGCACACACGCCCACAGAGGGAGAAGGCTCTCACAAATGAGGGTAGTCCTTCACCATGTGGCCTACACCTTGACATAATAAACATCTAATACAATGCTCGGCTTTCATATCAGCCATGGAATCGATTCATCGGTGCAAAGTGTCATAAAGACGACACTCGGCTACGGAATACATCATGAATAAAAATAATTATCAAAAGGGTGCTACACAACTAGTATAAAAATAGCACGGATCTGCTGTCTAAACCAAAAACTCTAAAAACTAAAGCAAATAAGAAAATGATATGCACAAATTGAAAAGGGCTCCAATCTATTATCTCCCACTCCAAAAACTCGCACAACTGTGTTCCCCAGCAACAGTGCAAAAAACTTGATGCGTTGAATGGCAAGTGTACCGGTCGCACAAGTAATATAAAATGGGCGAATTTCCCCAAGTATCGATCTCGAGGGAACACAACAAGGTGGAGTTAACGATGGGGGGTTTTGAGAAGGACTTGAGATTGAAGTCTTTAGGTCGGAGTTAACGATGAGGGGTTTTGATAGTTGCGGAAAAGGAAAATAAAACACTATCAACTACTCATATGCAATGTTGATATGCATCGCTTTGCCAGGTGGGATGGAAGACTACACGGGCCTCTATGCACCGAATCGTTGGGCGGATGGACGAGTAGTATTACAGAATGAGGGTCGAAAGCACCTCTTCACTACACACGCTTCTAGCAATTGCTAGAACGGCAAAACGGGATGTGGCGGCGGATGCAAATGAAGGCGCTTCCCAAGCAACTAAAGAAGTAAAGCAATAGAGAATCACATAGACATGAATCACATAAAGTTTACAACTAAAGTGCACATCATCAATATAAATAGATTTAAACATCAATATTCAGCAAGAAAGCAAGAACAAGTAAAGAGATTGACCGAATCCGAAGGCTCATCGAGGGGTCACGGAAGGAATCGCGTGGTGTCAATCCGCATCCAAGCTCAGTCCTAAACTACGTCTTGGGTAGAGAAGGGTTGTCACTACCTTCCAATGGACCCGTCTTCTTCGTATCATGATGCGGAAGAAAGTTGCAAGCTTCCCTTTGCTTGTTGGATACAGCGTCAAACCATGATATGGAGCTCAAGATATGATGGAGAAGGCCGAGAGAAAGTACCGGCAAGGTGTAGGCTTCGCGAGCATGGTCGGAGCTTCTCTCCTTGGTGGAAGATGAACGGTGGAGGTGGAAGGGTTGAGCTTTGCCCTAAAGGAGGCTGGAATGGCTCAAGATGAAGCTCCTCCTCAATGGAGGAAAATCTGCATTTTAAATAAAAGCAGGTCAGAAAAATAGGCACGCACAGTTTGGCGCACGACCGTGCGTTAACAGTGCATTATTAACTTCCAAGCCAAGCTTGCGGATGAAGATGTGTTGACCTGTGCCTTTTACTCGTGCACGGGCGCTTCCGCCTATGCATGAAGGAAATCGCACGGGTAAACACAGAGCGCAGGAAATCAATATGGTATAGGAGAATGGTGCATTTTACTCACGCACGGGCGCTTCCACCCGTGTGTGAAGGATAATGCACGATTAACCACAGAAAGCATAAACTCAGAGAAAATATACAGACCGTGTGATTCCTTCTCGCATGGTTTGGCTGAAACCGTGTGGGAACAAAACACACAGGTAGCCATAGAAGTCCCCATAATTTATGTATAAAATGCACGATTGTCGTGATACCGTGTGAGAAGACATTCGCACGACCGTGAAATTTACACAGAAAATAGAAAATGAATCTGGGACGTCTCGACTACCTACACAATAATGAAACCAACTGGAGCAACATCTCCCAGCAACAAATACACAGCATAAAATAAACAAAAAGAGCCATGGGGATCACCATGTGCTTACCCCCAACAAAAGAATGCGCAATTGCACACCCACAGGCCAAAAAAATGCACGAATTGGTCAATGACCGAACGATGCAAGTATAACCGAAATCTGGTTGAAATGTCGTGCATGTGTGATAAAACAAGCCCAGATGAGTTCGAAAAACCCTATAAATATTGGACTCATCACTACCCGGCCACCTCCCTGGCCAGCCACCGCCGCCACCACCTTCGTTGAGGTGGGAGATATCGCCGAGCGGCGGCACGGCCGCTGGAGGGGCCGTTTTCGGCAAACGCGGCCCATGAATTTTTCCCAGAAAATAGGAAAATAAAAGCTTGAATCAGGCTCAATTGAGCCTGATTCTTATTCTAAAAGAATCCTAAGATCTTTCCACAGAAGAAGGAGAGGAGGAGGACCTTCTTGGAAGGTTTGAGGCAGTTCGATCTTCGAGTTGCCATGGCTGGTGGTGGTACTCTCCCATGCTTTGAAACTATATTGTAGGAGGGCACGAATTCTTCAGGTAAGATGTGGAAAATGCTCCCCTCTGTCTGGTGAGGCTTTTAGAAGCACCAATTGGGGAAGGGGAAGGGTCTAACACTAATGGACATCAATGGCAATTAATGGAGGTTTTCGAACATGCCATGGAGGGGGTGAACCTGACTATGTGTGGCCATAAAATGGATGGAAACTCCTCCTCTTCCCCAGAGGAGTTTAATCCAGAAATAAAGGGTGGCCCTTGTCTTCCCTTTGCCATGAATGGCCTTCTCCCTCACTTTCTCTCTCCCCCATTAAAGGGGAAAATGGAGTTTTCTCTCTCCTACCCATAAAGGCTGAATTTGATCTCTCCTCCAGCCTATTGGTACCCCACTAACTCATATTAATAATAAAAATGAGGTTAGCCCAAGTGGGGAAAATGGGTTTGAGCTTGGGTTAGCCCATTTGGGCTAAATTGACCTAACACTAGTATAGAGTTGACCTTGTCAACATGACCATTTGGGTTGAGCCCAATGGGTCCTTGGTGACCCATTGGCCTCCCCTAAGGTCTAGGAAGGCTTGGGTAGGGTTGGTTGGGCATCTTGGAGGTCACTTGACCCTTAGTTAGGGCACTTTGACCTTTTTAGGGTTATGGTTGACTTGAGTCGACTTAGCTCCTTTGGTTGACCCCAATGGGTCCTTGGTGACCTATTGGCCTCCCTTAGGGCTTGGGAAGTTCTAGGTGGGTCCCTTTGGCCAAGGGGAGGTCAGTTGACCATGTATGAGCCTAGTTTGACCTGATTAGGGTTTGGGTTTACTTTTGTCAACTTGACCATTTTAGCTAACCCTAGTGGGTCCCTTTGGCTCTAATGGACCCTCTAATGGGTTAGAGGTGTTGTGGTGGGGTCATGGTGTCATGATGAAGCCCTATGGTCATCCTAAAGGTAGTAATTGGAATTCTACTATTTGCAGACCAAAGTGGTTCACCCACTAACTCACCAGTTCACCCCATCCTTTTGACACTTCTAAGGGTTTTATCATGACCCAGTCATGAAAAAACCATCCTAGGGGTCTAGAAGTCTGAGGGATGTTACAGAAATTTCTCTGTATCAAAAGCTAGGGATGAGTTATCTCAGCATTATCTTGCTTCATAGCAGCGGGTAGAAGTTCTCCCTCTACTGGAAGAAACTCAGAATGAAGATTCTGATCTTGGTGAAGAAGAAGGTGAACTTGTGTTCTTCAATCAACCAACTGATCCCACTGGAGAAGATGGCTCTACTTTCTTCCTCTATCAAAAATCTTTTTGATTATGTTGTAGCAGATGAAGAAGCAACAACTCACTGAACTTTTTGTGTTCCTGCATGAAGACTTCAAGCTCTATCTCTACAGTAATGGAGAGAGAGATGAAGTTTGGCTGCAACCCTTTTGAAATTGATAAAGCCCTAAAAAGTTCTCTTGTATACTAACCCATCTCTTCCTTTTGCAGTTCGCCGATCAACGGCTCTTAGATATCAGTGGGGTCGACCTGTAGCTTCCATCTACACCTTGCTTTAACAGAAAAAGACGTACAGTAGCTTCTCGGTAGAGTTTGTCGTGCTTTATAGCTTCTCCGTACTTAATTTGAAATCAATTTACTTTGTCGATTTTGCTGACGTCAGCACCTGTGGACTTAGCCAAAATCGAGCATTGGTAGAATAGGCGTTGAGTGAATAAGCTTCACTCAACACCAAAACACTTAGACTGAATTCTGTCAATCTAGACATTGAGTGAGTAAGCTACACTCAACGCCAAAACACTTGGGCAACCTTTCTTCCATTAGGCATTGATAGCGTTGAGTTAGTACGCCTCACTCAACTCCAAAACACTTAGCCAATCTTTGTGTCATTAGGCGTTGACAGCATTGAGTGAGCAAGCCCCACTCAATGCCAAAACACTTAGGCAATCTTTCTGTCATTAGGCATTGACAGCGTTGAGTGAGCAAGCCTCACTCAATGTTTTTTGCCGTTAGGCATTGACAGCGTTGAGGGAGCAAGCCTCACTCAATGCATTTTGCCTTAGCTTATTCTTCATCCTCTTTTGTATGCTTGGCGTTGAGAGCGTTGAGTGAGCAAGCCTCACTCAACGCTTTTTGCCTTAGCTATGCTTTATGTTACTTTATGTTGAGTGTGTAATCTCAACTCAACGCCAAACTACTTAACAGATTTTCTTCTGTTATCTGGTGTTGAGTGAGTGAGCTACACTCAACGCATTTGAACTTAGCCAAATTTATGTGTCTAAAAAACAACACTGTCTTTGAGAATTAGTCAACGCATTATCATATGGCATTGAGTAAGCTTGCCTCACTCAACGTCTGTGGACTTAGTAAATATTCACAGTTTTCCCGTGGCATTGACTAACTGAGCTACACTCAACGATTATGAAGCTATGGAGTTGAGTGAATGATCTTCACTCAACGCCCGTGGACTTGGCAAAATTTCTCCCTGGTTCTTCTTAGGCTTTACTTATCTCACAGCCTTTAGTTGTATGGCGTTGAGTGAGTTGACTTCATTCAACGGCTGTAGGCTTAGCCACATTTCTGTCTAGCCAATATTTAGGCTAAGACTAACAAGCTATATTCAACGAATTTACTCACCTGGAATTGAGTGAATATACCTCACTCAATGCTTGTGGACTTAAGCGATTTTTAGCCTATCTAGCATCTTCACCTTGTGACCACCTGTCACACTAGTTGGTATTCCTGTCCTGTCAATGTTAAAAAGACTAACCTTCATGTATGAACTTAAACATATATTAAATATACCATTGTGTATGCTCATTGACATATTTGACTTCTTCAAATCTAGGACATTGTGGGCAATGGACCTAGCACAAGAGCTTGATGAGAGGGATGAGAGAGAATGAGAGAAGAGAAATGAATCTTCTCTTTATCTCTTCACTAGTTAAGTAGCCTTGGGAATAACCCTAGACACATGATCCTCTCATCAATAGGAATGAAGGGACATAATTTCAGCTGATAAGTCAAAGTTATTGATATCGTCGGGCGATATCCTCTATCGCCTAGGCGATATCGTCGATAGCCGCTTTGACCCTAGTCAATACCGCTCTCCGGCCGCTTTCCGGCCATCCGACACGTGTCTCGATATCACCGAGCGATATACACTATCTCCACGTGATAGTCTAATCAATGATTCATTGAGTGTGTCGAGTGTGTTGAGTGCGTTGAGAGCGTCGAGTGCATTGAGAGCATCGAGTTGTATCGCCACTGATAGTCGATATCTCCTGGCGATAGCCATCTTTTGTTCTGTTTTCCAATTTTTGCGGTGTTATAGTGCTCATCCTCACAATGCTCATGAAGACTTATCAGGAGGAATGAGTAGTGTTTGGGGGTATCCTTGACACATGATTTAATAGCATATATATGTTTTACCTATTTTTTTCATTCATTCATTTTTTACTATCAATTTTATAGTAATTTTTTGAGTTCAAGGACCCCGAATCAATTGAGATATACCCAAATAGATAGACACACTTTAACTTATGTACATAAGGCTTTTTCGCTAAAATTTTGGCCCACAGTTCTAAGCTTTATAAAACAAACATGAACACCGTGGCATTGATTGTTCAAGTCACTCCTAGCATTTTAGAAACAATATCACGAGTTATAACATGAAAGCTTTGTGTTGGGTACATTGGAAAATGTGTACCTGATTTGGAGAAGCCTCACTTAACTCAACGATATACATCAAGGTGTATTTGATGTTATTTTGAGTTTATATGTGCAGGTTAAGAATGTGCTAGAATACAGGAAAAATATTATAAGTCCATGTGTCGGCACCTGAGGAAGCTGTGTCGACACTTCAGTAAGATTGTGTCGACACTTGGAAATAGCTGTGTCGACACTTCAGGGAATTTGTGTCGACACCGGGAGGCAGTGTCGACACATAGAAGATTATTGTCGACATCGACTGTGTCGACACCGGGAGGCAGTGTCAACACACAGAGGCAGAGTCGACAGCAACTATGTCAACACCTGGAGGCAGTGTCGACACACACTATATTCTGAGTCTACATCAACTGTGTTGACACACAGGACTTGTGTCGACACACAGCTTAGTCTAGACAAGTTGATTGCTGATGAATGGTGAAGTGTTTGCGTCGACACAAATAATCAGTGTCGACACATTCTCAAGATACAGTATCAAGAAGTTATGTCGACATCAAGGCAGCTTTGTCAACATCACCAAAGGCTATGTCGACACTTAAGTCACTTGTGTCGACACATATTGACAGATGGTCTCGACACTTTATGACAGACAGACTCGACGCTTTCCTGACAGAATCAAAGGCTCAAGAACTGTTTGAAGACTTGACAGCTATGGGTTATGACAGGTTTACTGAAGCTGTCAGACTTGTCAAAAGTTAGTTATAAACCGGATCAGCTGGTTACCATGGATGAAGTCTATAAATAGATGGAATCATAAGAAGAACCAAAAACAACATAGAGAAGACAAGTATTGTCACCACTAACACAATTAGAGATTAATCTCTGATCAAGAAAGTACAAGTAACAAAGAAGAAGATCTTCGTGAGAAGATCTAAGAAGACGTTCTGAAGTAGTTTACTATTCAGATTCTGTCTAAGTGGAATTCAATCGAGAATTAAGAAGTATCTTCAAGAGGTTTGGATAGAGAGAGATCCAGCTATTTGAAGACAAGGAGGAGACATTCACAGGTCTCTCAAGAAGAAGATACTGAACTAATCTGTCAAGAAGATTCAGATCTATTTCTGAAGTCTAAGAAGGAAGCTACAAGTCAGTTTTATTCAAAGGAAATCAACCCAACTAAGTTCAGATTCAAGAAGCTTTGAAGAAAGCTAAGATCAAGTTGATTTCAGCCATCAGCCTCTTCAAGAAGCTAATCAAGAAAGTTCTTATCCCTTCTCTCTCAACAGGGGTAAGAGATTACAAAATTCCTTATCAAATTCTGTAGGATCTATTCATAGATCTGAGTTGTAATCCTATTTTATAAAGGCTGAGTGTAGGAGATTTATTATTTGAGGAATGGGTTTTTATGCCTGAGTTGTAGGAGAATGTATTCGCTGAGCTGTAGGCCTTGTGGCAAGGCTGAGGTAGGGCTGTTTATGCCTGAGTTATAAGAGAAGGTATTCTCTGAGGTTTAGGCCTTGTGGTAAGGCTAAGGTAGGGCTTGTTAGCCTGAGTTGTAGGAATCCTTCTGGATTCTGAGCTGTAGGATCTGAGGATCTGAGTTAAAGGAAGAAGTTAGGCCGACTCTAGCATACTGCTAGATAGGTGAAGGAAGAAAGTGGATGTATCCAGACCTTGGAGAACCACTATAAATCTGTGTGCAATCTATGATGTGTGTACGTTTGTGATTGTTGTGTTGTGTTAGCTTAGAAATATCTGATTTATTCAAAGAACTGTAGTTATATTCTGCCTTAAGTTAAATCAAGGAAAAGTACATATTCACTCCCCCCCCCTCTAGGTGTTTAGGAAGTCTTGAAAGTAAAACTATCAAGTGGTATCAGAGAGAGGTTGCTCAAAGAAAGACTTAACAGTCTGAGTTAGATCCCTAAGGTAGAATCAAGAATTAAGAAAATGGGTTCTGGAGAGAATCACAAGGAACTAGGGTCAACGAAATTACCCATCTACAGGAAAGAGATTTTTTGAATCTGGAAAGAAAGGGTTAGGTTGTTTATGGAGGCCTCTGACCCAAGGATATATATCACAGTAAAAGAAGGTCCATATATCCCAATGAATGTGTCTGCTCTAGATGCAAATCAAAGAACTCCTAAAGATTTTTCTAAAATGACCAAGGATGAGATTATATTGGCAACTATGGATAAGAGAGCTCAGAATATCATAGTGAGTGCCATAGATGATTCTACTTTCCAAAATTTGATTCACTACAAAACCTCCAAGGAAATGTGGGACACTTTGATTTTCTACATGGAGGGTTCCGAAGAAGTTAGACAAGACAGAAAGTCTATGCTCAATCAAGAATATGAGAGTTTCAGACAAGGGAAGTCTGATAGCATATCTGAATGCTACAAGAAATTCTACAGGATAGTGAATGAACTGATGTCCTATGGAAGGGTCTTCAGTACTTATGAGCTGAATGACAAATTCCTAAGATCCTTGACAGAGGATTGGGATACCAAGATTTGTGTCATTAGAGAAGTGGCCAAACTAGCTGACATTTCTCCTCCAACATTATTTGGAAAGTTGTTATCATGTGAAATGCAACTAATGGCTAGGAAGGAGGAAGAAAGCAATACAAAAGGAGAGCATAGAGAAAATTCAGTGGCCTTCAAGGTTGAAGCCACTAGAAAGAGCATGAGGATGTCTCCATCACCTCCTAAGGAAGTTGCTGAAGTTATTTAAGAAAGCTCAGACAATCAGAACTCAGATAGTAGTGATTCAGATGCAGATTTTGCTGCCTTTATAAGGCAGTTTCAAAGGTTCTTGAAGAAGAAGCAGTGGAAGTCAAGGCCCTCCACATCACAGCTAGTTGATGACTATTATCAAAAGAGAAAATCATCAAGAAAGGAAAGGAGCAGGTCTAAGCCCAGCAAAGCTATAACATCAAAAATTGTTTGTTATTGCTGCAATAGGCCAGGACATGTGGTGGCTGAGTGTCCAGAAAAGAGGAAGGAGTCAGCAGACAGAAAGAAGACTCAACAAAAGGGCAAGAAGGAGAAATCCTTTGTTGCGAAGAAAGAGAAGAGTCTTACAGATCAATCCTCCTCAGAGTCAGAATCTGAAGCTGAAGCATACATTGGATTGTATGCAGCTAGTGAAGAAGAGGAGTTTATGCAATTGCTGGACTCCATCAATGAACAAGAAGACCATCAGTACATGGGACTGATGGCTGAATCAGAAGACAACAAGTGCCAGGATCAGCCTGGTCCCAGTAAGGAACAAAGTAATTCTAGAATTTCTAATTACAGTACTGGTTCAGAGTCAGATTCATCTTCATTAAGTTATGAGGATGGATCAGAATCTGAAGGAGATATTCATCAGTTGATAGATGAATATGGGGACTTATTGCAGACACTTAAGAAAAGCAAAAACCTGGCCAAAAATCAGGCTAAAGAAATTACAGATCTTAAGACGACTGCATATGGTTTAAAGAAAGAATTGGATCAACAAATGAATGAGGTTACCAAGCTGAAAACTATTACTGTTATTCAGATGGGTACAATCACATATAAAAATGATCTAATTAAAAGTCTGGAAGTCAGACTTCAAGTACATAAAGATTTGGTGGCTAGTTACTCTAAACCAAAATCAGTCTTACCCTGAATAGATGAGTTCGTGGCTCAAAAGGGTAAGGCAGGAATAGGCTATAAAGGTAACACCAGGGCTACTCATTTCAAGAGAAAGGGCAAAGCACCAGTTCAGCAATTGAATTTTAAAGTCCCTGTAGCTTTTAAAAAGGTGCATGAGCCTTCTAACAAGTTTGATCTTGAAAACATTCATGGTCATAATAAGACTGATGTTCTGAATAACAAGGGTGTTAATGCCAATAAGTCAGCCCATGTTCATAAACCTCATGGTTATAAGAAATCAGTGGGTGTAGCTGCAGCAGCACCAGCACAGAACAGAAATTCTTCTATCAAAAATGTATCTAGACCTAGATACAACAAGTATGAATGCTGGTGTTGTGGCAAGACAGGCCATTTTGCCTTAGATTGCTGGCATAACATAAGTGTCAGGAAGAACAATAGTCTACCAGTTAGAAGAGCTGCTGGTAGTTTTGATATGAATGGTGCTAACTTGAACCAAGGGTCCAAGACTTACTTTGGTTCTAAGGGAAAGTAATTCTGTATTGCAGGAAAGTCCAAGTTGTCATGCCCCTATATGGTACTTGGACAGTGGATGTTCAAGGCACATGACTGGAATAAAGGGGTTACTGAAGGAGTACACATCTATCAAGGATGGGCCTAAAGTAATCTTTGGTGGATTTGAAAGACGAATCATCAAAGGATTTGGTAACATCTCTTCCAACCAAATTACCATCACTCAAGTGGCTTATATAAAAGGTTTGAAACACAACCTGATAAGCATAAGTCAGATGAGTGATCTAGGATATGACAATTCATTTGTTAAGAATGGATGTCATATCAAAAGGTAAAGTGATCAAAAGATCATTTTGACAGGATATAGACAGAGAAATGTTTATTGTCTTCATTTTGGGTGTGAGAACAAAGTTTCTCCTATTTGTCTTGTAGCTGATGAGAAAGCATCTCATTGTGTCAAATGGCACAAGAGGCTGGCTCATCTTAACTACAAGACAATTGTCCAACTCTTTAGTAAAGAGTTAGTGAGGAATGGTCCTCAAGTTAAGTGTATAAAGGAAGGGATATGTTCAGCTTGTCAAAAGGGCAAGCAGACAAAATCCTCCTTTCATAGCCTTGAAAACAAGGATTCAGTGAGGTGTCTATACCTCTTACATATGGATCATTTTGGTCCTATGCCAGTTCATAGTCTAGGTAGGAAGGTCTACACTTTTGTGATTGTAGATGACTATTCTAGATATTCCTAGGTGTTCTTTCTAAGACAGAAATCTGAAACCCCAAGTGTTTTACACAGTTTTGTCAGACAAATTCAGAATGAACTGGAAGTACAGTGGTCAAAATAAGAAGTGACCATGGTACTGAATTTCAATCTGAAAGTATGACAAGATTGCGTGAAGAGTATGAGATTTTTCAAGAATTCTCCTCACCTAGAATACCTCAGCAAAATGGTATTGCTGAAAGAAAGAATAGGACATTGATTGAAGCTGGTAGAACTCTATTGAGTGACACTTCTCTCCAAGAATATTTCTGGGCTGAGGCAGTAAACACTGCATATTATGTACTCAACAGGGCTTCTATCACTAAGTGCCACAAAAAGACTCCCTATGAGATTATGAAAGGTAGAAAACCAAATTTATCCTATTTTAGGATCTTTGGTTGCAAGTGTTATATCCTTAACAATGGCAAGTCTTATCTAACTAAGTCTGCTGCCAAATCCCAAGATGGGATATTTGTTGGGTACAGCAACAATAGTAACGCTTATAGAGTCTACAACTTGATTACTCAGGTTGTAGAAGAATTTGTACATGTTGTATTTGATGAAACAAGATTAATCAACAGTGAGTTGCCCTGTAGTTCATGCAGTCCAACGGGTATAAGCAATAGGATGGACAAGCTTTCCATTGCAGAAGGCTCAACTGCAGATGAAGTATTGGAAAATGATGGCTACTGTCCAGGGGGAGTACAAGACTCTCTAGAAGCTGATGACAACCAAGAGGTGCAGCATAATGAAGAAACTGGAGGTGTTAGGCCAGAAGAAAGTCTACCTCCAGCTATAAGACATCTAAAGGATCATCCAGCAACTCAGATAATTTATGATCCAAGACATGGAGAGCAAACCAGAAGTAGAAATCTGAATACAGTCCTGCAATCAAGTTTTCTATCTCAACTGGAGCCAAAGAAATTTGAAGAAGCTATCAAAGACCAACACTGGATTAATGCTATGCAAGAGGAGCTTAATCAGTTTAGAAGATGCAAGGTCTGGGAGTTGGTTCCTAAACCAAAATACTAAAACATCATTGGTACAAAGTGGATTTTTAAGAACAAGTTGGATGAGAATGGAGTTATTGTTAAGAATAAAGCAAGATTGGTTGCAAAAGGATACAGGAAGGAAGTGGGAATAGACTTTGATCAAACATTTGCCCAAGTAGCAAGACTGGAAGCAATCAGAATGTTCCTTGCCTATACAGCATATCAAGGCTTCAAGGTATATCAAATGGATGTGAAATCAGCATTCCTGAATGGTGATCTGAAAGAAGAAGTTTATGTTGAGCATCCATCAGGTTTTGTAGATTCTCTTAAACCTGGTGATGTCTATAGACATAGGAAAGCATTGTATGGGTTAAAGCAAGCCCCAAGGGCTTGGTATGAAACCCTGTCTACTTTCCTTATTGAGAACAAATTCTCAAGAGGTAAAATAGACAAAACTCTATTCCTAAGGGAATCTAAAGGTAAGATAATCTTAGTTCAGATCTATGTAGATGACATAATCTTTGGATCTACAGAGAATAACCTTTGCAAGAAGTTTGCCAAACTTATGCAAGGGAAGTTTGCAATGAGCAGTATAGGGGAACTTAAGTTCTTCTTGGGACTCCAAGTAAGACAGACTGATGATGGATTGTCCATATCCCAGTCTAAGTTCACCAAGGAGTTAATTAAGAAGTATGGTATGGAATCATCCTCCACCATGAGAAATCCTATGGGAACAAGTATGCCTATATGCAAAGATGATGCAGGTAAACCTATAGATGAGTTTTTGTATAGTCGAATAATTGGCTCTCTATTATATCTAACTGCTAGTAGACTAGACATTATGTATGCAACATGTGTCTGTGCTAGGTACCAAGCATGCCCTAAAGAAACACATTATACTGCAGTCAAGAGGATTTTGAGATATCTAAAGGGCACACCTAATCTAGGCCTTTGGTACCCTAGGAATGGAGATTTTCTACTAACAGGTTATTCAGATGCAGATTTTGCAGGCTGTAGAGAAGATAGAAAAAGTACTACAGATATATGCCAGTTCTTGGGAGGAAGGTTGATATCCTGGAGCAGTAAGAAGCAGACTAGTGTGGTAATATCCACAGCTGAGTCTTAATATGTTGCAGCTAGAAGTTGCTGTGCACAGCTGTTGTGGATTCAACATCAGCTAAGGGACTATGGTATTCAAGTAAGTAGAACACCTTTATTGTGTGATTCTAAAAGTGCCATCTCTATTTCAAACAATCCTGTTTTAAAAAGTAGGACTAAGCATATAGAGATAAAATACCATTTTCTTAGAGAATATGTAGAAAAAGAAGACATCTCATTAGAATTTGTTAAAACTGATTTTCAAATTGCAGATGTATTTACTAAGCCTCTGGATGAAACTAAATTCAATAGATTTAAAATTGAATTAGGAATGCTGACAATAGGTTAGTTTACCAAAAATTGGCTAAGTAAAATGGTGTCGACACATTCAGTGATAAGGTGTCGACACAGAGAATTCATGTCGACAATTCAGGGAAATTGTGTCGACACAGAGTAAATGTGTCGACACCTAAGGGACAAAGAGTCGACACATCCAGAAATGTAGTGTCGACACAACTAGAGTAATGGTGTCGACACTTACAGATTTTGTGTCGACACTTATAATAAGAGTCGACACAGAATTTCTGATGAACTACTAAGTATCTCCTGTGTCGACATATCATCAATTGGTGTCGACACATAGTATTCAGCGCCGTGGTTGAGATAATAGAAGTTTGTGTCGACACATTCCAACAGTGTCGACACTTTTAGACAGTTTTTGCCCGTCTTTTGATTTTATTTAATTAGAAGGGTATAAATAGGTCAAGAACTTATTCTGTCGACATGCTCACCAGGGTTTCGAGACAAAAACCTTGTGTTGACAATCTCTCTTCTCTCCAATCAAGCTTTCTCTTCATTCCAATGGCACCCAAGGTTGAAGACAACGTCAATGAAGGATATGAGTTTGTTAGGCATGCATTCGACGATGCCGACTCAGAGATCAAACAGGTCATTTCTCTTCTTGCAGACAATGGATTAAAATATCTTGTCTCTGAACATAGTAAGATATGGAAGAAGGAAGTATTCGAGTTTTATACTACTGCATCAATGGACTCATCAGGCTTGAAGATCAAATCTACTGTTCATGGAGAAAGAGTCAAGCTATCTCAAAAGAGGTTGAGCAAGATTCTCCATCTTCCTAGAATATAAGATGAGGAAGATGTACCAGCCTCAAGGACCAGGGAGGCACTTCAATGGTGTGGATTGGATCCAACCATAAAGATAGGATCTGCCATCAACAGGAAGGGCATGAATCCTCAGGGGAAATTCCTGTCTAAAATTATAGGAAAAGTGATCTTATGCAAACCAGGTGGCCATGATAGGATATCAGCCTATATGTTCAGCCTGATGACTAGGGTGATCTTTAAGATTCACACAAATTGGTCTGCTGTACTATTTGATAAGATTAAAGAAGGAATCAAGAACCATAACTTGGCTAGGATCATGAGTCTGTACCTGGCTGGAATGATTCCAGAGGTAATGCAATAGATTCCTGGATCAAAGATAAACCACATGAGGAGAATGGACATGAGGTTATTCTCCTGGTGGGATAGAGTTCTTTCAAAAGAGATGCCTGAGCATGGTCATGAAGATGCACAAGACTAGGAAGAGCAAGTAAGAGCACAAGTTAAGGATCTGACTGTGACTACCTAAGTCCAGGAAGAGACTATAATTGCACAAGTGCAGGGGGAGCTGGAAAGTTTACAAGTCCAGGACAATGCAGAGAATGCACATTTGCAGGGGGAGCCAGAGTCTGAACAGGTACAAGAGGAAGAAAGAATCAATCTATCAGAGGACATTGTTTCTCAAGCTGATCTAGATATTTCTGGAGTTATTGCTGTTGTTGAGAAAGTACTATCTCCTGCTCTCACACAACAAGAATTCACTCTTGAAGAGATGTTTCCTGATATTGGAGGAGAAATAGATAAAATGGATACCCTAAGATTTAAGGGGGAGCAAGTAAGGGTTGAGGGAGAGCAGGTTGTTATAGAGAAAGACCAACATGAAGATGAAAAAGAAATTTCTTTCACTCCTCATGAGAGGGTTAATATTGATAGTTCTTCAGAATCTGAGCAAGAAGAAGTTAGGGAGGCAAAGAAAAGAAAACTTATGGTTTTCAAAAGGAGAAGTCAAAGCTATAAGCAGGCTTTACAAACTACTTCTTCCCAACCAGCACCTGCAATTGATTACAACAAACTTCTGGTGGATTTACAAATCAAAATGGATGAGCAGAGATTGCTTCTTGAAAAATATGTGGATGAAAGCCAAAAGGCTCTTCAATTTGATCTGGCACAAGATATAAAATCTATCAGATTTGAAGTTAATCAGAATAAAAAAGAGATGACAGATTGCTTCCACAAGGGAGGCAATGTTGTGGTATTTCTTGCCAAGCAACAAGAAGACATAAAGAAGCAAGTGGATGAGATGGTTGTTAAACAAGGATATGTCCTTAAGAATCAAATAAGAATGAATGAAAATCTGACTTAATCATATAATGTGATAGTCACTGAGTTCACAAACACTGATGTTGCAATGACTGCTGCAAGGGCTAGAGAAAAAGAAGAATATGATCAGAAGCTACAAGCTGCCCTTGATGTAGTTAAAACTTCCATCACTTCATCTGAGAAGTTGATTAGTGACAAGCTTCAAAAATTAAAGCCATTCTTTAAAGATGGACTCAACTATCTGGATGGACAAATCAGATTTAAGAAAGATGACTTGAGAGAGCATGTGGCTAGAGAAGTCATAAAAGGGGAGAGGGTGTTAGTCTATGCTGGGTATGACCATGCCAAATGGGTAACTAACCGCATAAGAGCCACTCTTGGATATCCACCCCTGTGTGATGATGATCATATGGCTGAGTCAGGGGTGCAACCAATTCTACTTGAAGGTAATCAACCTGAGGTTGCCCAAGTCATTTACCCTCCTGCAGATATTGGAATGATACATGAACAGGTTCAGTCAATGTACAGCCCTCCACAACCTATTACAAATGTGATTATTGAAAAGGTTGATATGCCAGATACTGTTATCAAAGCTCAGCAAGATGCTCTATTATCAAAGAAAAGATTTAGAGAGCAAGCAGAATTAAAGCCAGACTTTGAGCAATGGAGCCCCACTTCAAGAAATATCATTTTAACTGCTTGGAAGGCTGTAAAAGATCAAGTACATGAAAGGGGAAATTGGTACAATGAGCAAGAATGGCAAAAGTATGAAGCCAGACAAGAAGCCATAGTTCAACACAGGAGAAAGGCTAAGATGGGGAAGCTACCTCCTGATACTCAGGAACCTAGCAAGTATTTCCCCAAGCCCTTTCATTATTTTGAAAGATAAAGGATCAAGGTTGAAGCACATAAGAAAGTTTATTTGAAAGGCAAGAAGCCCATTGAAGATACAGAACATCCTGCTCAGGCTCAGATAATATCTGGAAAAGGGATAGTCATCAAGGAGCCTGCCCAGCTTTAGTCTTAGCTTTACTAGTTTTTGTTCAAAAACTATGTAATTGTTAGTTTATTAAAGAAATCAATGTAAACATTTTGTAACAAACTTTTTGAGTTGATATACAAAACATTATTCTGTGATCATTTACTTTTACATCTTTATTCTGTGATGTAACTTTGATATGTGTTTTGTTTATATAGTACCCTGTCATATAATGCTTATGTACATCATCTTGTTTATTTTCTAAGTGGTGTATATCATTGGCTAAAGGGATATGGCTTCTCACAAATAGGGGGAGATTGTTGGGTACATTGGAAAATGTGTACCTGATTTAGAGAAGCCTCACTTAACTCAATTATATACATCAAGGTGTATTTGATGTTATTTTGAATTTATATGTGCAGGTTAAGAATGTGCTAGAATGCAGGAAAAATATTCTAAGTCCATGTGTTGACACCTGAGGAAGCTGTGTCGACACTTCAGTAAGATTGTGTCGACACTTGGAAATAGCTATGTCGACACTTCAGAGAATTTGTGTCGACACCGGGAGGCAGTGTCGACACACAGAAGATTATAGTCGACATCGACTGTGTCGACACTGGGAGGCAGTGTCGACACAAAGAGGCAGAGTCGACAACAACTGTGTCGACACCTGGAGGCAGTGTCGACACACACTATGTTCTGAGTCTACATCAACTGTGTCGACACACAGGACTTGTGTCGACACACAGCTGAGTCTAGACCAAGTTGATTGTTGATGAATGGTGAAGTGTTTGTGTCGACATAAATAATCAGTGTCGACACCTTCTCAAGATATAGTATCAAAAAGCTGTGTCGACATCAAGGCATCTTTGTCGACATCACCAAAGGCTGTGTCGACACTTAAGTCACTTGTGTCGACACATATTGACAGATGGTCTCGACACTTTATGACAGACAGACTCGACGCTTTGCTGACAGAGTCAAAGGCTCAAGAACTGTTTGAAGACTTGACAGCTGTGGGTTATGATAGGTTTACTGAAGCTGTCAAACTTGTCAGAAGTTAGTTATAAACCGGATCAGCCGGTTACCATGGATGAAGTCTATAAATAGATGGATTCAGAAGAAGAATAAAAAACAACATAGAGAAGACAAGTATTGTCACCACTAACACAATTAGAGATTAATCTCTGATCAAGAAAGTACAAGTAATAAAGAAGAAGATCTTCATGAGAAGATCTAAGAAGACGTTCTGAAGTAGTTTACTATTCAGATTCTGTCTAAGTGGAATTCAATCAAGAATTAAGAAGTATCTTCAAGAGGTTTGGATAGAGAGAGATCCAGCTATTTGAAGACAAGGAGGAGACATTCACAGGTCTCTCAAGAAGAAGATACTGAACTAATCTGTCAAGAAGATTCAGATCTATTTCTGAAGTCTAAGAAGGAAGCTGCAAGTCAATTTTATTCAAAGGAAATCAACCCAACTAAGTTCAGATTCAAGAAGCTTTGAAGAAAGCTAAGATCAAGTTGATTTCAGCCATCAGTCTCTTCAAGAAGCTGATCAAGAAAGTTCTTATCCCTTCTCTCTAAACAGGGGTAAGATATTACAAAATTCCTTTTCAAATTCTGTAGGATCTATTCATAGATCTGAGTTGTAAGCCTATTTTATAAAGGCTGGGTGTAGGAGATTTATTCTCTGAGGTAGGGCTGTTTATGCCTGAGTTGTAGGAGAAGGTATTCTTTGAGCTGTAAGCCTTGTGGCAAGGCTGAGGTAGGGTTGTTTATGCCTGAGTTGTAGGAAAAGGTATTCTCTCAGTTGTAGGCCTTGTAGCAAGGCTGAGGTAAGGCTTGTTAGCCTGAGTTGTAGGAATCCTTCTGGATTCTGAGCTGTAGGATCTGAGGATCTGATTTAAAGGAATAAGTTAGGCCGACTCTAGCATACTGCTAAATAGGTGAAGGGGGAAGTGGATGTACCCATACCTTGGAGAACCACTATAAATCTGTGTGCAATCTGTGATGTGTGTATGTTTGTGATTGCTGTGCTGTGTTTGATTAGAAATATCAAATTTATTCAAAGAACTGTAGTTATATTCTGCCTTAAGTTAAATCAAGGAAAAGTACCTATTCACCCCCCCCCCCTCTAGGTGTTTAGGTAGTCTTGAAAGTAAAACTATCACTTTGAATTTCTATAAGAGTGCATTTTCTTGGGATGTGTGAACAGTGAAATATCATTACACTACCAAAATCCTCACACATACCTAGAGAAATATTCAACATACACTATATTGTCCAGTCGCACTCAGTAGCTAAGCATCTATAGATTAGACACATTGTGACATAATTAGACAATGTTAATAGGGATTAACAATCCTAAATTAAACATTATGTAATGCCCCATAATTTGTTACGTTGAAATAGCTCTCAGTATGCTACTGCTCGGCAATAGTGTTAGCATCGGCTGTAGTGTAGCTGATTTAATTGCATAGCTCTCTATGAGATACCGCTCGGCGGTAGTGTTACCGCTGGCGGTGGTGGACCTTTCGATATAGGCAGCATAATGAAACGTCGAATCACCTACCGCTCGGCGGTAGTATGGTACTGCGAAGCGGTAGTATGCCAGTTACTGGAAGCCATGTGTCGGCGTATGTGTGGAGAGTTTAAACAGTGGGCTTGCCGAACAAGCCACCGTCCAAGGTATCGAGCAGAGGTAGCTTAATCTCGCGCGACGGTAGCACGTTGTAAAAGAAATCTATTTGAATCGTGGCCAGTCGTCAATTTCTAGTGAGATCCAGTGGTAGGAAGTGGTTCTTTTTAGTTTAAGACCTTGAGATGAGGGTTTTTCCTTATTATATCCTAGGGTTTTCCTTTCTACTGAGTTATAGAGAGGGGAGAGAAAAGGAAGAAGGAGAAGGAGAGATCCCGCTATTGTCGGAGCTTTGGAGCCCCAAATCGCGAGCCAAGTCCAGATCTACGGAGAGCGGCCTGGTGCACTTCTTTCCATCTGTTTGGATTTTTGGATCCATGGAGCCATAGAGAACTTCAAGGGTAATGATTCTCCTCTTAGACAATTGAATTCCTTATTTTTTCATATTAGAATGGAAACCCCCAAAAACGGGTAGAGAGTGTGAGGTTTCCTTTGGGTCAATACAATGTATCCCCAGTAAGAACTTGTATATAGAGTTCGCAACCGAAATACGAACATAGACATACTGTGTGAAGCCCATTCAGACAAGTCGGTCTTGATTGGTGATGGATTTATGATGGATACGACGGCCCTCAACATGATGGCAATGGTACCGACACGCTTACGGATGATGGTGCTTCTCCAATCAAAGACGTGCGTCGCCGTGACAACCATTTTGATAAATGCCATCACCGTTACAACCTTCGCCCGCAGCACCATAATAATTAATTACTACATATAATTATTCTATTATAAGTATTAATTAAATATTAATTAAATATCATCATGTTTTCTTTTATTAAATATTTGTTTGTTTGGACAATAATTAATTTTCATGCTTGTGGGCTGCATGTAGCCATTATTGTTTGTAAGCCTATAAATAGGCCATATGGTAGTAGGATTTGATTATTGATGATTGATGATAAAGTTTGAAATTTAAAATTTCCCTTGATTTGAAATCTCCTCCTCCCTCTCTCTTTCCTTCTCCTCTCTATTGTCGAAATAGGCTCTCCCTCCCTAAGGTTCGGCCAAACCTTGGAACCGCCGACCCTCCTCTTTTTCTCCTCCCTCTTGGCCGTCAGCCACCCCCACTCCTCCACCAAGATAAACCGACCCTCTCTCACCCTTGCCTCCTCTAGTTTCGGCAACCAAAAGGTTCACCACCTTTTCTCTCTCTCCCTCAAGTGGTCGGCCAAGAGCAAGAGGACTAGGCCTTATGGAACTCCAATTTGGCGTGACGCAAGGAAGGCGGACAAGTTTCTCTCCATCCGGCGTGGCTCCGGTGGGACGGTTGAAGGGCGATCACAACTTGCGTATATCTAACTCCGAGATCTATTTCCGAGCAGGGTAATGAAATTTCTACATCCTTGAGACTTATTTTCCCTCTAGATAATTTTTGTGGTGGAAAACTTTGGCGTGAAATTTTGATAGCGTTGAAATCATCGTGGTCTTTCTTGAACGTTTTGTGTTTATTTTAATTTTATTTAAGTTCTTAAGGTTTGGCGAGGCTCGATTCTTTTTGTTGTGAGAGATCTACCATTTTTCGAATCGTTTTTTTTTGGTGGATCTCTTTTGGTACAACACCACTCGGTCGTACCCAATATTGGTCCTTTTTAGCTTGATCGGATATCGGCCTATAGCCTTTGTTCGATCCCTAATGGTTTGTCTATCCATACGTTAGCATCGATCGGATTGTTAAAATTGCAAACGTGAGTGCTGCGAATAATTTCTGTGCGAAACACAAATTAATTGGAACGTTAAGAGAGAGTCATTTAGTCATTTAAAATTTGTGTCGCGCGTACAAGCCTGCATCAATTTGGTATCAGTGGGAGGTTCATGTCAATTTCCTAATTGGCACCCTCCCCCTCTTGCCCTGTTCATCGACACACACTTGTCTAGCACGGCGATTTTGTCAAAAATTATAAAAAAACAAAAAAAAATTCCTTTGGCTGCCAATAGCGGTCTAGATTTCTTAGTTTCCTGCAAGAAACAAAAAAAAAATTTAATAGTCTCTTTATTATTTTTATTAATAAAATAAAAAAATTTTATTTTTACCTTAGATAGTAAGTGGGAATAATTCTTTTCGTTGTCTCATTAGGCCTGAACTACTGTTTTGCATGCGCACTAGATTAGGCACTAAGTATACCCCGTCTTCCTCCCAAATGGCGGACGAGCGGGATGCGGGTCACAGTTCCACAGTGATTGATGACCTCCTTCAGGAGCTCACGGATCAAATGACAGAGATTAGGGAGATGATTCACAAAATCCGAATAAACCAAGCCGCTCCCCGTAATCAGGCCGCCCACCCACGTGATGAAAGGAATAATAATCACCATAATGATCCTGTTCCGCGAGCACCTTTTCAAAATAATTAGTAACCATTTGAGTTTGATATTACTATGGCGGTACAAGTCAAACCCCATCGTATGATGGCCTGGGAGAACCCCAAGTCTTTTTAGACTGGGTTATTGAGATGGAGTGTTATTTTGAGTGGCACAGCCTGACTGATGAAAATAAGGTGAGAGTAGCGAGGATTAAGCTTTTGGGTCGCGCTAAGATATTCTGGTTGAATGAGGAATGATGTCTAGGTACGGTGAATGGAGGCTTATCACCAATTGGTTGGGCAGCCATGAAGACTATATTGACTGATCAGTACGTCCCCACATATCATCGGACAAAGATGTTTGATGAGTTAGCGACACTTAAGCATGGGAATCGATCGGTCTCTGAATACATGAGTCTTTTCAAGGATATGATCGTTAGGTGTGATGTTAGGGAGATGTCAGAGATCACCCTATCTAGATTCCGTAAGGGGATCAACCCCAACATTCAGAGTAAGCTACTGCGATATGGTCACACTGATTTGAGCACCACTTTAATGTCACATTGGATATTGAAAAATACAATGTTTTCAAGTCCAAGAATCGATCCTTTCAGAAGGATAAGTGCAAGTCCATCTTAGGGCAACCCCCTTCATTCACACCTAAGGAAAAGGGTAAGTTCCGGTCGCATGACTCGAACTCGATAGTTATAACGGCTAGGAATATTAAGAATCCTACTAGCGAGAGAGTACCCCGTGGGCAGGATTAACAAAACGAACGCTACTTTTTTGACTGTGAGATCCAGGGACATTATGCTAGTGAATGACCTAATAAACCCAAGCCTCTAGCCTTTTTAGATACCTCAACCGAGCCTGCCGAGATAGTATATCAGGCTAGCGAAGATTCCGAGTCGGAGGGCGTGCCTAGTGATTTAGACGATGATAATTATATGATGGTGATTAGGTGTATCTTAGCAACTCCACGTGCGTCAGATGAATGGAACAGAACTAATATATTTTCATTAAATTTTAAAAGTGGAAGAAAATGGTGTAAGCTAATAATCGATAGCAATAGTTGTATGAACGTAGTGTCAGAAAGTGTGGTGTTACGGATGTTATTAACCACCGAACCACACCCTCACCCTTACAAGGTTGCTTGGGTAAATAAGACATCCCTTCTTGTCTCGATGCATTGTTTGGTACCTCTTACCATCAAGGCTTATTCTGAAAATATTTGGTGTGCCGTCATCCCCATGGATGCCTGTCACGTGTTATTGGGACGCCCATGGCTTTATGATCATGATGTTACCCACTTTGGTTGAGCTAACACTTATGAATTTAAATTTAATGGAAAGACAATAATTTTAAAACCCACTCCGCCTAAGGATCCTTCGGTCCCCTCTAAGGATACGATTGTCCCGGTTGAAAAGAGAGCGTTAAGTCTGATAGGTAAGAAGGAGTTTGCGCGTAATACCTTTATGGATGGTGTCATAAATGCGTTAGTTTGTTTGCAAGTTAAGGAAGATGCGTCGTCATTTGAGAGTTTACCACTGGTGTTGAGGAAACTCTTAGAAGAGTTTAAGGATGTGTATTCAGACGACCTACCATCCGAGTTACCCCCCATGCGGGACATCCAACATGCGATAGATTTCATCCCGGGTTCCTCATTGCCCAACCTTCCTCACTATCGGTTAAACCCTTCCGCACACTTAGAGTTACAAACCCAAAATTCATATTAATTACAAAAGGGGTTCATCCGTCATAGCAAGATTATGTGTGGCGTACCCGCCTTACTTGATCCCAAGAAAGACAGCTCTTGGAGGATGTGTGTGGATAGTAGAGCCAAAAATAAAATTACTATTAAATATCGATTTCCCATCCCTCGCTTGGATGATTTATTGGACATATTAGCTGGAGCCACGATTTTCTCGAAATTGGATCTTAAAAGTGGCTACCATCAGATCTGAATTAGGGAAGGTGATGAGTGGAAGACTGCCTTTAAATCTAAGGAAGGGCTCTACGAGTGGTTAGTTATGCCATTTGGACTTTCCAATGCCCCGAGCACATTTTCTAGGAAGATGACTCACGTCTTCCAACTTTATATGGGAAAATTCATAGTAGTGTACTTTGATGATATTCTTGTTTTTAGTACTTCTATAATCGATCATGAGTCACATTTGAAGATTATCCTTACCACGTTGAGGTCGGAGAAATTATTCGTTAATATTAAAAAGTGTACTTTTCATGTGTCATCTGTAGAGTTCCTTGGTTATATTGTGAGTTCGGAGGGCATACATGTAGACTCTAAGAAGGTCCAAGCCATTAAGGATTGGTTAGAGCCCGCCAATATTTGGGATGTTCGGAGTTTTCACAGTCTAGCTACGTTTTATCGCCGATTTATTAGAGATTTTAGTAGTATCATGGCCCCCATTACAGAGTGCATGAAAAAGGGTGATTTTACATGGACGAAATCAGCCGCTAAAGTGTTTCAAATAATTAAATCGCACATGTCGGAAGCTCCTCTTTTGCGATTACAGAATTTTAATAAGGTTTTTGAGTTATCATGTGATGCATCAGGAGTTGGTATTGGTGGTGTATTGAGTCAGGAAGGTCATCCTATTGGATACTTTAGTGAGAAACTCGCAGGGCCAAAATTGAATTATTCTAATTATGATAGAGAGTTTTATGCGGTCATTAGGTGCCTCAAACATTGGCGGCATTACTTACTTCCTAAGGAATTTGTTATTTTATCTGATCATGAGGCTTTGAAATTTATTAACTCCCAAACTAAAGTTAGTCCAAGACATGCCAAATGTGTCTCCTATCTTCAGGAGTACACATTTATAATAAAACACCTTAAGGGAACTCTCAACCACATAGCCGACACTCTTAGTCGTGTATCTCTATTATTATCTACACTATAAGTTAAGGTGATTGGGTTCGATAGAATTAAGGATGAGTATGTCCATTGTTCGGATTTCAAGGAAATCTATTTATCCACTTAAGACAACTCGCCCACGACCATTTCATCCTTTTATATTTGTGACGGTTATTTATTTAACCATTCGAAGCTATGTATTCCACGTTCTTCCCTACGTCATTTCATCGTTTGGGAATTGCATGGCGGTGGGTTAGGTGGACATTTTGGCCATGACAAAACCATCGCATTTGTAGAAGACAAGTTTTATTGGCCCAGTCTTAAGTCAACAGTTCATAAAATCATGGGAAGTTGTCGAGCGTGCCAATTAGCTAAGGGTAATAAAACAAATACGGGACTTTATACCCCTCTTTCGATTCCTTCCATTCCCTGGGAAGACATTAGTATGGATTTTATTCTAGGATTGCCTGTCACGTTTAGACGTCATGATTTTATTCTAGTAGTAGTAGATCGGTTTTCCAAAATGGCTTATTTTATTGCGTGTAATAAAAACAACGATGCGTCACATGTTGCAAAATTATTTTTTAAGGAAGTAGTTGGACATGGGGGCGTTCCTAAGACAATAGTGACTGATAGGGATGTAAAATTTACTAGCTATTTTTGGAAGACCCTTTGGAAAATTATGGGCACCAAACTTTTGTTTTCTTCGGCCTACCATCCACAGACGGATGGACAAACAGAAGTGGTAAACAGCAGTTTGGGTAATTTGCTTCGTTGTCTTGTCGGTGACCACAAGGGTACATGGGACCTAATCCTTCCCCATGCTCAGCTAGCTTATAATAATTCAAAAAATAGGTCCACAGGTCTGTCACCAAATGAAATTATGCACAGATATAAAGCACCAGTGCCACTTGACTTGATTATGTTACCTCCATCTTATAAGTCAAGTCAATTCGCACAAGAGTTTGCCTTTCATGTCCACAATTTGCATAAGCACATCAAAGACACGTTAGCCATACAATATGCGACTTATCAATCTCATGATAACGTACATAAGTGGGCGTCTAACTTAAAAATTGGTGATTTAGTCATGGTGTGTCTCATCCCTGAACGGTTGCTTCGGGCACCATAAAAAAGTTAGCGAATCGGCGAGCTGGTCCATTTCGAATCTTAAAGAAATTAGGAGAAAACGCATTTCTATTAGAGTAACCCACTAATTGGGGAATTTCCCCTATTTTCAAAGTTTCTGATTTAATGTCTTATGTTTCTCTACCACTTGAATTGTATGCCTGTCCGTTTGGGTCCACTGAAATTTCTAATGGGTTTGGGGGTGAGTTTGTTCCTGGATCGCTCTCTACATCGGTCTCCACTAGTGGTACGTTGAATGTTGATGCAGAAACTTTTTCTCCTTCTTTGATTAATGCTTTTCCAAGGTTCCCCAGGACCACCTTTTTGCCAGACAAGATTCTCCGAGTTGAGGTGCTCTCCTCTCCAAGTGGTGACATTCTCCGCTACTTTATTCGATGGCGTGATCATCTAGCTTCTGATGATTCGTGGCTTCCTGAAATGGAGGACAACTCATCAGTGATGAGTACTTTCGAGCGAGGGAGGATTGATGGAGATAACGACCCTCAACATGATGACGATGGTACCAGCATGCTTACGGATGATGGTGCTTCTCCAATCAAAGATGTATGTCACCGCGACAAACATTTTGATAAATGTCATCGCCGTTACAACCTTCGCCCACGACGCCATAATAATTAATTAATACATGTAATTATTCTATTATAAGTATTAATTAAATATTAATTAAATATTATCAGGTTTTCTTTTATTAAATATTTGTTTGTTTGGACAATAATTAATTTTCATGCTTGTGGGCTGCATGTATCCATTATTGTTTGTAAGCCTATAAATAGGCCATATGGTAGTAGGATTTGATTATTGATGATTAATGAAAAAGTTTGAAATTTAAAATTTCCCTTATTTGGAATCTCCTCCTCCCTCTCTCTTTCCTTCTCCTCTCTATTGCCGAAATAGGCTCTCCCTCCCTAAGGTTCGGCCAAACCTTGGAACCGCCACCCCTCCTCCTTTGCTCCTCCCTCTTGGCCGTCGACCACCCCCACTCCTCCGCCAAGATAAAACGACCCTCTCTCACCATTGCCTCCTCTAGTTTCGGCCACCAAAAGGTTCACCACCTTTTCTCTCTCTCCCTCAAGTGGCTGGCCAAGAGCAAGAAGACTAGGCCTTGTGGAACTCCAATCTGGCGTGACGCAAGGAAGGCGGACAAGTTTCTCTCCATCCGGTGTGGCTCCGATGGGACCATTGAAGGGCGATCACCACTTGTGTAGATCTAACTCAGAGATCCATTTCCGAGCGGGGTAACGAAATTTCTACATCCTTGAGACTTATTTTCCCTCTAGATAATTTTTGTGGTGGAAAACTTTGGCGTGAAATTTTGATAGCGTTGAAATCATCATGGTCTTTCTTGAACGATTTGTGTTTATTTTAATTTTATTTAAGTTTGCAAGGTTTGGCGAGCCTCGTTTCTTTTTGTTGGGAGAGATCTACCATTTTTTGAATCGTATTTTTTTGGTGGATCTCTTTTGGTACAACTCCGCTCGGTCAGACCCAATATTGGTCCTTTTTAGCTTGATCGGATATCGGCCTATAGACTTTGTTCGATACATAACGGTTTGGCTTTCCATACGTTAGCATCGGATTGTTAAAATTGCAAACGTGAGTGCTACGAATAATTTCTGTACGAAACGCAAATTAATTGGAACGTTGAGATAGAGTCATTTAGTCATTTAAAATTCGTGTCGCGCGTACAAGCCTGCATCAATTTAATACTCTTTGTATACCTGAGAAGACTCCGTGATTTATGCTATTTTTGGGTTTTGAGTGTTGTAAAGTACTGTAGGGAATCATGGAGGCTAACTCCAGGAAATTCCCGAAAAAAAGGATAGAGTCAAAGTTTTGTCAGCTACCGCCCTGTAATTTACTACCACTGGCGATAGAGCCCAGTCAGTTGTTTTATGGTTGTGAAGCTTGTGTCCATGAGACAATGTGGGTACCATATTAAGCTATTAAGCCTAAAGTGCCCAGCTGCGGTGGATATGAGTGCCAGCCTTGAAACATATTGGGGTTATGTATGTTTGATGCGTCAAAGGGGAGGCTGACCTGCATCTTGTCTTTTGCTTTTACTACCTTGGCTTTCGGCGATGGAATGGCGATTTGAGTAATGAGAAATAGCTGATCTATACCTGCGCTATATCGCTCTTATACTAGATTGCCTAAGGAATTGGCTTTCGTCACTTACATAGTGAGAGTCTTAGGCTATTGGCCGAAAATACTGGAAATGCTCAAAGTTACCATCAGTCTAGGACTGAGGATGGTGTTGGGACCCTGGGAATCTAGTACACCGATAATTTTCCCTTAGTGTACGGGACGTGTGGCCTTGTGTGCCAACATCTGTGATGGTTGAGATTTATATATATATTGCCATTCTGATGTTTGCAGGGAAGGAGCACCGTCGCCCCAAGTAAGGGGTGGGGTCATTATAATTTGCACAGCTAAAGCTGACGGTTGCCATGTTTGCCACATCTTGGTGGACTGTCCCTATGCAGGTGTTGGAGAGCTAAGCGGGAAGTAGCGGGCTGAATCCCCTTTGCACTATACGGGCCCTTGTAGGCCAAGGGAAGTGTTTACTTTTTGTCATATGTGATCGGCATATGTGCTGATGTATGTAAAATACTTTTGTGAAGGAAATATTGTAAGGCCTTAAGGCCAAAATCTTTGTGTATTTTGGTTATCATTCCTACTTGTTGGTTAATTGATATTTTGTATTTTGGGTTCTTATTACTCTAAAATATTCTATTATAATGCAACTCTTAGTTAGGATACGTGAATATTTTGGTCTCAATGCAACACTCCACTAACTGTACGTGGAATATGGCGTAGGGCCCCGACCTGACCTTCTGATATATTCTTTGGAACGAGCAGGGGTATTACAATTAGGTATCAGACTCTAGGTGTCGTTCTGTTGTTCACTGATTTTGTTGATGAATTCTTTTTAAAGGGTGGAGTGTACGTGTGTGCGTCACCTTAAAAACCTAAAAATAACATGTAAATGTCCACCTAGGAATTATAAACACACATGAAACATACTAAAAACATTGTTTACGGAACTTGAGTGTTCCTGTGATTGCTATTTTGCAAATTTACTAATCACTTAATTGGGTGTCTTATGATTATAGGTGACTAGTTGGGGTGTGGGATAGTCATGATCCCGACTCTTTATGGCGAGTGGGCGGCCTATTGGTGTGCCTGCACCTCCTCCTTCAGCGGAGACAATATAGTTTGTTGTTGAAGCCATATTTGCACTGATCAATGCGCAACTAGGAGGGCAAGTATAGCCTCCTACCCTTGTGGTTGCCCCTGTGCAGGTTGGCATAGCTGAGCAGTGAGTAGCGAGATGAGATTTAGAATAGCAGTTTATACCTTCTATTAGCAATACCAGATCCTAAGTTTGGAGCAGGGAGAGTACACGGATGATGAATACCTGTGTGAATTAATTAGGTTGAGACAATAGGCAGATTTTATGTTTGAAATGAAGAGTCTAAGGCCAACAAGTTTTATGATGGCTTGTGTAATGATTTACCACTATTACTGGTTAGTCCAAAGTTAATTGGATTCCACGTCTTGGTAATTGCAGCCAGATCATTGGAAATAGATTTGTAGAAAGTCAGATCAAAGCAAGAGTTCAAAGTGCTAAACTTTTTAAAGTCTAACTGCCACAAGTGGAAGAAGAAGTTTAGTATGTTGGAGTCAACTTCATTTGCTGTTATAGAAACAAGGAGAAGACAGGGTTCTTATATTTGCTTTACTTGTGGTAAGTTAGGCCATCTTGCTCGAGAGTGTCACAGTGTCTTTCCAACGACGGTTATAAAGGTGGGTGCTTCTTTTGTGGAGAACAAGAAGTCCAGATATTCTAGGTCAGCTTCTTCTTTAGTCTCTAGAGCGACTACTGAGCAAGGTCTGCTCACTTGTTATAATTGTGGCAAGGTTGGACACTATGCTAAACAATATTGCAGTAGTGCTCAAAGGAGAGAGAAAAAGGCAGGAGCATCTTATTCCAAGAAAGGGAAAAAAGTGGAGTTAACTGTATCCCCGAGTACTCCAGCTTAGCCAAGGGTTTGTCACCCTGGCAATGTTGTGATGGGTATGAGTTAGTATATAGCATTCAGTATGTTAAGATCATTGTACCTTGTTTATGTATGCATTCTTGGCATGTTACTATCTAAGTTCAAACTCGTTGTTCACCTATCCAGTAAGAACACTCTTTGACTTGTGTTATCTACGGACTTGTGTCATTTATTAAAGTGCTTTTATTAGTATTAAGGATGAGGTTGGGATAATGTTGCCTTATTGATATAAGGTGAATGCGGGTAAGGATAATTGTGTTAAGGCATGGTTAGAAAATCAAGAGCTCGACTTGGAAGCATCAATACTACCGATTTTAGAGTATGATGTGATATTTTGCATAGACTGACTCTCGAAGCAGTGTGCGTGCATCGATTGCAATCTTAAGGAGGTCAAGCTATGGCAGAATAATGATCATGAGACAATCTTCTCTGGTATGAAGGGATCAAGCAAGATACTAATGTCTGCTCTCCAAGTAGTCAAGGCAGTCTGCAAGGGCGCAGAGTTATTCTTCATGCTAGTGGAGGTTTCAAATCCTAAGCCCAGTTTGAGTAGCATTCTTGAAGTATCGGAGTTTGCTGGCATATTACCAAAAGATCTCCCTGGAGATCCACCTTAGAGAGAGATTGATTTCAGTATTGAGCTAGTGCCAAGTGCCAAGTTCCAAGCCTGTATCATGCTCCCTGTACTATTTAGCACCAAAGGAGATGGCAGAACTAAAAGTTCAGTTATAAGAATTATTAGAGCAAGGTTATATATGCCCGAGTTCATCACCTTGAATTACACCGGTCTTTTTGTGAAGAAAAATGATGGAAGCCTGTGTTTGTGTCTCGATTACTAAGAACTGAATAAGCTGGCAGACAAGAATATGTATCTGATTTCGAGAATCGAGGATCTATTCGATCAGCTAGTTGGGTTGACTGTGAATTCCAAGCTGGACTTAAAGTCTGGTTATTACCAGTTGAGAATCAGGGAATGTGATATTCCCAAAATGACATTCAACACGCGTTATGGGCATTACGAGTTCATGGTTATGTCATTCGGACTAACTAATGCGCCTTCGGTGTCTATGGATTTAATGAACAGAATGTTCAGGGAGTATTTTGACCAGTTCGTGATTGTCTTCATTGATGATGTCCGTGTGTACTCTCAGTCGAAAGAATATCATGGGATCACTTACGCATCATTTTGGAAACCCTGAGGAGGAGTCAGTTGTATGTCAAGTTCTCAGAGTGTGAGTTTTGGTTTTCATCAGTAGCGTTCCTTTATCATGTGGTCAGTGGAGAGTGAGTTGCGGTGGATCTGGCTAAGATAGCTGTGATACAGGAGTGGCATGGGTTGTCTACAGTGGTGGAAGTCCAAAGTTTACTAGGACTTGTCGGCTACTATAGGCGCTTCGGAGAGAACTTCTCACTGATGAGGAAGGATAAAAAGTTTGTTTGGTCTCCAGCGTGCGCACAAGCTTTTTGAGGAATTGAAGAATCGGTCCACCTATTCTATACTCGCCATGTGGTATGGAGTACTATGAAATCTATAGTTACGCCTCAAGGAGCGACTTAGGCTACGTTCTTCTTTAGCACGGGAAGGTTATTACGTATGTCTCTTGGCAATTGAAAGTGCATGAGAGGAACTATCAGGTTTTCGATTTGGAGTTGGTGGCTGTGATATTCGCTCTCAAGCTTTGGCGGCACTATTATATGGCGCGAAGATTGATATCTTTACGAACCATAAGAGTCTAAAGTACCTAATAGATCAGAAGGATTTGATCTTGCAACATCGAAGGTGAATGGAGTTTCTTGGGGACTACACCTTCAACATTCATTGTATTCCGGGTAAGGGAAATGTTGTTGCGGGCGCATTGAGTAGAAGGGCATATGCACAGGTCAATTGGATTTTGATACATGTTGAGCATCTAATTAGTGACTTGGAAGCCTTGAGAATCTCTTTCATCGAGAGAGGAGTAATGACGATTTCATACTTTAAATGGACGGAGGTGTAATGCAACCTTATAGACAGAACACGAAAGGCATGTGAGCTTGATGAAAGCATGAAGCGCTTTGTGGTTGAGACCGTGGATGGGTCTAACGCAAAGTTTTCTTATGAAGACGGTCATTTGCAGAAAGACAACTGTATAAGTGTCCCAAGGTGCGGTACTTTACAAGAGGAGTTAATGTGCAAGGCAAACTTTTCAAAGTACTCGGCCCACCCAGGGAGCACAAAGATGTTCATAGATATGAGAAAACTATTCAGGTGGCTAGGAATAAAGAAAGAAATAGCTCATTATCTGGGGAAGTGTCAAACTTGTGCCCTAGTGAAGGCTAAATGTCAAAAACATGGTGGTTTCCTGAAGTCGTTACCAATCTCGAAGTGTAAGTTTGATGACATATCTATAGATTTCATATACGGCTTGCCAAGATCACAGAAAGGGAACGATACCATCTTGGTAATCATAAACCGTTTGACAAAGGTATCACGCTTCATCCCGAATTGGAAGGATGATTTAGTGGAAAATCTAGTAAAGCTTTATGTGGATAATATAGTATGATTGCATTGTGTGCCCCGTAGCATCGTAAGTGACCGTGATGGGCGTTTCACTTAAAATGATTGGAGGCTAGTCCGCCAACTATTGGGAACCAAGTTGAAATTCAGTACGGCCTTCCATCCTAAAACTGATGGGCAGACCAAAAGGACCAATAGGATAATGGGGGACATACTTTGTATGTGCGCTTTGGATTTTGGAAAGCGATAGGAGGATCATCTCTTTATAATCGAGTTCACTTATAACAACTACTACCAAGCGAGTATATGAATAGCGACCTTTGAGGCCCTTTATGGTAGAAAGTGTCATACCCTCCTTGGCTTGGGTGGAGACAGGCAAAACTAAATTGTTTAAGCAAAAGGGAGTTAAAGATGCTACTTCAACCATATGAACAATCTGGGATCGATTGTTTATCGATCGGGATAGGAATGCCAAATACTACAACGCCAAGCACCTTAACATCAAGTTTTTTGTAGACGACTGGGTTTATCTAAAAATCGATCCATTCAATGGCGTGTTGAGGATTCAAAACTTGAAGAAGTTGATTCTACAATACCTTGAACTGTTTGAAGTTGTGGAGTGTTTTGGTGAAGCTGCCTATCAGCTCACTCTTTCGACAAAGTTGAGTAACTTGCACGATGTGTTCCACATATCTGTTTTGTGGAAGTCATTGAAAGAGCCTACTCAAGTAGTTGTGGCTGATCAAGTGTCCGTCGATGATGGACTAAAGACTAGGATCAAGCATATCCGCATCAAGGACACAAAAGTTAAATAGATGCGGATAAGAATGATCCGAATAGTCAAAGTCTATTGGCATAATTGGGTATATGAAGAGTTTTCCTAGGAGCAGGAGCAATCTATGCTTGAGGAGTTCCCCGAGGTATTATGTTAATGCATCATTCTAGTTTTTGCTTATATTTTGATGTTTCCTTTCATTCTGGAAGTTTTTGACGAACTTTATCTGAGGGGTAGAGATTTGTAATGCACCCGAATTTGTTGTTTAGAAATAGCTCTCGGGATGCTATCGCCTGGTGGTAGTGTATCTGATTTAATTATATAGCTCTCGATGAGATACCACCTAGCAGTAGTGTTACCATTGGGATTAGTGGACCTTTCGATATAGGTGGTGTAATGACACGTCGAATCGCCTACCGCTCGGCAGTAGCATGGTATCACGCGACGGTAGTGTGCTAGTTACTAGCAGCCATGTGTCGGCGTATGTGTGGAGAGTTTAAATGGTGGGCTTGCCGAACAAGCCACCATCTGAGATATCGAGTAGCGGTAGCTTGATATTGCATTGTGGTAGCACGCTGTAAAAGAAATCTATTTGAATCGTGGCCATTCGTCAATTTCTAATGAGACGGATGGTGGGGTGTGGTTCCTGTTGGTTTAAGGTCGTGAGGTGAGGGTTTTTCCTCATTCTATCCTAAGGTTTCTGTTTTTAAAGAGTTGGAGAGAGGGAAGAGCAAAGGAAGAAGGAAAAGGAGAGATCCTGCCATTACCAGAGCTTCGGAGCCCCAAATCCCGAGCCAAGTCTAGATCTACGAATAGTGGCCTGGTGTGGTTCTTTCTATTCACTTGGATTTTTGGATCCATGACGCCAAAGAGAACTTTAAGGGTGAAAATTATCCTCTTGTGCAAATGAAGTCCTTATTTTTGCATGTTAGAATGGAAACCCACACCAACGGGTAGAGAGCGTGAGATTTCCTTTGGGACGATACAATGTATCCCTGGTAGAAACTTGCATATAGAGTTTGGAACCAAAGTACGAACATAGGCATGTTGTGTGAAGCCCATCCGGACAAGTTGGTCTGGATTGGTGTTGGATTTAACGCTTTTTGTATGCCAGAGAATTCTTCGTGATTTATGTTGTTTTTGGGTTCTGAGTGTTGTGGTGAGTTGTAGGGAGTCCTGGAGGCTAACTCCAGGAATTACCTGGAAAAATGGACAGGGTCAAATTTCTATCATATACCACCTGGTAGTAGTGCTACCACTGGTGGTAGCGCATAGTGGGTTGTTTTGTGATTATGAATCCTATGTCCATGTGATAAGGGGGTTGCATGTTGAGCTGTTGAGCCTGGAGTGCCTAGCTGCGGTGGTCGTGAGTGCCAACCTTGAAACATAACAGGGTTATGTATGTTTGATACGGGAAAGGAGAGGCTGACTGTCACAACCTGCATTTTATCCGAATTTAAATTTATATCAGAGTAAGAGAAAACACGTGACGTGATGCCACGCCGTGCAGGGGATAACTACAGACACTCAGGCAAGACTCTAACTCTACATTTTATAAGAAATTCATAAGTTATTATCAAGAAAATCCAGTTTAAGTTTAATTGATTAGTCATATCCCTCGGCTTAGTGGATCACTAGTCCACCATTTAAATATAATTATACGTTGCAAAAAATACTTTGCTTTTAATTATTAACATCCTACATGAGCATATACATCCACATAGGAGAACTCGCGGTATGTATGACGCTAGCTGAAATATAGTGACTTTAGCTTTAAAAGATGACATATATGAGGTAGTGAAAATGATACTGTTATAATTTAAAATATCTAACATGCAACCTAACATAAAACCTTTCCAGAGAGCAAGTAAATCAAATAAGTCATAAAGGAAGACTTAGCTACTAGCAAGTATTTAACGTTAAACAAAATGTCCTGGGCATCAACAACCTGACATAAACCCACCAAAATAATGTATGTTTGAACTAAAGGAAAACAAACAACAACTACCTCACAATCGGTGAGGAAGAGATAGCTGCAAAACACCAGCCAAAAATACAGACTCTTAGGCACTCAACCGGCTACTGCTCCAACCCTGAGGCATTCACAAGAAAAGAATACCTCAGCAAGATTATACATGTGGTAATCAAAGACCAAAAGGTTAGCAATAAGCTAGAAATAAATAAAGGGTTACCAACCCAAACATGAGGAAGCTGCCAAATCTCAGCAAATTAATCATACGGCAAAGGCAAAAGATTTACTTATTGTGCTCGAAAGTAAGAAATTTGCACCAAGTGGAAATGAAGTCATGCTTCGAGAATATCTGTAAAAGTTAGTAGAATAACATATACTGTACAAAACGAGGAAAGATACTTAACAAATCTACTCATGTGAATCATTAACACTGGTAATAAATGGTCCTTAGTCGGTGGCCACATTGTCCAACCCGGACTTACATACCCAAAATATTTCAAGAAGGTACTGTATTGGTGGCAACATTTTCCAACACAATCAGGCAGTCAAATTGTCTCAATAAGACACTAGGGTGGTGGGCTTAATATCCAACTTAACCCATCAATCCAAACATATAAACAAGGTACTGTGGTGATGGTAACTTTGTCCAACTTAACCCCACAGTCGAGAAATAACTCTAACAGTGTAATGATTCACAATTTGGCACTAGGTTGGAGGTCCTGTCTCCACTACCAACCAAAATCCATACTTAACATCCGTAAACACTGAAGTAACAAATCACTCCAAGTCATACTCATCGAATTCAACTTAATTCGGCGAAAAATTTCTAAGTCCAAGCTAATTCGTCGAGTATACTCGACGAATGCAATAGATACACGATGAATCAGCTAAAAATACTAAGTCCAAGGAAAAGCATCGAGTGCTCTCGATGCCGCGTTGAGTGTATTCAACGCACTTGATGTCATGTTGAGTGCATTCAATGCACTCGATGCCAACCAGCTAACTCAACTATTCAACCTTCACTAAACGCCATGTTGAGTTCATTCAGCACACTCAAAGATTTTGACTTAGTCTAGAAGCTACTCGAGTCCAGGGCTTCACTCAACGCTTTTTCACTCAACGCCAAGGCCTCACTCAATGCTGTGTTGAGTACATTCAGCACACTCAAAACTTTTTACTTAGTCTTGAAGCTACTCAATGCTTTTTTTCTACTCAACATTGCGTTGAGTGCATCAGCACACTCAATGCTTTTGCCTTAGCCTCACAGACCACTTAAAGTTGTGTTGAGTGAATTCAGCACACTCAACCTTTTATACTCGACGAATTCTACTTTGCACCAATTGATACTCGCTGAACTATGCAAAAAAAAAAACCAAATCCACCTATACCAGCCTATCCCACGAATTACACTTAGACTAATTAACATGAAATCGACGGATTTAAACTCACTAACAGACCTAGTTGACAAATTTGAACTTAAGTTACTACCATATACGATGAATCTGAACTTAGCCTAGCAGTTATTCAATCGATGGATTAACCTAGGCCAACAGTCATATACTTGACAAAATTAGACTTAATTCGACTGTCATATACGGCGAATCATAACTCTAACCTAACAGGAAAATTCTCGATAGTTTAAACGTAGACTAACTGACAAATCCAACAAATCTGAACTTAGATTATCGGTCATATACACTTTCCGGAAGGTCTACCCTAATTCACACTTTTGTATAGGGAAGGAAGCAAAATAACAAGAAGTAAAGAATAAGCAAGGGGGAAAACCGCCACTTGCCTAAAATCTCGTCAAACTCTGGCAACACCAGCACTCATCCCCACGGATCTAGCCGCAAAAACACCTAAGTAGTAAAACCTGAAACTTTTCGAGAGGAAAGGAGGTCAAAACAGCATACCCTAACATCTAAAAATCCACGAAATGGGAAAAACTCACCGTACAAACATAGATCTCGATGAGAGCAACCGAATCTACCCTCCGATGATGATTTCGAGCACCGGAGCTCCTTCAATCGACGGCTGAAGGCTCTCCAAAGACCGCCTCTTTCTCTATTTCGCAAACAGACGACGGTTTTGGAAGGAAGATGATGAATAGGGTTTTCGTCTTTTTTTGCAAGGCTATTAATACATATAAATATATGTATTATAATAATAATTTATTATTAATTAATCTTCCAAACGACCCAAAATTCGCACCAACTAAGATTTCTACAAAAATCGCACTTTAACTAAATTTTGACGCTACGAATCCAATAGCAAAGTCGAAATTAAGATCCGACAACCAAACTCGGGTAAAAATCTCTCGAAGTCAAAATACCACCATTCCCAACAAGGCTCCACCGTGTTCCAAAATGAACCCCGGCTAGCAAGGGAATATCAAAACACAGGAGAAATTAGCCAAGATAATACTCCCAAACCAAAACCTCGGATTCTAGCGAGCAAAAGTCATGCTCTGACAACAATACCCACCAACTAAGCATCAAATTAATACCCCGATGTAAAAATTACGTCGATAAAAGAATTAAATTAAACATCGAAAAATCAGGGGCGTTACACTGACCTGCATCTTGTCTTCTACTTTGATTGCTTTGGCTTTCAACGTTAGCATGTTGATTTGAGCAATGGGAAATAGCTGATATGTACCTGCACTATGTCATTCTTGTACCGGATTGCCTAAGGAATTGGCTTTTGTCATTGGCATAGTGAGAATCTTAGGCTACGAGCAAGAAAGATTAGAAATGCTCAAAGTTACAATCGGTCTAAGACTGAGGATGGGGGTGGGACCCTGGGAATCTGGTACACCAATAATGTGCCCTGAGTGCACAAGACGTGTGGTCTTGTATGCCAATGTCTGTGATGGTTGAGATTTATATATATATTGTCATTCTGTTGTTTGCTGGGAAGGAGCACCGCTGCCCTGAGTGAGGGGTAGGGTCATTATAATTTGGTCATCTAAAGCTGACCATTGTAACGACCCAATTAGCATTAGGCCCCTTGTGCGTGCTTTTGAAGTAAGGAGAGCTGATTTAGGCTCAAGAGGAGCAGGCGTTCAGGCATGCACTCATGGGGAAAAGGAAATAAGTTGAGTACCTGTGTTGAGTATGACACTGGTAGGGACACGGGTGTGTCCCTACCCGTGTTCTGTGGTGTTGAGTGACTGTGGCGTTGAGTGATTTTGGCACGGCGTTGAGTGGACTGTCCCGAGGAGGACAAGGGAAGAGATACGGGCGTGTCCCTACCCGTGTGTCGTGGCATTGAGTTCCATGGCTTTAAGTGGTATGGCGTTGAGTGGACTGTCCCGAGGAGGACACGGGTAGAGATACGGGAGTGTCCCTACCCGTGTGTTGTGGCATTGAGTGCCATAGCTTTAAGTGGCACGGCGTTGAGTGGACTGTCACGAGGAGGGCACGGGTAGAGACATGGGTGTGGCCCTTCCCGTGTGTCGTGGTGTTGAGTGTCATGGCTTTGAGTGGCATGGCTTTGAGTGGCAAACATGGCTGACCAGAGAAGGACATGGGTAGAGATGCGGGCGTGTCCCTACCTGTGTGCTCCAAGGCAAGCAAAATGAGAAGTGTCCCGAGAAGGACACGGGTATCGACAAGGCCAAAACCATGGTCGTGTCACCTGGACACGGGTACAGACACGGGTGTGTCAGTACCCGTGTATGAGCACAAAATGGCAGTCAAACCGTTGATGACATTTCGCCAGAGCAGAACACGGGTAAGGACACGGTCATGTACCTACCCGTGTCACTTCTGTATAAAAGAGAAAAATGAAACCCTAGCCGTCTTATTCTCTTTCAAACCATATTTTCTGGAGAGGAACTTCTGAAGGAGATAGATCTTGTTGGAGCCAACCAACCCCGTGAGGAAACGCCACCACCGTCAAGGGAAAAAAACGATGCCAACGAGAAGGATGACAAGATCCATGGCCGGAAATGGCGAAACTGCTGGAAATGAGGTGAGCTTCCCCCCATCCCCCCCTCTCCCTTGGTGCTAGATCCATAGTTATTCTTAGGTGAGACATCGACTCAAATGAGTCTTGATGTGTGAGGTTAAGGTTTCTAGGAGGGCCTTTCTAAAACTTGTTTTCTAATGTTTAGTCATCTTCAACCTCCCCTTCTTCAAAGTGATGATGGGGGTGGATTCGTGAAGAGTAATAGCCTTAAGCGGGTGAATAAGGGTGGAGGAACTTCTGGTTGTGATTTGGGGAGGATTGGCTTGAGAAGTAAGATGAACCGATGTCGTTTATTTCGCCTCAAAATGCGTGCAGAAATCTGTGTTCTGCACGCAGTGACCTTCTTGGCTATCTTCAGGAAAGATATGGTAAGATATGGGCTTTCGACTAAACACGAGAGTCGTAGCCCTTGGAATTACCTTTCGAAGAGTGGTTACACGCCTTTGGGTGAAGTCTGTAGCCACGGGAATGTCTGATTGGAGTAGAGGGCTGTCAGACTAAGCGTGCAGAAATTGTATTCTTTACGCAGCAGGCTTTGGAGCCAATTTCATATGGGATACAGTCTGATCTGGGTTGCGGACTGAACATGAGAGTTATAGCCCATGGAAATACCTTTCCATCGAGGTGTTACACGCACTCACCGGATTCCTGTAGCGATGGGAACCTTTGGTTGAATTTGCTGTCCAGCAGGATTCTGCACCTGAATTCCTGGGTTAGTTACATAAATGAATTGGGACTTGGAGGAGGTCTTGTAAAAATCCGACATTAAGCTGTAGGAGAATCATTAAATGTACACTGTGATAATTCAATGCATGATGATATTATTGGAATAGACCCCACGTAAACAAAGGGTGAATGATATGTGGTTGAGGGAAACAACTTGGTGGGGATTAGTGAATGAATGTTATTTAGTCATTTAATAATAATGATTACTAGAGCTTGGGTAATTGCTTAGTGTTGATTGATATGAACTTGTGTGTTGATTATCGAATGAGTAACTCATGTGCTCACGAGTAATTAGGTTGGTAGAATAAATGTTGTTGGTGTCGTGAGAAGAGTCATAAATTGGACGGTTGGGCTTGGTCCTCGGTGTTCATGTCTAGAGGCTCCTTCTGTGCCAAGTGGTCGGTTGGGATTGGTCCTTATGCTCGTTTCTGAGGATCCTTCCATATCACGATGTGGATATAATGCATGTGTGAGTCGACACACGGTGTCACAATCCTGGGTTAAGGATAGTGTGGCAGGTCTACGGGCTCGCCAATCGTCACACCGATGGGAGTTGACAGCTAGATCTTGGGCGATTGGGCTTGGTCCTCGGTGTTCACGTCTCGAGGCTTCTTCCATGCAGAGTGAACGGTTGTTCTTGGTCCTCATGCTCATTTCTGAGGCTCCTTTCATATCACACCTTAGGCCTGTTCGGGGCTAGGATCTCGATGCACATCTACCCGAGACACCCACTGAGCCATAGTGTGCATGTGAGCTCTACTGTTGTGTTCTTAGCGTTGAGGCGTATAAAGGACTAGGCCAGGTAGTGTGGAGACCAGCCTAGTAGTGGAGATGCCTGCTCTACTATTACCGTCTGGCCACAACAGATGACGCCTGAGAGGTTAGCTACCTACTCGAAAAGTGGGAACTGCAAGTCTGCATCGACATAACGATTGCATGCGCGTGATCATGGGTGAGTCATTGCATTGCATTCATGTCATAACAATTCATTGCATACACAAGATCCTCATCGTATAAGTTTGTATGGGCACTCCTATATGATGAGTTACTTACTGCTGAACGATCGTCAACTTATAAGTCTGTATGGGCATTCATATAAGTTGAGTTACCTTCTGTTATATCTTTATTCATATGTTATGGTAGATGGTTGAAATGCTAGAACTATATGTTACTTGTTTATACACTGCTTTACATACATAGTGATATACCACCTGCTTGAACCTATGATTTATATATATTGTACCATGTTCCTTTCTCCGCCTGGTGCCGAGGAGTCGTCGGGGGAGCGGATATAAAGCCACTTAGTCTTTATGACTAATGGTTGCTACATCTTCCTTTTTAGGAGGAAATCCCGCAAGTGGAGCAGCAAGATATGCAGTCGGATAGCCAGGCCAGGACGACAGGGCCTTAGGGGATGGTACCGTCGCTACCGTCAGTTACTGATATGTGTATGAGAGCCTTTATTGTAACCTTTTTGGGAAAACTATTTATGTGCTCTGACATTAAAAGCTTGTTGTAGCTTCTCTACTGTTGTTATATTATGGACTATATGCTTGGTGGGGATTTGACTTCTATTTTATATTCTGGTTAGGTTGACAATGAATGATATTGGTTGTACCCGGTAGAATAGGCGTCTTGTGGTACAGACTAGCCCGAGTGTTAGTGCTACCGCAAGGCGGCTGTTCTGGGCATAAGACCCCTCTCGTTCCATGTTCTGTGTTCTTGGAGGGGGGTCCTACAAATGGTATCATCTTGCTCCAATCCTGAACTGAAGAAGACATTTAATAATGGTGCCACCCCCATTTGATTGGTCAGTTTGGGGACAAACTGACTTAGCGAAAGCAGTGGTGTGCCCATATGTAATTCACACTAAGTTTGTCCATCTTTGACCTTAGATTAGTCGACCAAACCTTAAGTTTGTACCTTACGTGTAGATCCCAGTACATGTTGAGCCGGCAAGGGGCACCCTCGCCCCGTCCGTACCTACACAATTCCAACAATTCGAGCTGGGGCAGACGCTCACAGCTATTCTGGACGCCTTCAGGTCCCAATCCCAGCAAGCCCCTGTACAATAGCAGGTTCCGGGATCCACTTGGTTAAGCACTTTCTGAGCTCTCTCCCCTCCTGCTTACCTTTGGACGGAGTCGGCAGTGCGTACGGAAGAATAGCTCAACACTGTACAAGAACTTTTGGCAGGAATAAGGTGCCCAAACAACATGGTGGTGACCCTTATAATGACACTCTTAGAGCTGCATGCCAAAAGGTGGTGGAAGTCCCTCATGGGCTCCACTTTTTAAGGATGGGTGTACACGGATATCAGTTGGAGCGAATTCTCTGAAGCCTTTTTAGAGAATTTCATCCCCTCGACCGCTCTGGATAATCTTGAAGAGAGATTTTTGCAACTGAAGCAAGGGGTCCAAGTCAGTGACAGAATACCAACGGGAGTTTCAGCACTTGGCTAGATTTGCTGACTCTTATGAGTTGGATGATAGAGGATACGCAAAATGATTCTACAAAGGCTTGCAAGACCCCCTGAGGCAAGCCATTTTGTTTATAGTGGACTCTAGTCTAGCCGAGATTATTGGCATGGCGAAGAGGTTGGAAGCGGACCACTTGGAAAGTGGTAAGAGGCCAGCTGAAGGCGTGATGGAAGCTGGCCCCAGCAATAGAAGGAGATTTGATAATAGAGGAGGAAGTGGATATCGAAGAGGTGGCGGATGTTTCTCCCAGAATTTTAGAATGGAGCGCCCGGTTCCGCAACCACCAGCATTGCCTCCACCTCAACAATTTCAACAACCCAGTGGGCGGCAAGAGCGAGTGTGCTTCGAATGTAACCAACCGGGCCACATTCGACGCTACTGCCCGTAACTATTTTGAAATGCGCATCTCGCTTTCCCTCCAACAGCTCCTCGAGGGCGGGGGCACATGCGTGGTCGAGTACGAGGACCACGAAGAGAAAACCCCGGGCCCGCTCGGGATCAGATGTATGCGTTGGACATGACTCAAGAGTGGAACCCTCAGGAGGTGATTGCAGGTATGATTATAGTTAATCATTTTATTTTCATTAATACCCTCAAGTTGCTTAAGATATACTAGACGACTAGCTTGAGAATTATTATTGACACTTAGGCACCGTAATGGTCGGCGGGAAACCAGCCTATACGTTATTCGACACCGGTGCCTCGCACTCTTTTGTGTCTGAAGACTTCATCAAAGATATAGATGGAGTGCAATACTTCACTAGTATTGCTCGAAGGGTGCGCCTTCCAGACGGATCGGAGATGACGGTAACCGCGAAGTGCGAGTTTTAGGTTCTGCTTGAAGGAAAGCTCTTCGACACCCCTGCCATAGTCTTGGGAATATCAAAGTTCGACCTCATTTTGGGAATGGTATGGCTGGATCAGCAATATACGAAGATTGACTGCGCGCAGAAGAGGATCTCGTTGAGACATGGAGATTCAGAGGTCATCTTTCAAGGTATTAACTTCGCGCCCCGTATGATGTTATCTTCAGTCCAGGCTTTAAAAGCCCACATGAAGGGGGATGAAGTTTTCATGATTTACTTCGAGCTGAAGGAGTTAGCGTTTGATATCAAGGATGTGCGGGTGGTGCACGGTTTCCCCGAAGTATTTCCGGAGAAATTGCCAGGATTACCCCCACACAGAGAAGTAGATTTTCAAATCAAGTTAGTACCGGGTGCCAAGCCTGTCTCCAGGACTCCTTACCTAATGGCCCCGAAGGAACTCTCCGAGTTTAGAGTTCAGTTACAAGAGTTGGTAGAATCAGGGTTTGTTCTCCCTAGCTCATAACCTTGGGGAGCCCCTATTCTATTTATGAAGAAGAAAGATGGAACCCTGCGATTATGCATAGACTATCGGGAGCTCAACCGACTGACAGTACGGAACACTTATTTGTTACCTCGGATCGATGAGTTGTTCGATCAACTGGTGGGAGTGCACTTGTTTTCCAAGCTAGATTTGTGCTCGGGGTATTATCAATTGAGAATACAAGAGGATGATATTAAGAAAATGGCTTTCAGCTCAAGGTACGGCTTGTATGAGTTCACAGTGATGTCGTTTGGGCTCACAAATGCCCCATCAGCATTCATGAGCTTATCGAACAAAGTGTTCGAGCCCTATCTAGATGTCTTCGTCATTGTTTTCATCAACGACATCTTGGTCTACTTCAAGATGAAGGAAGAACATGTCGGGCATCTGGCCTTAGTACTGAAAAAGTTAAAAGAGCACACCCTGTTCTCCAAGTTCAGCAAGTGTGAATTCTGGCTTAAGGAGGTTGCTTTCTTGGGTCATGTGATCAGCGGGGCTGGACTAGCTATGGATCCGGTCAAAGTGCATGTAGTGAAGGAGTGGTCTCCTTTGAAGTCAGAGGACGACGTGCGGAGCTTCCTTGGACTTGTCGGGTACTACCGCAAGTTATTAAAGGGATTGTCAAAGATTGCTCTTCCTCTTACTTCCCTAACAAAGAAAGGTGTGTCGTATAAGTGGACACCCCAATGTGAAGATGCGTTTCAAGAACTAAAGGACAGACTTACATCTGTACCCATCCTAGCCTTTCCATCCGAGAAGGAAGGATTTAAAGTTTACACGGACGCATCATATCAAGGAATGGGAGCGGTACTGATGCAGCACGGGCATGTGATCGCCTATGCTTCAAGACAACTGAAGAAGCACGAAATCAACTATCCAGTACATGATTTGGAGCTGGGAGCAGTAGTGTTCGCCTTGAAGATTTGGAGGCACTACCTATACGGCGTAAACTGCAAAATCTTCTCGGATCATAAGAACTAAAGTACGTCCATACCTAGAAGGAATTGAATCTAAGACAGCGGTAGTGATTTGAGTTTTTGTGCAATTATGAATACACCCTGAACTACCACCCCAAAAAAGTAAATTCTGTAGCCGATGCCTTGAGCAGGAAGGTACCGGAAATAAGCCCCGAGTCCCGGTTGATGTATATGGAGTTAGCTCGGATGCTGGAGGAGATGGAGATCACTTTGGTGTATAAGGATCAACCGGACGGGTATACGGAATACTTGACCATGATGAGCATAGTGTGCGATGTTCGAGACCGGATCTGGGCGGAGCTGGGAAGGGATGAGGCTCTGGCCCCAGCAATAAAGTCAATTGAAGATGGGACAACCAACGAGTATTCTCTAAAAGAAGACCTTGTTCATTTATGTGGTCGGCTTTATATTCCCAAGGGCGGTAAAATTTGGGAAGATATCTTGAGAGAGGCACACTGCTCTCAGTATTCTATGCATCCTAGAATTGCTAAGATATACGCCGGCTTGCGGAAGACCATGTGTTGGTCGGGGATGAAGAAAGACGTCAGGTATTTTGTTACGCATTGCGAGGCCTGTCAAAGAGTGAAGGCAGAATGCAGGAGCCCCGGTGGATTATTTCATTCATTTACCATCCCCGAGTGGAAGTTCAAGGATGTCTCCATGGACTTCGTCCACAGTTTGCCTCGCTCACGCTCAAGGAATGATTCGATATGGGTAATCGTTGATCGCTTGACGAAGGTAGCCCAGTTCATACCTATGAAGAAAGAAGCATATGTGGATATTTTGGTATGCCTTTTTGTGGAACAATTCGTATGGTATCATGGCATGCCAAAGACAATCGTTTCTCACCGGGATGGTCGGTTTACCTTTAGGGAATGGAAAGTTGTGCAGGCATATTTGGGTTCACATCTTACCTTCAGCACAGCGTTTAACCCTCAGACCGACGGGCAATCTGAAAGGACTATCTGGACATTGGAATACTTATTGAGGTTATGTGTGTTGGATGGAGGAGAGTCATCAGAAAGGCTCCTACCCTTGGTAGAATTATCATACAACAATAGCCATCAAGCTAGCATCGGGATGGCGCCCCATGAAGCCTTTTACAGAAGAAGGTGTAGAACACCCTTGTCTTGGGTGTAGGACGAAGATCCGAAGGCTTTGGGAGTTGAATACATAGATGATACTGATGCGGCTGTAAGACTAATACGGGACTGTATGCTCGAGGCTCAAAGTCACCAGGCAAAGTATTATGATTCAAAGCACCGAATGGTGGAATTTCTAGTGGGTGACAAGGTATTTCTAAAGATCAGGCCGAAGCATGGAGTATCTCGGGTACGCGGGGTGAAGAAGCTCAGCCCAAGGTATGTTGGGCCCTACGCCATATTGGAAAGGATTGTCCCTTTGGCCTATCGGTTGGAGTTACCGCCGGAGCTAGAGAACCTTCATGACGTATTCAATGTGTCGTCGCTCCGAAAGGCGTTGCTGTGGCCCGAACAATATGTCCCAACCACTGACGGAGCAGTTGCGACTGATAGGTTGGTGCGACTAGAGCTGGTGTGGATAGTAGACAGAGAGACGAGGATTTTGCGCCTCAAAAGTGTTCCTCTAGTAAAAGTGTTGTGGTCCAATCATGGGAAAGAGGAGTTTACGTGGGAGCTGGTAGACTTGATGCAAAAGCGCTACCCAGATCTATTTCATCAAGGTAACCTATAAAATCTTGTTTTAATTCATGTTTATTTTATGCTTTTCTATCGTCGTAGCCTTAACCTAATTTCGGGGACGAAATCTTTTATTTTGTTTATAGGATTTGTAACGACCCGATTCTTGCTAGGCCTCTTGTGCGTGCTTTTGAAGTTAGGAGAGCTGATTTAGGCTCAGGAGGTGCAGGCATTCAGGCATGAACTCATGGGGAAAAGGAAATAAGTTGAGTACCTGTGTTGAGTATGATACGGGTAGGGACACGGGCGTGTCCCTACCCGTGTTCCATGGCGTTGAGTGACTGTGGCGTTGAGTGATTTTGGCACGGCGTTGAGTGGACTGTCCCGAGGATGACACAGGTAGAGACACGGGCATGTCCCTACCCGTGTGTTGTGGCGTTGAGTGCCATGGCTTTAAGTTGAACGGCATTGAGTGGACTGTCCCGAGGTGGACACGTGTAGAGACACGGTTGTGTCCCTACCTGTGTATCGTGGCGTTGAGTGTCATGGCTTTAAGTGGAATGGCGTTGAGTGGACTGTCACGAGGAGGACACGGGTAGAGACACGGGTGTGTCCCTACCCGTGTATTGTGGCGTTGAGTGTCATAGCTTTGAGTGGCATGGATTTGAGTGGCAAACATGGCTGACCAGAGAAGGACACGGGTAGAGACACGGGCGTGTCCCTACCCATGTGCTCCAAGGCAAGCAAAACGAGAAGTGTTCCGAGCAGGACATGGGTATCGACAAGGCCAGAACTACAGTCGTGTCACCTGGACACGGTACAAACACGGGCATGTAAGTACCCGTGTATGAGCACGAAACAGCAGTCAAACTGTTGATGACGTTTCGCCAGAGCAGAATAAGGGTAAGGACACGGTCGTGTCCCTACCCATGTCACTTCTGTATAAAAGAGAAAAATGAAACCCTAGCCGTCTTATTCTCTTCCAAACCTTATTTTCTAGAGTGGAACTTCTGAATGAGATAGATCTTACTGGAGCTAACCAACCCCATGAGGAAACACCACCGCCGTCAAGGGAAAAAAACAATGCCAACGAGAAGGATGACAAGATCCATGGCCGGAAATGGCGGAACCGCTGGAAATGAGGTTAGCTCTCCCCCCCCCCTCTCCCTTGGTGCTAGATCCATAGTTATTCTTAGGAGAGACATCGACTCAAATGAGTCTTGATGTGTGAGGTGAAGGTTTCTAGGAGGGCCTTTCAAGAACTTTTATTCTAATGTTTAGTCATCTTCAACCTCCCCTTCTTCAAAGAGATGATGGGGGTGGATTCGTTAAGAGGAATGGCCTTAAGAGGGTGAATAAGGGTGGAGGAACTTCTGGTTGTAATTTGGGGAGGATTGGCTTGAGGAGGAAGATGAACCGATGTCGTTCATTTCGCCTCAAGATGCGTGCAGAAATCTGTGTTCTGCACGTAGTGACTTTCTTGGCTATCTTCAGACAAGATATGGTCAGATCTGGGCTTTCAACTAAACATGAGAGTCATAGCCCTTGAAATTACCTTTCCGACGAGTGGTTACACGCCTTCGGGTGAATTCTGTATCCACGGGAATGTCTGATCGGAGTAGAGGGCTGTCGGACTAAGCGTGCAGAAATTGTATTTTGTACGCAGCAGGGTTTGGAGCCAATTTCATGTGGGATACAGTTCGATTTGGGTTGCGGACTGAACATGAAAGTTGTAGCCCATGGAAAGACCTTTCCATCGAGGTGTTACATGCACTCACCGAATTCCTGTAGCCACAGGAACCTTCGGTTGAAGTTGCAGTCCAACAGGATTCTGCACCTAAATTCCTAGGTTAGTTATATAAATGAATTGGGACTTGGAGGAGGTCTTGTAATAATCCGACATTAAGCTGTAGGCGAATCATTATATGTACACTGTGATAATTGAATGCATGATGATAGTATTTGAATAGACCCCACGTAAACAAAGGGTGAATGATATGCGGTTGAGCGAAACAACTTGGTGGGGATTAGTGAACGAATGCTATTTAGTCATTTAATAACAATGATTACTAGAGCTTGGGTAATTGCTCAGTGTTGATTGATATGAACTTGTGTGTTGATTATCGGATGAGTAACTCATGTGCTCATGAGTAATTAGGTTGGTAGAATAAATATTGTTGATCTCGTGAGAAGAGTCATAAATTGGACGGTTGGGCTTGGTCCTCGGTGTTCATGTACCGAGGCTCCTTCTATGCCAAGTGGACAGTTTGACTTCCCGGCAGGATTCTTTCTATCCTTTTTTTACACCGGTCGGTTGGGCTTAGTCCTCGTGCTTGTTTCTGAGGCTCATTCTGTATCATGATGTGGATATAATGCATGTGGTGTGAGTTGACACGCAGTGTCGTAATCCCGTGTTATGGATAGTGTTGCAGGTCTACGGGCTCGCTAATCGTCACATCAATGGGAGTTGACTGCTATACCTTGGGTGATTGGGCTTGTTCCTCGGTGTTCACGTCCCGAGGCTCCTTCTGTGCCAAATTAATTGTTGGGCTTGGTCCTCATGCTCATTTCTGTGGCTCCTTCCATATCACACCTTAGGCCAGTTCGGGGCTAAGATCTCGGTGCACATCTACCCGAGACACCTGCTGAGCCATAGTGCGCATGTTAGCTCTAATGTTGTGTTCTTAGCATTGAGGCGTACAAAGGCCTAGGCCAGGTAGTGTGGAGACCAGCCTAGTAGTGGAGATGCCCTCCCTACTATCACCGTCTGGCCACGACGGATGATTCCTGAGAGGTTAGCTACCTGCTCAAAAAGTGGGAACTGCAAGTCGTTGTCGACATAGCGATTGCATGTGCGTGATCATGGGTGAGTCATTGCATTACATTCATGTCATTACAATTCATTGCATATACAAGATCCTCATCGTATAAGTTTGTATGGGCACTTCTATATGATGAGTTACTTACTGCTGAACGATCCTCAACTTATAAGTTTGTATGGGCATTCATATAAGTTGAGTTACCTTCTGTTATATCTTTATTCAAATGCTGTGGTAGATGGTAGAAATGCTAGAACTACATGTTACTTGTTTATACACTGCTTTACATATATAGTGATATACCACCTGCTTGAACCTATGATTTATATATATTGTACCCTCTTCCTTTCTCCGCCCGGTGCTGAGGAGTCGCCGGGGGAGCGGATGTGAAACCACTTAGTCTTTATGACAAACGGTTGCTACGTCTTCCTTTTTAGGAGATAACCCCGCAGGTGGAGCAGCAGTATATGAAGCCGGATAGCCAGGCCAGGATGACAGGGCCTGAGGGGACGGTACCGTCGCTACCATCAGTTACTGATGTGAGTGTGAAAGCCTTTTGTTGTACCCTTTTTGGGAAAACTATTTACGTACTCTGACATTAGAAGCTTTTTATAGCTTCTCTACTGTTGTTATATTATGGATTATATGCTTGGTGGGGATTTGACTTCTATTCTATATTCTGGTTAGGTTGGCAATGAATGATATTGGTTGTAGCCGACAGAATAGGCGTCTTGTGGTACAGACTAGCCCGAGTGATAGTGCTACCACATAACGGCTGTTCTGGTCATAAGACTGCTCTCGTGTCGTGTTTTGTGTTCTGGGAGGGGGCTCCTACAACCATTGCCTTGTTTGCCACATCTTGGTGGATTGTCCCTATGCTGGTGCTAGAGAGCTAAGCGGGAAGTAGCGGGTTGAATCCCCAATTGCGCTATGTCGGCCCTTGAAGGCCAAGTGAAGTGTTTACATTTTGTCATGTTTGGTTGGTCTGTGTGCCGATGTATGTAAAGCACTTTTGTGAAGGAAATATTGTAAGGCCTTATGGCCAAAACACTATGTATTTTGGTTATCATACTTATTGGTTAGTGGGCATTCCTGTGTTTTGGTTCTTATTACTCTAAAAGCTTCTGTTAGAATGCAACTTTGAGTTAGGATACATTAATGTTTTGGTTTCAATGCGTAACGCCACTAACGGTCCGTGGAATATGGCGTAGGGCCTCGGTCGGACCTTCTGTAATATACTACGTGACGGATGGGGGTGTTACTCATTGCACATAATTGTTATGCTTTAGGATCTAGTCATGCATGTCCTAATAATGAATGATCCATATTTTTGGGGGGTTTTATATATTTTTTGTTTTAATAAATAAAGATTACAGAAATTAATTTGAAAAAAAAAACGTGTTTTTTGAGTTTTGGAATTTTTCAAATTTTATTTGATTTTTGTTTTTTAACTGAAATAGAAATGCACATCAGACAAAAGAACTAAAAGGCACAGAAGCAGAAAAAACAAAATGAACAAACACACAAAGGCAAATAAAAGAAAAACACTTACCTCTAGTGCTAGTGCTACCGCCCGGTGGGAACTCACAGATAAGCATGTTCTTTAAATGTATTGCCAAGATTTCAATAGTTATTGCAGCACGATTAAGAGGAGAGATCTAAAACACCAAATTCTAGTTGAAGTAGAGAAAAACGAGTGTCGGGAAGGGATTTTGTGAATATATCTACAAGCTGATCGTCAGTGCCAATGAAGCTCACTTTCACGTTTTCTTTCTTAAAAAGATACTGAATAAAGTGATGACAAACATCTATGTGTTTTGATCGAGAGTGGTGCATCGGGTTGTTCGTTAAGTCAATGGCCCTTTTATTTTCGCACCTAAGTTCAATGTTCTTGAAAGAGGACCAAAGTCTTCTAACATTTGTGACATTCATAGTTCTTGTGCGCAACAGCTTCCTAGGGCAATGTATTTGGCCTCGACCGTGGAGAGGGAAACCGAATTTTGTTTCCTACTCGACCATGAAACTTGTGCAGGCCCTAAGAAGTGGCATGCCCCACTTGTGTTTTTGCAATCAAGTGAACACCGTCAAAATCTAAATCAAAATATCCATGAAGCGTGAAATTTGTGGTGTGTGGATTCCAAAGACCAAGATTTTATGATCCTATGAGATACCTAAAGTTGTGTTTAACAGCTTTCAAATGAGATTCTTTAGGATTTGCCTTATATCTAGCACAAAGGCACACCGCAAACATGATGGCGGGTCAAGGTGCACTTAAATATAATAATAATTTGATTATGTCTCTAAATAAAGGTTGGTCCACAAAATGCCACTTTCATCCTTTTCAAGTTTTAGTGATGCGCTCATAAGAGTTTTCGCTTGTTTCAAATTCTCAAAACCAAATTTTTTAATCATATCTTTTACAAATTTACATTGACCAATAAAAATATTATCGTCTCGTTGAGAAATTTGAAAACCTAAGAAATATATCAATTCACACACCAAACTCATTTCAAATTCACTTTGCATCACTTTTATGATTTCTTCACACAATTTTTTGTTAGTGGCACTAAAGATTATATCATCGACATATATTTGCATAATCATTAAATTTGAATCACTATATTTTACAAATAAGATTGTATTTGCACTCTTCATTCCAAAACCATGCTTAATAAGAAAAACAGTTAACCTATCGTACCATGCACGAAGAGCCTGCTTTAATTAATATAAGCCTTTTATTAGTTTATAGACGTGATTTGGATGAATGCTAATTTTAAATCTGGGTGGTTGCTCAACATACACTTCTTCTTTAATATAGCCATTTAAAAACGCACTCTTGACGTCTATTTGACATAATTTTATCTTTTTAAAACTAGCAAATGCTCAGAACATCCTAATGGACTCAAGGAGAGCAATGGGTGCAAAAGGCTCCTCAAAATCAAACCCTTCAGTCTAAGAGTATCCCAGAGCAACCAACTTATCCATATTTCTTGCAATCTTATACTCGCCATCGAGTTTATTTTTTAAAATCCACTTCACACCTATAACCGGATGGTCACTAGGGAGCTCCACTTGGATAAGGTTGAGGCAGTATTTAAGCGGTAGAATGTTGGTGATTAGGCCAAATGTCCATCGCCTAAGCTACTGCGGTAGCGAGTTACCGCGCGGTGGTAGCGTTATGTTAAAGGTTTGAGATGAGAAATACTTCTCATTTTCTCTCTTTTTTATCTCTCTCTCACTCTCCCTTGGATCTTGAGATAGAAGAAGTAGAAGGATAGAAGAGCAAGGGCAAGGCTGATTAGCCCTGAAAGGAAGCTGTTAAGGCATTCTTATGGTCGGATTTGCGAGTTGAAGCCAGATCTGTGGAGAGGAAGGTGTTTTGACTGTTTCCATCTGGATCAGCTGTGATAAACTTGCATATAGAATCCGTAATTGAAGTATGGAATAGGCATGCTTTGAGAAGCCCATCAAAATAGTTTGGTCTGGATTAGTGATGGTTATCTTATTGATTTGCATTCTAGAGAAGACTCCATGGTTAAACGTGTAGTTTAAGGAGTCATGGGGTGTGCAGGTTGTTGTAGTGAGAGTACTAGAGTTGGTCTCAAGGAAAACACCCAATTTTGCGGAAAAAAATGGTGTTTTGTCCCCTACCGCGTGTGGTAGTGCTACCGCTTGCGGTAGCTCCCAGAGAGCTATGTTTGTAAGGCATGTCTCTTGGAGACTAGGGGCCAATATGTTGAGTTGTGAGCTTAATGTAACGCCCTAGAAATTTTATATAGAGATAGCTCTCTAGATGCTACCACCCGGTGGTAGTGCTAATGCGGCGGTAGCATAGTCGATTTAATAGGCGTGGCTCTCTGTGAGCTAACACCCAGCGGTAGCGATACTGCATTGCGGTAGTGGACCTTTCAATGTAGGTGACGTAACGACACGTCGAATGACCTACCGCTCGGCGGTAGTATGGTACTGTGGGGCGGTAGAATGACATCTATGGCACAACCACGTGTGAGCGTAGGAGTAGAGAGTTTGAATGGTGGGCTTGCCGAACAAGCCACCATCTGAGGTACCGCGCGGTAGTAGCTTAGTACCGCGCGGTAGTAGCTTGATACCGCGCGTCGATAGAACTCTGTACATGAAAACCATTTTAAATCAGGGTCATTCGTCAACTTCTAATATGATCCAACGGTGGGGAGTGGCTCTTGCTAGTTTAAAGTCATGGGTGAGAGTTCTTCCTCATTCCAACCGAGTGAAAGTGCGGAAGAGAGATCTACCTTCACTCTAGAGGGGGGTGAATAGAGTATTTTAAAATAATTTTCAGTTTAAAAGAAATAAGGCAGATTAAGATTTAATTTATATTTAAGTGTATATGTGCTTGCTATGAAACAAAGATAAAAAAAAACTAAAGAAACACACAGCACAAAGCAAAGATAAACACACAGCAAACCAGACGACACAAGGAGCTATAGTGGTTCCTCAATAACTTGGGTACGTCCACTCTTCTACCACCCTTGGTAGGAATCCACTCAGGAAGAGTTGATCAGGTGTCCTGACACCAAAGATCTTTTGATAAGGTGCTCAAAAACCAAAACTAGATTTTTTGATCAGGTGTCTTGCCACCACTGAGTTTTGACAAGGCTCTCAGAACCACACTCAACTTTTGAAGGGAGTCTTGATAACCCTTTTACAGTAGGAAAGTAAAAAATTAAAGAGGTTGATGTTGTCTTCTCTATTCTCAAATCAAATGAGAGAAGCACTAGTGGATTTGATGAAGATGTCAAAGCTCCCCCTGAGATTAGCAGTAGGTTCAGGAGTAGAAGCTTTGCACAGGGTGATAGGCCTTCAATGAGACTTCTCCAGCAAATGATGATTTCAGCAAGGCTGAAATGTGAGTTGTCTGGAGACTTGAATGATGAAGCCTTTTAGCACTTGAAGCAGATCTTTTAGTCACAGAAGATGAAAACTTGATTAGAGAATTTTTTGTTGTTCTTCTTCTGTAATGCAATTCTTGTGTCTCTTGGTGTTGGTGTTGAATGATCTGTCTTCTTGTGTCTCTCTTTTCTTCAGCTCTAAAATCTCCAAGAGAACTGAGAGAATAATAATGAATTCTTGACTTGAATGGCCGAATAAACAGTCTTGAATGATTTCCAAAAACATCATTTGTCTCTAGGGAAAGTCCATTAGCAATATTCCATTTTACCTTTCTTGACATTTGCATCAGATAGCTTGAAATGGCTAGGAAATCTTTTGCCATTAATGCAGCAATTAACTCTGAAAGAATTTGAAATAATTCCATAACTGATATTGACTTGATAGCAGAAAACGTCGACCTCATCAAGAAATAGTCGATCGGAGATCGACTATGGTCGACCAGAGCTCAGAGTTAATGAAATTGAACTGGAACAGAAATAGTCGATCTGAGCTCGGAGAAAATGGAGATAAGCAACAGACAGAAAGCGTCTACCTAATTTGGACATAAATCGTCGACCTTAGCTTCAACAGAAAACGTCGATCTGAACTCAGGGAAAAAGCGTCGACCTGAGATCAACAGAAAAAGTCGACCTGGCTAAGGCAGAAATCGTCGACCTTACTAAATCAAAAATAGTCGATCGTGAGCTTGGCAGAAATCGTCGACCTTAGCTTGACGACAAAGCGTCGATCTAAGCTCAGCAATAGAGCGTCGATCTAAGCTTGACGACAAAGCGTCGATCTAAGCTCAGCAACAGAGCGTCGATCTAAGCTTGACGACAAAGCGTCGATCTAAGCTTGACGACAAAGCGTCGATCTAAGCTCAGCAACAGAGCGTCGATCTAAGCTTAACAACAAAGCGTCGATCTAAGCTTAACGACAAAGCGTCCATCTAAGCTCAGCAACAGAGCGTTGATCTAAGCTTGACGACAAAGCGTCGATCTAAGCTTGACGATAAAGAAATAGCTGAAGGCCGGGCGCTGATCCAAGCTCGACGATCGTCGGACTGAAGTTCAACGATAGTCGACCTGAGCTCGACTATTTTTAACATTAGTCTCATCTTTGATTCCTGATCTTGAATGGTCCTGGGGGAAGCTCCAAACCTAAGTTCTAAGCCCTAGACACATTCTAACTTGACCTTTTCAACTATACAACTAGGTCAAACAGATATCCTAAATACATAGTGATCCTTGCCCAAATTAGTAATAGGGTGTTCCAACAATCTCCCCCTATTTGGGTTAGGATTACTATTTACAGGACTTAGAATAAAATACAATCATCAAATGCAATCAAGCAATAAAAATTAAAGCAACAAACAGCATAGCAGCAATCTGATAGAACCTCAGTAAGAGATTTAAGAAATGAATGAGCCATCTGCATACAAAAATCATTCCTTTTTACTTCCTTTCTTGAACAGAATTTCCCTGTTGGGATTGAGGGATTCCTTCTTTGATCTCCTGTCATCTTCTGCACCTAAGGAGGTTTGAGTTTTTGATCTGGGAACCACAGCCTTAGGATGCAGCTTCATATAATCTACAGGATCAAAGAATTTCCTTGAAGAATACCTTTCCAACTCTGCTTTTCTTTGCTCGGACAGAGTGGAGATGTTTGAGGTGTCCTTGCCTTGCTCTCTTGCCTTCTTCAGCTGGTCCAAGGCAGCAAGTTCTTTCATCCTGGCAGTCCAGGAAATAGGATTATTTTCAGGATCCTCAAAAGGAATAGGAGCTTCATATCTGTTAAAGGTTTCAGGAGCAGCAGTAGTTCTTGATTCAACAATTTCTCTGAGCTTATATGGGTAAGGACCTTGAGATGTGTCAAGTTGCCTTTGTCCTTCCCTTTGAGATCTGTAGTCTCTTTGATTACCTCTATACTGTCCACTTCTGGACTGATTGCCTCTTTGATAATGCCCTCTGGGAGGATATCTTTGAGATGGTTGAGAAGGGCTTTGCTTTGGAGCCGAAGGTAGAGAAGTTGAGCCTCCACCTGATCCAGAATCTAGAGGAGGAGGAGGAGGAGGCTGAAGCTTAGAGGAGCCTTTCTCATACCTGTCAAATTTTCTCTTTTTCTTCATTGCCTTCAATTGATTTTTGGAGTATTGCATCCACGGCTCAGTAATTTGGCAATCATGCAATATATAGTAGGGTACATCATTTGAATCCTTGGCTTTTTCGCGAGGAACTCTTTTCAGAGCTTTGCTTCTTGCTTTTCTTTTCCTTACAATAGTACCATAAGAGTCATCAGATTCTGTTTGGAACTGATCACTTTCAGAACTTTGAGGTTGATCATACAGATTGTCGATCCTTCTGATATAATCTTCTTGATCTTTGAGCTTTTCAGAGACAGCAGGAGCAGGAGGAGAAGGTACAACAGCAGAACAAACAGTATCAATAGGAGCAGAAACATCAACAATCATATCATCAGTAGCAGAAATCTCAGCAGACAAAACAACAACAGCATCATCATCAGCAGCAGCAGCACAAACAGAACCAACATCCACAGCTTTAAGAGAATTGACATAAGATTCAATTATACTGGGATCACATATTGAAAAAGGCACAATGGTCTTAGTAAAATCTTCAGCTTTCTGAACAGGAACTGGTGCAATTTGATGGTAGATAGAATCAAAACTACTCAGCAGTGACTTGAGGTCCCCTGTAAATAAAAGCACTAGAGCAGCAGTATCAGCAGCAGGCAATATAGCTAGAGGAGCAGCAGCAGCTTCAATAGCTTCATTAGGCATCTCCCCCTGGCTTGATGCAGACGGAGCTGGATCAAGGCACCTAAATGAAGGATTGGCTTGCGGAGAAGAGAGAGCGGAGTGTCTGGAGGATAGCTCCTGAATGGACTTCTGGAGTGGAGCCAAGGAGGTCTCCAGCAAAGCCACTAGCTTGGGAGCCAGTAGCTCATATAGCCTATCAGCCAGACTCGGGAGATCCACTTGCTCAAGAGAGACTTGAGTAGAGGTGAATGAAGATGTGGCTGGTACTGAAGAAGTGGCTGCACGACTTGAAGGTGAGAAAGGAGGGATGGATGGCTGGGATATAGGGATGGTGGATATGGATGTTATAGGAATGGAGGTGGATGGTAAGAAAGAGGGTTGATCCAAAATGTCATACAACAATTGTTGGTAAGAGGAGGAGGATGGAGGATTAAGAGAGGAGGAGGGAGAATCATCCATGAAGGAATCATCCAGAATGGAAGAGTCAATTGATGGATAATAGAAAAGAGGGTGGAATGATTCTGAAATGGTGGCTGGAGGAGATGAAGAAGGTAATGAAGTGGTGATGGGGGAGGAGATGACAGGCTGAATAGGAGAAGAGGAAAGCAATGAAGAGACATGGGGAGGAGGAGAAATAGGAGCAGAGGAGGAGTCAGGCAATCCCTCAAGAGATGCTGCAGGGGAAGAGACTGATAAAGTCCTTGTGCCTGAAGCAATTGTTACAGCAGCAGCCCTGCTGGGTCTGAGGATCTGCCTGTCCCACTTGCTGAATAAGGCACAGGATAGCCTCTTTGAAGCATTTATGTGCATCCCAGTTGAAATCAGCAATTCTAGGCACCTGGATTGCAGAAATACTCCTAAAATCCTTCCAAAATTCACAGAAGACTTGCTAATCTTCTTCTTGATTGAGTTAAAAACGATTATTCCCCAATCCACTTTCTTCCTGTCAACAATTGCACCCATCAAGTTCAACTGATACTGCGTGATTGTATCATGCGCCGAGTGCTTTGCCAAAAGCACTTTTCACGTAATGTCGGCGAGAAATTGAAACTCAATAGTCAAATCCTTCTTCAATAACCTGTTAGGGTTCGCGGCAGAATAACCCATTCGTTCTAACAACGAATTAACTTCCTCTCCAGACAAAGCGAAGGAATCATTTCCAGAACTGAGAGCGAACACTTCCGTCAGGAGATTTGGGGATAGCGGTATCTTCGTTCTGCTGATTGTTCCGACAATAGTAGTCTCGTTCTCGACTGTTGCTGAAAATACCCATTCTTTAATCTCATTTGCTGCAATCTTAATTCTGGTTGACATCAACCGCACTAGCTGCTGGTCGCGGCAAAGATTCAGAATGTCCTTGAAGCGCTGATCGCTGTCGTCGAAAGAGTCCATGTCGATGTCAAATCCTGTATCGAACTTCATTTTGGAGAGAATAGCGACTGTCGCTGCCATCTATATTTGCAAAAGTTCAACAAACAAGACCAAGTGTAGAGAGTTTTGGAGGGAAGAAGAAAATTTGCGGAGAGAATGAAGGCGAAAGCGACGAACGGCGGCCGAAAAATGATTTTATATTAGGGTTTGACACGGAAAAGGAAAAAAAACGTCAAACTCCGTTCGAAGTTTTCGGCTGACGGGGAAACTGAAGAGTCTTTAATGACGTTGAACTCCGTTCAACGCTATTAAATAGCGTCGAGCTCAGCTCGACGGCGACTAATCAGAAGATAGATTGACGTGCTATCTGAAAGCGATGAACTCCGGTCAACGTTTTTGGACAACGTTGAACTCCGGTCGACGCTTTAGGGAAAAGCGTCGAGCTCCGTTCGATGTTTTTTGGAAAAATGTCGAGCGCAGTTCAAAGACAAAATCTAGCCTACAGACACTAGAAAATATGATTTTTGTAGCCTAGTTTTGGTCTGTTTTTAGCTTTTGAAATCTTGGGATTTAATTTAAACTTCCTCCATCTAGCATTCCTAACTGATTCAGGAAGAAGGTATGCTTCTTTTCATCCAATGGTTTGGTGAAAATATCTCCCCTTTGCAAATCAGTTGGGATATATTGAAGTTCAATTTTATTTTTCTCTACATTATCCCTTAAAAAGTGATGCCTAATCTCTATATGTTTTGTCCTACTATGAAGGACTGGATTTTGTGCTATAGAGATAGCACTAGTATTATCACAAAAAATTTTAGACTTCTCTAAGTTGTAGCCATAGTCTATGAGCTGATTTTGTATCTACAATATTTGTGAACAGCAACTGCCTGCGGCCATATATTCAGCTTCAGCAGTTGAGGTTGACACAGATGTTTGCTTCTTACAAAACCAGGAGACAAGTCTGTCACCAAGGAACTGACAAGTTCCACTAGTGCTTTTCCTGTCTACCCTGCATCCAGCATAATCAGCATCTGAAAATCCAGTTAGTTCAAATACTGAGTCTTTTAGATACCAGAGTCCTAGATTTGGACAACTTTTTACATATCTAAGAATCCTTTTAACTAGAGTTAGGTGTGACTCTCTAGGGCTTGCTTGGAATCTAGTACATATGCATGTAGCAAACATTATATCTGGTCTACTAGCTGTAAGGTACAATAGAGAGCCAATCATTACTCTATATGTTGTCTGATCAACATGTTTGTCATGCTCATCAGCATCCAATACAGCATTGGTAGGCATGGGTGTTTTTCATACAGGATGCCTCAGACATACCAAATTTCTTAACCAATTCTTTAGCATACTTGGTTTGGGAAATAAATATGCCTTCAGCATGTTGTTTTACTTGCAATCCTAAGAAGAAGGAGAGCTCACCCATGCTACTCATTTCAAATTTGGAATGCATCAGGTTGGAAAACCTTCTGCACAAATTTGAATTAGTAGATCCAAATATAATATCATCTACATAAATTTGTACTAGTAGGGTATGGGACTTATGGGTTCTAATAAAAAGAGTTTGGTCTACTCTACCCCTTATAAAATCATTTTCCAGAAGAAAGCATGCTAGGGTCTCATACCATGCTCTAGGAGCTTGCTTGAGACCATATAATGCTTTATGCAATTTGAAAACATGATCAGGATAAGTTGAAGAGATAAAACCTGGAGGTTGTCTAACATAGACTTCCTCTTTGATGTCTCCATTGAGAAAAGCACTCTTCACATCCATCTGGTAGACCTTGAATCCCTTGTGAGCAGCATAAGCTAGGAATATTCTAATGGCCTCTAACCTTGCAACTGGTGCAAAGGTCTGGTCATAGTCTATTCCTTCTTGTTGAGAGTAGTCTTGAGCAACTAGCCTTGCCTTGTTTCTGACAATAACTCCTTGATCATCCAGCTTGTTTCTGAACACCCACTTTGTTCCAATAATGGAGTGATCCTTTGGCTTAGGCACTAGTTCCCAAACTTTATTCCTTTCAAATTGATGCAACTCCTCTTGCATTGCAATGATCCAATGTGGATCTTGCTCTGCATCTTGAATGGATTGAGGCTCAACTTGAGATAGGAAGCAAGTGTGCATCAGGTTCTGGTTGACCTGATTTCAGGTTTGCACACCAGTTGAGATGTCTCCAATCACTTGGGAGATTGGATGATCTCTTGTTGTTACTAGATCAACAGAGGATGTTGATTGTTCACCAACCTGTGTTGTTGTTTCCTCTTGTGGAATAACAACTGGCTCTTCAGGATGATTTTCTTCAAGAGGTTGAACTTCTTCTTCTTCATCACTGCTCTCATTCTTTTGCTGAATAGGTTGAGTGGCTGTATCCTTCTCTTTAACCTGTAATCTATCCATACTTTCTGAAATAAAGTGTACCTGCAAAGGTTCTATGGTAGAAGTAGACTTCTCCTTATAACACATGTTAGTTGATGCGTGGAAAATACGGCAAGCGCACCGGTCGCACAAGTAATAAAGTTTGGGAATAAATCCCCGAGTGTCGGTCTCTTGAGGAACACAGTAAGGGATGAGTTAATGTCGAGGAGGACTTGAGATTGAAGTCCTCGGGTCGGAGGTAATGAAATGGGGGTTTTGATGGTTGCGGAAGATAAAGTAAAAATCTATCAACTACTCCTATGCAACGCCGCTATACGAAGCTTCGCCAGGCGGGATGGAAACTACACGGGCCGCTATGCACCGAATCGCTTGGCGGATGGACGAGTAGGCTAGCGGATGAGGTGGAGAGAACGGCGAAATGAGGGTCATAAGCACCTCTTCGCAACGCATGCCACTAGCAATTGCTAGTGCGGCAAGGGTGGATGGAGGTGGATGGAATAAGGCGCACCTCAAGCAATATATAACAAAATCACAATAACTCACATAGACATGAATAAGTGAAAATGCTAATCAATAAAAATACTTCATCAATACATGGAAAATAACTAAGCTAACTACAACAAGAGAAAGAGGTGTGCGAATCGATCGAATCCGAAGCCTTATTGAGGGTTCACGGTTGGAATCCCGGGTTGTCAATCCGAGTCCAAGCTCGGTCCTCAACTGCATCCGGGGTAGAGGAGGCTGTCACTCACTCCCAATGGACCTGTCTTCTTCGTTGAAATGACCCGGTAGATTGCGGCTCCATCTCCTCCTAACTTGATGGAGAAAGCTCGGTCAAAACTCCGCTTGAAGCTTGGGGATGAAGGAGGAGGCCGAGGGGGTGCTCCGGCTTTGATTTGGCGTTGAAGGCTTGCCCGGAGTAACTCCCTATGGTGGAGGATGATGGAGGGCGGCGGAAACCCTCTTCGGAGCAGAAAACGGCGGAAAAATCGCGGAAAGGGACAATCTCCCGAAACTAGGGCGGAACCTGCGTATTTATAGATTGCAGAATAAATAGGGCGCAGGACCACTGGCGCACGACCAGTGCTCGTGCGCACTGAAGTCAGTGGTCGTGCGATTTGGAGGCATGGGCAGAACGGCCCGTGTAGCTGGTGATTGTGCGATATGGCATGGGCAGAACTTTCATAAAAGAGGGCAGACTGTGCAAGACCAATGATCGTGCGCCAAAGAGGTCGATGGTCGTGCGTGGGTAAAAATGCACGACCGCTGGCTCCTTTGTCAAAAAGGGTGAAAGCCCTAACCCGGACGCCCACACGATCCCAGAACCTGCAGGAAAACTGGACGGGATGTCGACATGGCAGTCACAGACATAAATATAATGCACAGCAAAAGGGAAATACACACATGCATAAAAATAGGCTAAAAATGTGCACAAGACGTGGAAAACCGTAGCGAACCAAAAGGAGTGCCAATGACGCTAAACGGTGTGCAAAGACAAGAAAATAAGCCTAGATGAGTCCGGAATTAAGTATAAAATATGGACTCATCACACCCCCCAGACTTAACCGTTTACGCGTCCCGAGCAAACAAAACCTAAGCAGACGGGGAAAACGAACTAGCTAACAAAGAAATTGCAAAACGGAGTACCATGCGAAGTCGCATGCTCGCGTGCATAAAAATAAAGTAGAGGAAATTTTTAAGTATACAAAATATTTTATATTATTCACAATGCGTATCAAAAATTTATTATTACTCAAAAGTGGAATCACGGTGAATCATCCGGTCCTACGCAGGGAGAAAGTAGACAGGCCACTAAGGTGAGCATTGCCGAAGACCGGGGCTCAAGATTACCCCCAAAGGAATCCACCAATGTCGGAAACCATAAGCTTGCCCGTTCGCACTCTCTCCACGACACTAGTCAACTCAAGCGCAAGTCTGTAGGACTTCGGGTAATAATGGGGCTTGGGTTACGGTGAGGAAAACAAGGATAAACATGAAGGGTATGCACCTAACCTAAATGAGCTAACGTACAAAACTAGTACCCACTGCCTACAAAATAAACATGGGTGCACCACACCCCCAGACTTAACTTTTACTAAATGGGTGTGTGCACCGCCTACTCCAAATCCAAATCATCTCAAATAAAGATTTTCAATCAAACTTTTTCTTTCTCTTTTTCTTTTCTCTTTTTCTCTTTTTCAAATATTTCAGCAGATATAACTTGAAAGCACTTCCACATTTTCACAAATAATAACACCACATCACAACCCAACATGAAAATATAAAACACTAAGCTCGACTTGGGTGTGCGACTAGGATCGGCTATGGGGCTTTGGCGAATATAGTGGAGCTGAATCAAAAGGAAGGGTAGGCACAAAGGGGCTAGCAAGGGCGATGTTAGGAATGGGTACAAAGCTCAACCGGGCCAAAAGGTGGCCTACATCACTCTCACGCTAGACTAACCGTGTACCAATGCTTCAAGAATAGCTTGGGGCAAGTTCTTAGCAACCGAGAAAGATAATCCTTCCTCCCGACTCAAGCAATACGAGTCTAGTGGCGGCTACACACATTCCTACACTACCGTTTGATTCACACCGGATTCACCAACTTTTGAGTAGAATAAGAAATATGTACGCAAATAGAAAAATATAGAACTATAAGCAGACGAAAAAAAATTAAATCTACACAAATTTCTATACAAAATGAGAGCAGTTGACTAGAAACACATCAAGGCCAACATTTTACTCCGTCGCACAATCCTAAACTAGCACAGAAATTTTCCAAATCTAACAAAGATACAAGTTCAACTCGTGGCATGCTAACAGCTAAGCTCGCGCTCATGTGGGTGCAGTGGTGTGCGATGCAATGAACATAAACAAAATAAAATACGAAAAGCTTCTAGTATGCAAAAGAAATGTGCACGTGCAAAAGGTAAACATGCTCTCCCCCAGACTTAAACTACACGATACAACATAGCATATGATATTGAATTAAAATCAAAAGGAGAAAAGGGGAGAGGTTACCCAATACTCAGCTAGTGAGCATACCAGAAGACGCGTGAAAACTAGAACAGCTCCACCATACGGAGAATCACGACCCCACCAACAAGAATGTCAAGAAAACATGCAGGGGTGAGCTCCGCAAAAACAAAACAAAAGAAAAACAAAATACATATAAATTCTAAACTAAGCTAGACATAAAAAGTAAAATACAGAAATTTAAGATAACTACTGGGGTTACTGTCATCCTAGTATGACTTATTCGAAGCAGAAAAGCCTTAGCTAATGGGCCTATGAAATAAAAAATGAACAGGCAACTGTCCTAATATCCGTGTCGGAAATGGGTACCGATACGGTGATAGAACAGTTACCCCTCTACCTGAGTAATAATACCTGCGACGCACAGGTAGAGGAAATAGTAAGTAAGATGAGGAGGAACACTGGTCCTCACTCATCTCACCACAAAACAAATCCTTGCCTAGCAAGGGGTCATCCCACACAGGTGCATAGGAGTCAACGGCTTGAGCACAAGGCTCATCGTCATCCCAGCACACCAGCGGAGAATCAACCCGCACAGGCTCAGATATGGAAGGGGGATCAAGGAATAAAAGAGAAGAAGGACAAAAATAATCAGAAATTGGGGGAGTGATCCCGGTATCACCCCCAGCAGGATCCAAACAATGATCATCGTCAGTGTCATATGAGTTGTAGGGAGAATCCGAGAACTCGAAGTCCGCGGTGGAAAGGGGGACCGCCTCGTCAGATAGGGAGGTGCAAACCTCCGCATCCGAAAGGTAATACTCCTCGTCCCACCGGGGTGCGTCATAGTGGTCCGAAGATCCACATTCTCCATCAGAGATAGCAAAATCGTCATCCCACCTCAGGCACCGAATCATCCACAATAACGGCCTCATCAGCCGACTCACAAGAAAAAGGAGTAAAAAACTCCGGCAAATACTGCGTAGGGGCAAAGCTGCTCTCAAAATCAGGCAAAGAATGCGCAGGCCCCTTCGCAACATCATCCGCAGATGCCACCCCATCGACGACCGGAACACTCTCATCGTCCCATACAGGATCATCCATGAGTTCCCGATCCACTCCTTGCGGGCTAACATCCAAGTGAGAGTGATCACTCAAAGGAAGCTCGTAAAAAGGGGTTGAGGAACCCATGAAGGAACTATATGCGGCGAGAGATTCTTCCGTAATCTCAACGGGCAAAGATCGAGCAAGGTGCGCCATGTCAGTGTATGGGCCAGGCAACACCCTGGTAGGCCCATCCACAGTAGTCTCCCGCGAACAGGGGACTGCTGCGGATGCGTCCACAGAGGTAGAAGGCTTGCACAAGCGAGGGCAATCCTTCAACATATGGCCCACACCTTGACATAGAATACACCGAAAACAGTGCTCGGCATTAGAAACAGCCATGGCATCGATGCAACTCCGCAAAGCGTCAAAAATACGGCACTCGGCAGCAGAATCCATCGCGAACAGAAATATTTACCGGAAATTACTACACACAAGAATAAAACAACTCGGATCTGCAATATTAAAAAAAAAGAAAACAAGGAAGGGACAGAAAAAATAAAGTAAACAATTTCAAAAACTAAAATAAAGACAAAACAGGGTATGAACAAATGGAAAAGGGCGACTATCTCGCATCTACCTCTTCAAAAACTCAATCGACTGTGTTCCCCAGCAACGGCGCCAAAAACTTGATGCGTGGAAAATACGGCAAGCGCACCGGTCGCACAAGTAATAAAGTTTGGGAATAAATCCCCGAGTGTCGGTCTCTTGAGGAACACAGTAAGGGATGAGTTAATGTCGAGGAGGACTTGAGATTGAAGTCCTCGGGTCGGAGGTAATGAAATGGGGGTTTTGATGGTTGCGGAAGATAAAGTAAAAATCTATCAACTACTCCTATGCAACGCCGCTATGCGAAACTTCGCCAGGCGGGATGGAAACTACACGGGCCGCTATGCACCAAATCGCTTGGCGGATGGACGAGTAGGCTAGCGGATGAGGTGGAGAGAACGGTGAAATGAGGGTCGTAAGCACCTCTTCGCAACGCACGCCACAAGCAATTGCTAGTGCGGCAAGGGTGGATGGAGGTGGATGGAATAAGGCGCACCTCAAGCAATATATAACAAAATCACAATAACTCACATAGACATGAATAAGTGAAAATGCTAATCAATAAAAATACTTCATCAATACATGGAAAATAACTAAGCTAACAACAACAAGAGAAAGAGGTGTGCGAATCGACCGAATCCGAAGCCTTATTGAGGGTTCACGGTTGGAATCCCAGGTTGTCAATCCGAGTCCAAGCTCAGTCCTCAACTGCATCCGGGGTAGAGGAGGCTGTCACTCACTCCCAATGGACCCGTCTTCTTCGTTGAAATGACCCGGTAGATTGCGGCTCCAGCTCCTCCTAACTTGATGGAGAAAGCTCGGTCAAAACTCCGCTTGAAGCTTGGGGATGAGGGAGGAGGCCGAGGGGGTGCTCCGGCTTTGATTTGGCGTTGAAGGCTTGCCCGGAGCAACTCCCTATGGTGGAGGTTGATGGAGGGCGGTGGAAACCCTCTTCGGAGCAGAAAACGGCGGAAAAATCGCGGAAAGTGGCAATCTCCCGAAACTAGGGCGGAACCTGCGTATTTATAGATTGCAGAATAAATAGGGCGCACGACCACTGGCGCACGACCAGTGGTCGTGCGCACTGAAGTCAGTGGTCGTGCGATTTGGAGGCAGAAAAGTGGAAAAAAATATCATGACTGCGCACGACCGGCAACGCACGAGCAGTGATCGTGCGCGGTATAGATGGTGATCGTGCGATATGGCAGGGGCAGAACTTTCATAAAAGAGGGCAGACTGCGCACGACCAATGATCGTGCGCCAAAGAGGTTGATGGTCATGCGTGGGTAAAAACGCACGACCACTGGCTCCTTTGTCAAAAAGGGTGAAAGCCCTAACCCGGACGCCCACACGATCCCAGAACCTGCAGGAAAACTGGACGGGATGTCGACATGGCAGTCACAGACATAAATATAATGCACAGCAAAAGGGAAATACACACATGCACAAAAATAGGCTAAAAAGGTGCACAAGACGTGGAAAACTGTAGCGAACCAAAAAGAGTGCAAATGACGCTAAACGGTGTGCAAAGACAAGAAAATAAGCCTAGATGAGTCCGAAATTAAGTATAAAATATGGACTCATCATTAGTCTCATCAAAAGTAACATGAACAGATTCTTCAATTTTACAAGAAGATTTATTATATACCCTATAAGCCTTGATGATCATGGAGTATCCCAGAAACACTCCTTCATCAGCTTTAGCTTGGAATTTTGCTAAATACTTCTTGTCATTATTATGAATATAACAAGTACAGCCAAAAAATTTAAAATAATCTACTTTAGGTTTCTTCCCTTTGAGCAATTCATAGGGAGTCTTACCCTTCAGTTTATGTATTAAACTTGTATTCAACACATGTTGGAGGTGTTTACTGCCTCAGCCCAAAAGGATAGAGGTAGGTGAGCATCTGTCAACAATGTAGTAGCAGATTCAATTAGGGTTCTATTTTTCCTTTCAGCTACCCCATTTTGTTGAGGAGTTCTAGGAGCTGAGAAAGTGTGTCTGATCCCTTCACTTTGACAGAACTCTTACATAAGAAGAGAATCAAACTCTGTCCCATGATCACTTCTGATCAGGGCAATGTGAGTGTTGAACTCAATCTGTATACATTTGAGAAACTCTGTCAAACACTTAAAGTTATCAGACTTCTTCCTCAAAAAGAATACCCAAGTGAATCTAGAGAAGTCATCTACAATCACTAAAGCATAAGATTTCCCTCCTAATCTTTGTACTGTAATGGGTCCAAAAAGGTCCATGTGTAACAGATACAAAATCCTAGGTGAATCACTCTTATTAAGTGACTTAAAGCTATTTTTAGTTTGCTTGCCTAATTGACAAGCCCTGCAGAGTCCTTCCTTCTTGTAGGGGCCAGAAGGTAGTCCTCTAACAAGGTTGTCCATGGAGAGCCTAGCAATGGTTCTAAGGTTTAAATGTCCTAATCTTTTATGCCATAAATCATTTGGCTTGCATACTGAATTGAATAAACAAATGTCTGTATGGGCTGAAAGAAAATTTACTAGATAGATGTTACCTTTCCTTTTACCTGTTAACACAGTTATGTTATTTTCTGACTTGATCTTGCACAGGGATTTGTTGAAGGTCACTTTATATCCTTCATCACATAGCTGACTGATGCTTATCAGGTTGTGCTTCAGTCCTTCAACATATACCACTTTCTTGAAAGTGACTGAGCCTATCTGAACAGCACCATATCCTTTGGTTTGGCCAAAATTTGAATCACCAAAAATCACTTTGGGTCCAAGTTTGGTTATGAAGGATGATAGGTTCTCCCTGTTCCCTGTCATGTGCTTTGAGCACCCACTATCCAGATACCATTGTTGGTTAGATACTGGATAGGTCTTCACCTACACAAAAACATTTTATTTGTTTTTGACCCAGTTTACCTTGGGCCTAGGTTGATAGCCTTCAAAATCTGAAATGAAAGACATCCCAGGTTGACTCTTATAACCCTCAGGATGATATCTCCTAGGAGGTACTATCCATTCAGTATAAGGGTTGAAACATTGGGATGCAGGACTTCTAGGATTTAATTTAGATTTGCTTCTGAAATCATGTTCACGGCTCTGAGCTCCGTTCGGAGATCGTCGAGCTGAGGTCGACGTTCCTGGGTAGGATCGTCGAGCTCCGTTCGAAGATCGCCAGTGCTGAACTTCAGAGTCCAGAAAGCGTTGAGCTGAGTTCGACGTTTCAGCCTTATGTCGTCGAGCTCTGTTCGAAGCTCGTCGACCTCTGCTCGACGCTTTCTGCTGAACCATGATTTTCTTTAGCAGATCAGCATTCTTCCTAGCTACCTCTACTACTCCCTTCCCTTTGTCAGAGACAAATTTGATTGGAGTTGTTTATATTGTAGGTTGGCAGGATGAAGCACCCAAGCCTAGTGTACTATTAAGTCTAGAGTTCACTGTGCTTGTGATGTCCATCAGTCTGATACTTCTCCCATTGAGGGATTCTTCAAACTTTTTGGCTTTTGACAGTTCACTTTTTAGTGAAGCTATCTCCTCCCTACAGCATTCCAACTCCTTAGAGAGTTTGATGTTATTTGAGTTTAGGATACTGTATTCAGATAATTGATTTCTGAGAGAGATTATCTCTTTCTCAGATTTTAGTAAATCTAAACACAATGTCTTAAATGCAAATTTAAAGTCCTCAGAATTGAAATCAAAAGAATTAATTACCTGGTCCTCTTTGGCTCCAGTTTCAGCTTCAGCTTCTGAATCAGATTCTGGTTCTGCATCTGAGTTTTGCTGAGAGGCATTGATAGTCATCATGCAGAATTCCTTTTCATCAGCATCATCCTCATCATCACTGGAGCTGGATGAAGTTTCAGAATCATCTTCAGTTTCACTCCATGTCTCAGCAATAAATCCTTTCCTTGTGTTCTTGTTCTTGCTGGAGGAGGCTTTGTCTGAGCTGTTCTTCTTGTAATCTTTCTCTTTTCTTCTTTCTCTTCTATCCTTTTTGTCCTTGTTCTTGTTTTTTGGACAATCAGGCACAATGTGGCCTGGTTTCCTGCAGCCAAAGCAAATAATTTCTTTGTTGTTATTTGTCTTATCATACCTTGGCTTATCATGTCCTTTGTATGGCCTTTTTCTGAAGTCTTTCCTGGCCAGTTTGTAGAATCGTTTGGCCAATAGACTGACCAATTCCTCATTGCCTGTGAGCTTTTCTTCAGGCAGGTCCTCAATAGCTTTGAAAGCTATTGACTTCTCTTTCTTTATGGCTGGTGAGGCAGCCTTCTGTTCTTCTTCTCTGTTTCTGATGAGCAGCTCATAAGATTTGAGCTTGCCTAGGAGAGCTTCAGTAGTAATTTCACTTAGACTTCTGGCATCTTTAATTGGCCAGATTCTTGAATCCCATGTGCTGGGGAAGCACATTAGGATCTTGTCATTAAGCTCAGTTAATGAGATGTCTTTATCCAAGGTCTTTAACTCATTGACAATTAGACTCAATTTGTTGTACATATCTGCTACTGACTCAGTCTCTCCTTTCTTAAAATTCTCATATTGGGTTATGAGATGGGATCTTCTATCTTTTCTTTCGTCAGCAGATCCTGAGACAATTTCAGAGAGTTTGTCCCAAATTCCTTTAGCTGAGTTGCATTTAGCTACCTTCTAAAATATTTCATCAGACATTGTTTGGGCTAAGATGTTCATAGCCTTGGCATCTGCAGTCTTCCACTTCTTTATGTCAGCATCTGTTCCAGAAGGAGGTGGAACAGCATCTGTACTTGAGCTTGCTGGTGGAGTTGGGCATACTGTCAAAATAGAATTAAATATATCTTCGTCAATAGAATTCATGTATAATTTAATCCTTGCCTTCCAGAGTGCAAACTTTGAAAGATTGCACACTGGTGGTCTGGTGCTAGCATAGTCTTTATTCTGTGCCATGGTTTTATATAAAAATAAATATAATATAACTAATAATAAGCCTCTATAGAAGGTTGATCTTTTTCAGAGATCTTTTGGTTCAGGTGTTAGCCTGTGCAACCAATCTAGTGAAGATTTAGTTGTTGGACAACCAACCTGGCTCTGATACCAATTGAAAGTGCGGAAGAGAGATCTACCTTCACTCTAGAGGGGGGGGGGGTGAATAGAGTATTTTAAAATAATTTTCAGTTTAAAAGAAATAAGGCAGATTAAGATTTAATTTATATTTAAGTGTATATGTGCTTGCTATGAAACAAAGATAAAAAAAACTAAAGAAACACACAGCACAAAGCAAAGATAAACACACAGCAAACCAGACGACACAAGGAGCTATAGTGGTTCCCCAACAACTTGGGTACGTCCACTCTTCTACCACCCTTGGTAGGAATCCACTCAGGAAGAGTTGATCAGGTGTCCTGACACCAAAGAGCTTTTGATAAGGTGCTCAAAAATCAAAACTAGATTTTTTGATCAGGTGTCTTGCCACCATTGAGTTTTGACAAGGCTCTCTGAACCACACTCAAAACTTTTGAAGGGAGTCTTGATAACCCTTTTACAGCAGGAAAGTAAAAAAGTAAAGAGGTTGATGTTGTCTTCTCTGTTCTCAAATCAAATGAGAGAAGCACTAGTGGATTTGATGAAGATGTGAAAGCTCCCCCTGAGATTAGCAGTAGGTTCAGGAGTAGAAGCTTTGCACAGGGTGATAGGCCTTCAATGAGACTTCTCCAGCAAATGATGATTTCAGCAAGGCTGAAATGTGAGTTGTATGGAGACTTGAATGATCAAGCCTTTTAGCACTTGAAGCAGATCTTTTAGTCACAGAAGATGAAAACTTGATTAGAGAATTTTTTGTTGTTCTTCTTCTGTAATGCAATTCATGTGTCTCTTGGTGTTGGTGGCAAATGATCTGTCTTCTTATGTCTCTCTTTTCTTCAGCTCTAAAATCTCCAAGAGAACTGAGAGAATAATAATGAATTCTTGACTTGAATGGCCGAATAAACAGTCTTGAATGATTTCCAAAAACATCATTTGTCTATAGGGAAAGTCCATTAGCAATATTCCATTTTTACCTTCCTTGACATTTGCATCAGATAGCTTGAAACGGCTAGGAAATCTTTTGCCATTAATGCAGCAATTAAATCTGAAAGAATTTGAAATAATTCCATAACTGATATTGACTTGATAGCAGAAAACGTCGACCTCATCAAGAAATAGTCGATCGGAGATCGACTATGGTCGACCAGAGCTCAGAGTTAATGAAATTGAACTGGAACAGAAATAGTCGATCTGAGCTCGGAGAAAATGGAGATAAGTAACAGACAGAAAGCATCGACCTGATTGGACATAAATCGTCGACTTTAGCTTCAATAGAAAACGTCGATCTGAACTCAGGGAAAAAGCATCGACCTGAGCTCAGCAGAAAACGTCGACCTGGCTAAGGCAGAAATCGTCGACCTTGCTAAATCAGAAATAGTCGATCTTGAGCTTGGCAGAAATCGTCGACCTTAGCTTGACGACAAAGCGTCGATCTAAGCTCAGCAACAGAGCGTCGACCTAAGCTTGATGACAAAGCGTCGATCTAAGCTCAGTAACAGAGCGTCGATCTAAGCTTGACGATAAAGCGTCGATCTAAGCTTGACGACAAAGCGTCGATCTAAGCTCAGCAACAGAGCGTCGATCTAAGCTTGACGACAAAGCGTCGATCTAAGCTTGACGACAAAGCGTCGATCTAAGCTCAGCAACAGAGCGTCGATCTAAGCTTGACGACAAAGCGTCGATCTAAGCTTGACGACAAAGAAATAGCTGAAGGCCGGGCGCTGATCCAAGCTCGACGATCGTCGGACTGAAGCTCGATGATAGTCGACCTGAGCTCGACTATTTTTAACATTAGTCTCAGCTTTGATTCCTGATCTTGAATGGTCCTAGGGGCAGCTCCAAACCTAAGTTCTAAGCCCTAGACACATTCTAACTTGACCTTTTCAACTATATAACTAGGTCAAACAGATATCCTAAATACATAGTGATCCTTGCCCAAATTATTAATAGGGTGTTCCAACACCGAGGTTTTCTCTTTTTAAAGAGTTAGAGAGAGGGGAGAGCAAAGGAAGAAGGAGAAGGAGAGATTTCGCCATTACTGGAGCTTCGGAGCCCTAAATCGCGAGTCGAGTCCAAATCTACAGAGAGCGACCCGGTGTGGTTCTTTCCATCTATTTGGATTTATCTTCTATGGTGCCAAAGAGGACTTCAAGGGTAACAATCTTCCTCTTCTTGTTAGGGCGTGCATGTCCTTTTTATATTTCTATATATGCATATGAAAGTGCCTCTTTTGCTAAGTAGAATATGACTAGACTTTCTCCGAGTCGAATGTGTCTGTCCCCGACATAAGTTGCATGTAGAGTTCAAAATCGAAATACGAACATAGGCGTATTGTGTGAAATTCATCTGGACAAGTTGGTCTGGATTGGTGATGATTGTATTGATATTTGCATGTCGGAGAAGACCTCATGTTATATTCCATTTTAAGGTTCAGAGTGTTGTAGAGTGCTGCAGGGAATCCTGGAGGCAAACTCTGGGAAATACCTTAAATAGTGGACAAAATCGAAGTTTTGTCAGATGTCACCCGACAATAGTGCTACCGCTGGCAATAGCTCCCAGTGAGCTGTTTTGTGGTTGTGAAGCATGTGTCCATAAGATAAGGTAGGTAGCATGTTAAGTTGTTGAGCCTAAGGTGCCCAGTTATGTTGGTCGTGAGTGCCAGCTTCAGAACATAATGTTGGTTATGTTATGTACGGGAAAGGAGAGGCTAACCCGCATCATTATCTTTGATTGGCACGGCGATTTGAGTAACAAGAAAGAGCTAAATTATACTCGCACTATGTCGTTCTACTAGAGTGCCTAACATACTTGGCTTTTATCGTTAGCATAGGAGAGAGTCCCTGACTTTAGGTCAGACTAGAATAATGCTCAAGGTGGGATCGTCTGTGTCTGGGACAAGGGATGGTGGTGGGACTCAAGGAGTACACCAAAAGTGTGTCATGAGAGCACGAAGCGTGTGGACGTGCGTTCCAACATTTATGATGATTGTGTGTATAGCATTAGAGTTTGTCTTGTTTGTCGTTGCACTTTCTTGCTTATTCCTATATACTCTATTAATGTTGATTGATATGCAGGGAAGGAATACTATTGCCCCGGGTATGGGGTGGCGTCGTTATACCGCGCATTCGTGGATAGTGGTTAGCAAAAGCTGACTCGTTACCTTATTTTGTTGCCACACCTTTTTGGTTTGTACATGTACCGGTGCTGGCAAGCCGAGTGGGAAATAGAGGGCAGGAGCCCATGTTGTTTTGGCCCTCGAAGGCCCAAGTTTTGTTATAGCTTTCTCATGTATTTTTTGCGTGCCCGCCGATGTTTGGAAATCACATAGTATCTTAAACATTTGATGTGTGTAAGGCCCTAAGGCTAAAGCAAGACTATGTAATAGTTGTTTTGTCATTCCTATAGTGATGTGGACATTCTAGTTCAAGTTTTATTATTGCTTCTATTAGCATGTGTTACTACTTTATGTGGTTTTTTAGCATACTTTGGATTGATATTCACTGAGTAGCTCTTGTGTTTGTTCATTCAATATAGTGTGGTGTCCCATTTGGACCCGCTGTTATATTCCTTTGAATGAGAAAGGGTGTTACAATTTGGTATCTGAGCGAGGTGTCAGTCCGTTATTTGTTGAATTCATAGACAAACTCTTTTAAGGAGTGGAGTGCACGTGTGTGCGTCACCTTAAAAACGTAAAATAACCCATGAATGTCCACTTAGGAATGAAAATCACACATGGAACATGCTAAAAACATTGTTTGTGGAACTTGGGAGTTCCTTTGATTGTTTTTCGTTATGTTTTTAGAGCTGCTAAATTGCATAATGCATAATTATAGGTGACTAGAAGTAGTGCAAAGTAGTCTCAACGTCAGCACTCTGCAGAGAGTAGTTCACATAATGATGTGCTTGCAACCCCTCCTTCTGCTGAAACGATAAGGTTGGTAGCTAAAGCCGTGTTTGTCATGTGAAATGCCCAACCTAGAAGGCAAGTGCAGCCTCCTACCCCTGTAGTGGACCTAGTGCCAGTTGTAGTAGTGGATCAATTAGCGATAAGAAGGTCTTCATACTAACAGATGAAACACTTCGTATGCTTCAACCCTCCATCTTGTATAGGACCTGAATTCACATTTGATGCTAAGGACTAGCTTTCTCGGATAAAGAGAATCTTAAATTTTATGGAGAGGGAGGAATCTTAGAAGGTCACCATAGCCACTTCCCTATTGGATGGAGAGACAAGGATGTGGTGGGATGAGATTGAAGCTCATCAATTAGCAGGGAGACGACTGACGGAAGTCTCAATGGATGAGATCTCAAGGTTGTTCCTGGCGCGATATGTCCCTTCAGCACAACGGATTGCATTGGAAAACTAGTTTTTAAGATTGACTCAAGGCGACTGTTCGGTTGATGAGTAACTACATAAGTTCACTAGACTTCTAAGGTATGTTAGATCATCTATGGAGAATGAGGAAAGAAAGACCAATCGATTCTATGAAGGACTGCGGAATGATCTGTGGTTGCTTCTATCAGGCCCAATGATGCAATGGCTTCTTACCTTTGTCAATACTGCGTGATCCCTTGAGTAGGATTTTAAGAGGGTACAGAGTAATAAGGAACTCATGGTGAGAAAGCAAGAGTTTAAGGTGTCGAGCTCTTCGAAGGCTAGATTCCGCAATAAGTGGAACAAGAAGGCTAGGTCATCTGGACCAGCTCCTTCTACTTGTTCTTGAGCTACCTCAGGACAAGGTCTGCATACGTGTTACAATTGCGATAGAGTGGGACATTATGCTCGAGACTGTTGGAGCCATCCCGCAAAGTAAGATAAAAAGGTGGGTGTGTTGTATACTAAGAAGGGGAAGTAGTGGAGTCGTCTGCATCTCAATATACGTCAGCACAACCCAGAGTCTACAATCTTGGCCAGCAGGAGGCCATAAGACAAAGTGACTTGGTGACAGGTATGAGCTTTATACAGCTTGTGTATTTTATATACTATATATACCTTGTATACTTTTGTGTTATTTTTTGGCAGTTTATTAGGCTTTGTCCTAATTCGTAACCATCTAGCGAGAGCGCTATTTGACACGGGAGTGTCTCACTCCTTTCTATCTGAGGACTTTGTTCTGAATATCGAAGTGTCTTCCTGTATGTCAAAAGATAAATTGGACGTGTTGCTGCCCAATGGGTATATGATGCCCTTTGATAGGTATTGTGGTGTGAAGGTTCAAATAGGAAATCAAGAGCTCGACTTGGAAGAATCGATACTACTGATTTCGTAATATGATGTGATATTTTGCATAGACTGGCTTTCGAAGCAGCGTGCATGCATTGATTGCAATCTTAAGGAGGTCAAGATGGGGCATAATACTGGTCGTGAAATTACCTTCTCTGATATGAAGGGATCGAGCAAGATACTGATGTCTTGTCTCTAAGTTGTCAAGGTAGTTTGAAAAGGTGTGGAGTTATTCTTCACACTAGTAGAGGCTTCAAAGCCTAAGCCTAGTTTGATTAGCATTCCTATAGTATCGGATTTTGCTGATGTATTCCATGAAAATCACCTTGGAACTCCACCTCAGCAAGAGATTGATTTCATTATTGATCTATTGTAGGGTGTCAAGCCTGTGTCACACTCTCTATACTGATTAGCGCCAAAGAAGATGGAAGAACTGAAAGTGCAACTTTAAGAACTGCTAGATCAAGGTTATGTGTGTCCAATTTTATAACCTTGGAGTGCACCGGTCCTTTTTGTGAAGAAAAGGGATGGAAGCTTGTGGTTGTGTATAGATTACCGAGAGTTGAACAAGCTGACGGAGAAAAAATAGGTATTCTATTCCAAGAATCAATGATCTATTCAATCAACTTAAAGGTTCTACCGTATACTCAAAGCTTGATTTGAAGTCTGACTACTATCAGTTGAGAATCAGGGAAAGTGGCATTCCCAAAACAGCTTTTAGTGCATGTTACGGGCATTACGAGTTCACGGTTATGCCATTTGGCCTAACGAATGCGCCTTTAGTATTTATTGACTTGATGAATAGAACTTTCAGGGAGTATTTGGACTAGTTCGTGAGAGTCTTCATTGACGATATCCTTGTGTACTCTCAGTCTAAGAAAGATCATGTGGATCACTTATGCATTATGTTGGAGACCCTAAGGATGAGTCAATTATATGCCAAGTTCTCGAAGTGTGAGTTTTGGCTGTCATCAGTGGTATTCCTCGGTCATGTGGCTAGCGGAGAGGGAATTGGGGTGGATCAGGCGAAGATAGTTGCGATACAGGAGTGGCCTGTGTTGTCTACGGTGGCAGAAGTTCGGAGTTTCCTGGGACTTGCCATCTACTATAGGCGCTTTATAGAGAACTTCTCGCAGATAGCGTTACCTCTTACTACCTTGACGAGGAAGTATCTGAAGTTTGTTTGGTCACTGGCGTGTGCATAAGTTTTTGAGGAATTTAAAATTCGTCTGACAATGATGCCCATTTTGTGTTTGTCATGTGGTACAGAAGGCTACGAAATCTTTAGTGACGCGTCAGGGAGCGGCTTAGGCTGTATTCTACTCCAACATGGGATGGTGATATCTTATGGCTCTCTCCAACTGAAAGTGCATAAGATGAATTATCCAGTCCACGACATAGATCTAGCGGACGTTATATTCAGTCTTAAGCTTTGGCGACACTACTAATATGGTGTAAAGATCGATATCTTTACGGACCATAAGAGACTAAAATATCTGATTGATCAGAAGGACTTGAATATACAACAACGAAGGTGGATGGAGTTCCTTGGGGACTACACCTTCAAGATGGATTAGATTCCCAGTAAGGGAAATGTCATTACGAACGTGTTGAGTCGACGGGCTTGTACACAGTCCAACTGGATTTTGATGCACGATGAGGGTCTAATCAGTGCCTTTGAAGCTTTGGGAATCACTTGTGTCGAGAAAAATACAACAGTGAATGCATGTATAAATTGGATGGAGGTGCAATGTGACCTTGTGAACAGAATTTGACAAGCATTGGATCTTGATGAGAGCATGAAGTGCTATGTGGTAGAGACTATGGATGGGTCTAATGTCGAATTCTTGTATGAAGATGGTCTTTTGCGTAAGGGTGATCATTTGTGTGTCCAAAAATATGGCACTGTATGAGAGGAGTTTGTGTATGCGTCTCACAATACCAAGTACTCAATCCACCCGGGGAGCACGAAGATGTACAAGGATATGAAGACACTATTCTGGTGGCCAGGTATGAAGAAATACATAGCTCACTATGTGGCAAAGTGTCATACTTGCGTGCTAGTGATGGCCGAATGTCAAAAACTAGGAGGATTTCTAAAACCTTTGTCAATTACGGAATGGAAGTTTGATGATATATCGATAGATTTCTTGCATGGACTGTCGAGATCACAACATGGGAACGACATTGTCTGAGTGATCATAGACCATTTGACAAAGGTGCCACACTTCATTCTGAACTGGGAAGAGGATTCTATGGAAAATCTAGCAAAGCTCTATATTGATACAATAGTACGATTGCACGGTGTGCCTCATAGCAATGTAAGTGACCGAGCTGAGCGTTTCACTTCAAATGGTTGGAGGCTAATTCATAAACTATTGGGTACAAAATTGAAGTTTAGCAAAGCCTTTCATCCTCAAATGGATGGTTTAGCCGAAAGGACCAATAAGATGATGGAGGATATGCTCTGTATGTGTGCCCTTGATTTCTGAAAGAGGTGGGAGGACCATCTCTACATGATTGAATTCACCTATAATAGCAGCTAAAAAGTGAGTATTCAGATGGAGTCATTCGAGTCCTTATATGGTATGAAGTGTCGTACTGTAACATCCCACAAACAACCAAACCCCTAAGAAGTTTTGTCATTACTAGGTCATGAGAAAGCCATAAGAAGACCAAGAGTACCATGAGTACCTAGGCAAATAGCTGAAATCACATTGGTCTGCAAATAGCAATTTTCGGTTAACAAGCCTAGCGTTTGGCTTTTGGGTCTCAACTTGACTATTTAACCCCACCATAACACTTCCAATCTTAAAAAGAGTCCTTTAGAGCACTAACAACCCATTGGGGTCAACCAGGGAGGTCAAGTTGACCAAAGTCAACCCTAACCCCAATTAGGTCAAATTGCCCTAATTTGACCCAAATTGATTACATCAAGTCACAAATGGACTTGGGTGGTGTTAAGGGACCCCTGAACTCCCAATTCGGTAAGTCATATCATCAAGTTTGACTTAGGGTTGAGCATAATTAACTAGGGTTAATTAAGCCCAAAATGGGGAGAAAAGTCAAACCCAGCTCCAATCCAATTAGGTTAGGCCCAATTATGGTGACCCATTAGCTACAAACAAATGGAAATTACCTGAAATGGCACTCAATTTCTGGAGGGGGTGACTAGGAGAGAGAGAGAATGGAAGCTTTACCCAAATGGAGGAGAGAGAAAGAAGGGCATTCATGACTTTAGAAGGCCATGGGGCACTCAATCTCCTCTAATGGCCTCATTCATTCCCCTTGATCAATTTGGAGAAGATGGATGGGTTTTCCCGGCCTCTAAGAGGCAGATTTTCAAGGGTTTTAAAGTGGCCCAAAAAATCAATTCATGGCCATTCATGGCCTGGCCCTCCCTCTCCCCAAATTGACCCCTTTATCACTTTTAGAAACTCCCAAGCAATAAAATCGAACCTTTACATCATTACCTTAGGTGAAGGATTGAGAAATCGGCAAGGAGGAGCTTGGAGGTCATCAGCCATGGCACGCCACCACCATACTCGCCGCCAAGCCCATTTGTAGGTCAAGTTCTCTTCCTCTTCCTCGGTGCTCGATCTGTAGATCACTAGGTGGAGAAAATAGGCTCAATCGAGACCGATCAGTGAGGAGAAAAGTGGGATTTTTCCATAAAATTCAACCACTCAGGTTCGCCGGAAACAGCCTCTCCAGCGGTCGTACCTCCGCCAGGCGATAGCCACCACCTCAACGGAGGTGGTGGTGGCGGTGGCCGGCCGGGGAGGTGGTCGGATGGCCGAGAAAGGGCGCTGGAATTAGCTCCAGGTCTGGGCAATCTTATCCCTTGGCTCATTGGCGATGATGACCATGATCCATCGGATCAGGCTCGATCGGTTATGCGTAGGCCGAATTATTTAATAAAGTATAAATTGCATTTTTATCACATTATTTCCGGCTAACGGTTTTAATTATTAAATATTGTTTGTTTCCTCTTCTGTAGATGTTCCCAACAGAGATTTGTTATCTTTTGAGGTATAGTTTAATACAAAATTAGAATCATCCAATTTGGCTCATTGGTTTTCCCTCAGCACTCATTGTGGGGGTAAGATGTCCCAAAGGCTAACCAGAGATTAAATTGAGTGCCCCCAATGGTCCACTCAGTCAAATGACCTGAAAATTTGGCCAAAGGTTGGTATGGCCATGTGCTTCATCCTATCCAAAAATCAGAATTTTTGGAGATGATTTTTCTATAGTTTTTGTAATAATTTAATAAATCATACATGTGATAAATATAGGGTCTATGGACCTCTAATTTCCCCAAAACTCTGGTGGATGACCAGAGGGGTCTTTATATTGCCATTAAAAAATCTCAGCCCATTTGGTGTTGATTTGGTGTGGAAACCTAATGATCAAAGATGGTCACCCAGAGAAAATAAAGCCTAGTTCTCCAAAAGTGCACTTAGTGGAGTTAAATGACCATCCCTTAACCAAACAAGGTAAAACCATGGCCATTGCATTGTTATCATATGAAACACCCTCATGAATAATTTTAGGTGGATTTATGGTTGTAATGCCTTGAAATCCTAGTTAAAACCTTAGGGTTGGCTGCCTATCAGGGTTAATGAAAGAAATATTGTCAGCTCTCCAAGGATTGGCTCAAAACTTTGTAGATAGTTTCATTGGATGGAAAAACACCATGGATAATTTTATTGGAATTTTTAAGCTATTTTTCCCTCACTGAACACTTAGTACTTTGAATGGGGACTTTCCTTTCAGGTGCAAAATACATGACCATACAGTATTAGAAGATCATGAAACTTAGATAATGGGTTTCTACTGATGTTATAAATCTCTACAATTTTTATTATGAATTTTAGTTGGAGAATTGCAATACCTCCTTTATAGTTTTAGTTATTATTGTCCAGAGAAATAAATTGGTTTTAGGGCAACTTGAGTGCTGAAAAATTATGAAACTTGTCTCATAAACTTTTTAGGTCATCATGATACTCTGTAATTTTTGTTATAATATTTGCAAGAAATTATGAAGTGGTTCCTTCACAAATTGCCCAAGTTTTAATTTCTTTATCCAATTAATTATGTGGCTAAATAAAGTTAGAAAATCATGAAATTTGGTCATTGTAGTACCCTAGTAATTCTATCACAATTTTTGGATAATAAATCCGTGTACTTCTTTTGTTTAATTCTGTTACGATCAAAAAGATAATATTGTGATTTATGATAGAAATTATATTAGAAAATTTATGAAATTTATACCTTTATGTTGTTTAGCCAATATGATGTTGTAGAAATTTTATTAAGGACTTTGCATATCAGAAACTTGTACCTCATGTTCAAAGTCACAAGTGGCATGATTTTTAGGAAAATTATTAAAAAGGCAGAATAAATTAGGAAAAATACAAATCTCTGGATTTAAGCACAACATCTCATGATAGACCCCTAGAATTAATCCTAGAGTTTTTGGTGAAGTATTTGGAGTATTCCCTTTCGCACTCTCAGTCTAGTTCATTTGGCCTGCATATAGTAATATGATGGATTTAAGGTAGACATGTAGGTCTCATATGGGTAGTAACATAGTGGGTGCACCCATATGTTACTACCCATATGGATTTAAGGTAGACCTGCTTCAGTCCATCGTACTTCCTAGTGCCCTCGAGTGCCCTTCATCGGGCAGGCCCCGGGCAATCCAAGATTAACCCTAAACTGTAGGAATAAGCAGATTAAAAGATAAACTATTAATAAATTATCATCGCACACATTCACTTACCCTGTTATTATGGGTGGATAGTTTGGTTAGTTCTGTAAGCAGTGGGCTCGGTGTTGATTGAATGGATGGGTTAATCTGGTGAGCCGATGGCTCGGGAACTCATTACTAGCATGCGTGCATGTGCATTAAAGTGGTGGGTGCTCATTATTGAACAATCGTTCACATCGACGTCGATACGTTGACTCGGCAAGTGTAAGTTTTCACTTAGCTAAAGAAAGACTGGTGGTTTAACCAGCATCAGTACAAGACACTATGTAGCACCTGACTATGGGTGTACCGAGTAGTACGCATGGTATATGCTAGGTAGTGTGAAAACTTACCTAGGAGTGGGGAGGCCTAACCCACTACCTCTGTTTGCCACATGAGAGGTACCTGAGAGCTTAGCTAGCTACAAATGGGGGAACTAATGGTCTGTGCGCATAGAGTCGTATGAGTGTGTTGCACTTATGTGAGATATATCATTTAACATGTATAGCACTTCATGTCATACATAATATTGCATAAAACTTATACCCCTAAAATATAAATTATTATGGGATCTTGTATACGTTAGGCCTTGCAAAACGACCCCTTAATTTATAAGTTTGTATGGGCATTCTCATAAATTAAGGTTACTTTATCTGTGCACAGTTAACTACTTTACCATTACTTCAAGTTACAGCTTTCATTGTGATGTTTCTTTACTTACAATTTCATGTATAAACCTGTAAATATTGTGGTAGATATTATTATCATATGGTAGCTAGGGCCACTATCACTTGAACTTGTTTACTCTCCACTTTAAATACCTTTATCTTCATCCCTTCCTGCACAGTGCCTAGGAGTTGCAGGGAGAGGGGAGGGGGACCAAGACTTAGTCTTTTTGACTAATGACCTGATGGGCATAACACCAGGGACTCCAGCTGGGAGACAGGGTGCAACTCTAGGGGACATTGTTGATAACTCTAATTATTTCTATTTTTATTATGCTATTTTCTATTAATAGTTAGATATTATATATCAATTTTATAATATAAACTTTTTAAATTAACTACTTTTTATATTTTATCATTATTTGATCTAACAAAATCATTTTTAATCTTGCATGGCTAATCATGGATTAATTGGGGCAGAACTGGGATTTTTACTTTTTTTCGTCCTAGACACGTCCTATGACACGCCCTCCCTGGGAGTGACTGAAGTCGTGACAACAGGGGATGAGAATGTTGACTGCAGATCGATGAAACTGTGACCGAAGAACCTTGACACGCCCTGCGACACGTCCTCCTTGGGCGTGTCTCATAGGCGTGACACCCTTACACGGGGCATGCCGGTCGTTGGAAGATTATTGAACCCTGTCACGTAAGATTAAAAAGACATGCCTGGGTCACGGGCGTGACCCATGGTGTGTAAGGGGCGTTTTCAGCCAATTATTATGTCGTTCCTGCCATTGCCGCTAGCTTGATGTTTCCATCTTGACACGCCCTGGTCACAGGCATGACCAGGGGTGACGCCTCCATCAACTGCAATTTATTCCCGCCATTTTCAGCTTCCCTCCATTTTCCAGAAATAGACTTGACACGCCCTAGGTCACAGGCGTGACCAAGGTGTTGGAACTAACAAGGTCGGTCCCTCCTAAAGCTCGGAACTAGAGGTACAACTCACACTTACTCTCTCTGGACCACCCTCTCGACAAGGCTCTTGAAAGACTAGGTCGGGGGCTTCAGCACGGAGGTCCCACCTCATACCCGGAAGAATCGGAAATTCTTCCCCTCCCTAGCCAATGCATAGCTAGGTGCCTTAGAAGAAGAAGAGAAGGAGAGTTAGGAAAGCCCTCTCTTCTAAGGCACCTTCCTGGTCTATTTAGAGGCCTCTGAATTAGGACTGTCAATAACCAAATGGATATGTCCTGAAATTACTAGAATACCCTTAGTTGGGTCTTCCAACAGCCAAACTCCGTTGTTCTGAGGGGTTATATGCATCCCACCCAGGGCAAAAGCGTAAAATCCCATGGGGCTAAAAGGTAAACCTGACCCTACCCAAACCGATGCTTGGCGAGAACCCCCTTCTGGGGTCCTCTCGCCTGGCGAGAGCTCCGCCTCGCAAGAGAGAGCTCCCCTCTGGAGCCCTCTCGCATGGCGAGACAGCTGCTTACCCGCGAGTACCTCCTCCCTTAGTACTTACTCGCCCACCTCCTGGTGCAGCTTTGGTTCAGACCCTTCTCGCCTGGGCCCTCTCGCCTGTCCTTCTTGCCGGGATCCACTCCCCCTACGGCTTGACGACCGCCCTAGGGGTTCTCGCCTAGCTTGCTTCCTCAAGCCTTTGGCTCCGTCTCACTCGCTCGAGGTTGTACACAATCTTCGCTCTTTTCGAGGTTATTACAAACTCGGAAAGATAGTCCAACCGAGGCTAGCGTCATTAAAGTGAATTTATGAGGGAATCTTTTGGTGGGCCCCTTTACCAACCTATAAATATAGGACTCACTTCCCCACCAAGGGCCGTTTCCTTCGCTCTATCATCCTCTAGCCTCTGTCCCTACGTCTCTTAGCCAAAGTTTTCGTGACCGCGTTGCGGCGGTGCGCCAGAGGAACAAGGCGACCACCGCGGCTCCTAACAAGATCCCGGTCTGTGCTCCTCCTTCCTTACCATCATATTCTCCCCCCCCCCAAGAAGGCGAAATCCACTGATCCTCCCCTCTCGGCAGGAGAGCCTTCTCGTACCTTCCCGAGGGGGGGGGGTCTCTCCTCCCCCGGCCAATCTTAGATAAAAGGAGGTAAGCCCATCGACATTGACATGCCTTCATCTCCATCCCGCTTATCTTCTTACCTACTACCCATATTTAGAAGGTCCATGCGCCTTCTCACCGTCCGGAGACCATATGGATCAATATCTCTGAACACCGCCAGCAGTATGTCTCGCCTCAACCCTCTACTCCTCCATCCACTCCCGCGACGAGGAGGGACGATCCCCTTAATGTTGCGGGTTCCTCTCACCATTTCGGTAAGACATTTTTTCTTTCGGCCCTCTCTTCGCTACTATTTCTCTATTTTACCTTCCCAATTTTTTATGCAAGTATGCGTGACTCGCGTGCTGAGGACTCGCTCGCCAAGAACTCGCCCGTTGAAGATTATTCCAGACAGATGGTTGTCTCGCACCCTCCTCCTATGGACGAAATCGAAGATTACCTAGGCGATCCCATGGATCCGTTGGAAATGAAGCATAGGGTAGCGGAAATGTTACGGAAGCACGTGCGCATCATCTAGGATCTGGAAAAGGGGAAGCAAGTTGCGGACCAACGGATCGATTGGCTGGAGGTGGAATGCGTCCGCCTGACTTCGGAGATTGATGCTGATATTGAAGTCGACGAGACCGACCCCCAGGCGATCCTTAGCGAGGTCGACCAACAGCTCCGTCTCACTCGCCGTGGTGTTGATGCGGCTCGCGCTTTTCACCTCCCCAACCTCCCTCCCTGTGCGAGATCCTGCGGCGGAGGGCGCTGGAGGTGGCACAAGAATTGATGAATTCTCGTCTCGTCTCGCATCTCTCCCCTTCATCTGTGGCTTGTACTAAATTATTTATGCCTCCGTCTTGCGCAAACTATGCGCTTTGTGAACTTGACACCCGTCTCGCGCGGGATGAACTTTATTAATTAATATTTATCCACTTCTTCGTATTTATTTGATTTTCTGTAATAGTATTTAAATTCAACGTTTATGCTAATTTCTCTGGATCTACAGATCTCTTTAATTTTAATTTGTTCCCACCTCTTGGCTGTGCTTAGGGCCCACCTGGGACTGCGCAAATCGAGGCCTGGAGAGAGGAAAGGACAACTGCCTCTTTCCCTCCCCCTGCACAACTTCTTCGTCCGTACACCCTTTTTTTCCACGCCCTATGATTTCTATAAATATCCCCTTCACCGAGGTCGGACCCACGTGAAAGAAAGAAAAGGATAGATCTTAACTTTCTTCTCATTTAGAGTTAATATATAAAAAGTCACAGCACAAAGATAAAGAAAGAAAAGCAAGCACACAGATGACACAAGGATTACAGTGGTTCCCCAAAACTGGGTATATCCACTCTTCTACCACCCTGGTAGGAATCCACTACAGGTTTTTGATCAGGTGCCCTGCCACCACAAGATCTCTTTCAGGTAGATCTAGAAACCCTTTAGGTTGTTGATCAGGTGCCTAAAAACCAATAGGTTTTTGATCAGGTGCCTTATCACCAAGAGTTCACTTTTGAAGGGAGTAATAACCCTGTACACAGGAAATGGAAAAGAAATGATGTGTTCTTCTCTGTCAATGATCTGAGAGAAGACTAGTGGATTTTTGATGATGTCAAAGCTCCCCCTGAGATATAGAATAGTTCAGGAGTGGAAGCTTTGCTTCAGGGTGTAGGCCTTCAAGTTGATGTTGCTCTCTAATAAGCTTTTAGACTGATATTGATTGATTGTCTCTTGAAAGCCTGGAGCAGATGATGAAGAAATTTGTGAGAAACCGAGCTATGTTGTTCTTCACTGATTGTTAATTGTTATTGTTTCTCTTTCCTCTCTATCACTGCTTCATCCCTTTCTGTCTTCTGTTCTGTAACAAAAAAATATCTATATATGTCTGAACATAATTTAAACATTTGAATTCACGTTGACTTTTTAATGGCTGACTCATTTCCGAGAAGAGAAAGAGCCTTGGGAGTTAATTAGCTTTTAATCCATATTTAATGCTCCCCTTCAACGGCTATATTCAAATGAGAATTTATGGTATAAAATCTAAGTGCTATAAATGCCTGCAGTTAAGACTTAATAAATTCTGCCAGTTGTAAATAAATCTGTCAGAAAAACTACACAGGAATTGTTGATCTCAATTTTAAAGCTTTCTTCAAACTTGGTTCGGAGATCGTTGAACTCAGCTCGAAGATCGTTGATCTCAGCTCGGAGATCGTTGAGTTGAGTTCAGAGATTTTCTTCTAGCAATTTTCTGAACTTCAAATCTGAACTTCTCTGGAATTTTTCTGAATGAGCAAACCTGAAAATAATCCTATGACCCATGACTATACATTTTGGGTCAATCTAATATTCCTAATAGTGATCCTTGCCCAAATCAGAACTAGGGTTCCAAAAATCTCACCCTATTTGGGTGAGGACACTATTCACATAAAAATAAAGCAAGTTTAAAATGAGTTCTTAAAAAAAGAGCAACAATTGTTCGAAATAAAAATGAGAACAAAAACTTCTAAAGGGCAATGCAGCTGTTTTGTTGCTTGTCTTTAACTGAGTTCATTTCAGCATATCTGAAACATGGTTCCAACAAACTCCTTGATATCATCCCTCAGATTTCTGAATAATTGAAACTGTTGCTGCTGTAACCTCTAAAAAAGTCTCCCCCTATACAGCTGCCCCTGCTCTGAAGGGCCTTTTCCTGAAATAAGAGGTTAGAAGTTCTGGACCCAGATTACCTTGGGTCCTGGTTCTTTTTCATAATAATCAGAAATAAAAGAATATTCAGGTTGATCTTTGTAACCTAATGGATAAAATTCCTAGGAGAGATGAACCATTGGGTAAAAGGATTGACAAAATTTTGAGTTTGATTATAATTTTCAAAAGGATAAAAATTTCTGTTTTGAAATTCTGAGTTCGATGATTTATGTTGAAATCGTCGATCTGCGTTCGACGACCTGTATTAATATCGTCGATGTTGGTTCTCAGAGTAATAGTGACTATTATCTGGGTTCCATGTTCGTCGATCTCTGCTCGACGAAAAGTGATGATATCGTCGATCACCTTTTGCTGAGTCGTTAAACCCAACCTCTGGGTTCAGAGATCGTCAATCGCCATTCGACGAGTAATACTGAGATCGTCGATCTTGGTTCGCCGACTTATTTTGAACAAAATTTTTTTGAATATTTTTATTTTGTTTTGGTAAAAATTCAGTTATTTTGTCTAAATCAATTATTTTTTCTTTGCCTTTAACATATTCTAATGAAACTAATTTTTTTGAAGTAATTGTTAAGTCTTTTTTGAGTTGAATGTTTTCAGAAGATAAATTAATTACTTTTTCTCTGAGAAGTTTTATTTCCTTCTTAGATAGAATCAAATCATTGCATAAAATTTTAAAATCTTTTTTAAAATACTCTGAAGAGAAATCAAAGGAAGAAATAACTTGATCCTCTTCTAATTCTGCTACTGATTCTTCATCAGATTCAAATTCTTCATCATGGCTGCTGTAAGATGCATTGATTGACATCAGGCAGAATTCTCTTGCTCTTGTCTCTTCTTCATCCTCAGTTGTACAGGATGAAGCTTCAGAGTCACTCCAAGATTTAGCTTTACATGTTCTTTCTTTTGCTAATCCAGCAACCATTGCTGTGAGGGAGTCCCAGATGTCCTTTGCTGAGGTGCATTCAGCAATTTCCTGAAAAATGTCATCAGACATTGATTGAGCAAGAATGTTCATTGCTCTTGCATCAGCAATCTTTAGCCTTTTCTGGGCTTCTGTCCATTGAGATGATGGAATAGCATTCATGCTTGTTATTTCCAATGGTTGATAAGGACCTGTCAAAATGGAATTGAAAATGGCTTCATCAATAGAATTCATAAAAAGCCTAATCCTTGCCTTCCATAGTGCAAGCTTATCTAGATTGACTGATGCTTGAAAACTCTTCATTTTGTGCCATGATAGACTCTTAAGAAAAATAAGATCTATCAGATTGTTTTGGTTCAGGTGTTAACCTCTACAACCAAAGAAACCTCACCCTCTGATACCAATTGAAAGAAAGAAAAGGACAAATCTTAACTTTCTTCTCATTTAGAGTTAATATATAAAAATTCACAGCACAAAGATAAAGAAAGAAAAGCAAGCACACAGATGACACAAGGATTACAGTTGTTCCCAAAAACTGGGTACATCCACTCTTCTACCACCCTGGTAGGAATCCACTACAGGTTTTTGATCAGGTGCCCTGCCACCACAAGATCTCTTTCAGGTAGATCTAGAAACCCTTTAGGCTGTTGATCAGGTGCCTAAAAACCAATAGGTTTTTGATTAGGTGCCCAATCACCAAGAGTTCACTTTTGAAGGGAGTAATAACCTTGTACACAGGAAAGGGAAAAGAAATGATGTTGTCTTCTCTGTCAATGATCTGAGAGAAGACTAGTGGATTGTTGATGATGTTAAAGCTCCCCCTGAGATGTAGAATAGTTCAGGAGTGGAAGCTTTACTTTAGGGTGTAGGCCTTCAAGTTGATGTTGCGCTCCAGTAAGCTTTTAGACTGATATTGATTGATTGTCTCTTGAAATCCTGGAGAAGATGATGAAGAAATCTGTGAGAAACCGAGCTATGTTGTTCTTCACTGATTGCTAATTGTTATTGTTTCTCTTTCTTCTCTATCACTACTTCATCCCTTTCTATCTTTTGTTCTGTAACAAAAAAAATTCTATATATGTCTGAACATAATTTAAACATTTGAATTCACGTTGACTTTTTAATGGCTGACTCATTTCCAAGAAAAGAAAGAGCCTTGGGAGTTAATTAGCTTTTAATCCATATTTAATGCTCCCCTTCAACGACTATATTCAAATGAGAATTTATGGTATAAAATCTGAGTGCTATAAATGCTTGCAGTTAAGACTTAATAAATTCTGCCAGCTGTAAATAAATCTGTCAGAAAAACTGCACAGGAATCATTGATCTCAATTTTAAAGCTTTCTTCAAACTTGGTTCGGAGATCGTTGAACTCAGCTTGGAGATCGTTGATCTCAGCTCGGAGATCGTTGAGCTGAGTTTAGAGATTTTCTTCTAGCAATTTTTTGAACTTCAAATCTGAACTTCTCTGGAATTTTTCTGAATGAGCAAACCTAGAAATAATCCTATGACCCATGACTATACATTTTGGGTCAATTTAATATTCCTAATAGTGATCCTTGCCCAAATCAGAACTAGGGTTCCAACACCACGCTTTCACAAACTGTTACGCTTCATCCCCTCATTTTTCTTCGTCCTTCTCGCATACCAACCACGCGTCTGTCATCCTGCCATCTCGCCTTCTCACCCCCTGGTCACCTCGCCAGCCTCTTCTGCCTCAAATCTTGACCGTCTCGCACGATTATGGGGAAGAAAAAACCTGAAGAAGGCGAGGGACGCAGCCGCTGCGGGAGGCGATTTGCGGACCACGACTTTCCACCCGGGCGCATCTATGCGGATGACTACGACGCCTTCATTCGCGAATACCTGCCAGAAAGCTTCGAATCGCCCCCCCCCCCCCCCCCCCCCAAAAGTCGGCGAGAGCATAAACACATTATACCCCGGGGAGCTTGCTTTCCTCATCTCACACTTCAAGGCAGGGTTAAGACTACCCCTCTGGCCAGAGGTGTAGCGGGTCTTGAAGTATTTCGGCACCGTGCCAGCCCAGCTGAACCCTAACGCCATCTCCGTCCTAGTCGCCTTTGCGAGCTACATTCAGCGAGAGCAAATATAATTCAGCCTAACTGTCTTCCGCAAGCTGTTCGTCTACCACGCCAATCAGGACGGGGTGTCCTACTTCACAGGGCTAGGCCTCAAAGTTTGCGAGACGCCCAACAAGAACCATCATTGGCTCACGCGGTTCGCCTTCATCCACGGTAACCTGGAAAGCGTCCCACTCATACCTATTTCGCCCGTCGAAGCCTTCTACGCAACCCCCCAAGTCGGCGGTACGGACCAGCTCCTCTGCGAGTACCTCGTCGGAAAGAACTTTGAGGTCTAGTACCTGAGGCGGCCTTGCCTCACTCCTCCCCGTACTTCCTGGCAAAGGTACGCTTGACCTTCCTTCCTGGTCTCACCTTTATTGCTTCCCTTTCAACGATTTCTCCCTTTAACACCCCGTCTCGCCTTTATTAGGAGAGAGGAATGTGTCAGTTCACCCCCCCCCCCCCCTTTACATAAGTAACATCAAGTCGTCCAAAGGCATCGCTCTCGCCAATATGGCGGCCGAGGCAGCTAAAAAATCGTTGAATCCCTCCCTTAAGAAGAGGCCGACCAAGGATCCCGCTCTGTCTCGCCTCAACCCCTCGAAAAAGATAAAAATGAAGGTGAAGAAGGATGTCTCTCTCCCACCCGACAAGAAAACTCCTCAGGAGATGGTGGTGACGTCGAGGTCCCCGAGCCATATTTCCCTAGGGTCCTAGTCCCCCCGGTCCCCCTCCTCAGGTTTCACCTCGCAAGGCCGTCTCGCTATCTAGAGAGACGGCACTTCTCGCGCAGCACGCCAGCTCTTCTTAACAACCATCCAGGTCCCCCTCTCGCGAGGGGGCTCCTTCTCGCTACCCCGCACCGTCGGCCCACTTCAACTTCAATATGGGCCCCGTTGTCCCCGATGCCACCAACGACCCATCACTAATTTGGGACAAGGGGGAGCACCGAGTCTCAATCTCCACCCTCCTCCCCTCCTAGAGGGAGAAGGACCAGCCTACAGGCCATGCCTTCTCCTTGGGATTTGGTCTTTACGGAGGTCATGGCCTAGATCCCCATGACAAGGCCTCCTCGCGAGACCTGGTCCTGAGGGTGACACACTCCCAACTGCGCACCTTGGATCTTTCGCACAGGCTCTCGCGCCGCCTAATTTACAACAGCCAAAACTGGAAAGAATCCGATGCCAACTTTGTTTCCGAGCGCGAGAAGTCGGGAGATCTCGCGAAGAGACTAGAGGTAGCCGAGAACCTTCTCGCCAAGGCTCGCGACGGAGTGGTGAGTTCTCCCTTAGCTCGTTTTCTATGTACCTGACCCCAATCTAACAAAGACTTTCTGCAGGATGTCGAGACGGCAGAGAGGTTACACTCGCGTGTAGCGAAGCTGGAAGAAGAGGTTAAAGAGCAAAGGGCCCAGGTCATCAAGCTCAAGGACGCCGTCCCTTCGACCTCTCGCTTGGCGATTCCCCCACTTCCCCCTTCTCTGTACACTTATGAGTAGGTCGAGGAGGTATGTCGAGACACAAACATTAGAACCGCCGAGCTGATACTGAAGATGATGCGCGAGATGGGCGTCGTCAAAGATTATTGCGAGTATGTTACGGCCCGTGACCTTGTGCCGGAGATCTACGGCGAGGGAGAAGGCTCGTCGGCCAGCAAGAAGGATTAGAGCTTCCAGAGCACGGCTTTTCTTTTATCTCTGATGCTTCTTTTTGCAACTGATGTAATTTTGTATTGGACCTTTCACTGGATGTGCTGCGTATATATATATATATATATATATATTACCCATGCGTTGCTCTAGGGCTAGTTCTCTTCTTTCTTTTTATTTCGATTTCTTTACAAGATCTGATGATCTATTCATTTGCGAGAAGAGGTCGCCCCTCGTCTCGCCTCCCAGCGGGAGCAAACCTGGCCCATGGGGCCAGTCACCACACCCTCATCATTCTCGCGCATGAAAATGCCTTTTCCCCCTTCTCGTCTCGCCCCTTGATACCTCTCGGGGCGAGTGGCCTCGAAGTGTCAGTCCTATCCTTTTTTTCTTGGGCAAGGAGCTTTCCTACTCTTTTATGATTAGAGTCCTTCCTTTGTTGACCAATAGTGTGGTTTTTCCCGTGAGACTTCCCATATTTTGCTATTGTTCCATAACCACTTAACGACCTTGCCAACTTGGCGATCCCGGTCAATGTGCACTTCCCCGATACCCTACAAAATCCTCTCCAACCACCGAGTAAGCCTACAGCCCTGTCAACTTGATGGGAGCCTGGTCAGCGGGTCTTCTCGGGGTCTCCTCTCCTCAACCAACTCCAACCACCGAGTGAGCCTACAACCCTGCCAGCTTGATGGGAGCCTGGTCAGCGGGTCTTCTCAGGGTCTCCTCTCCTCAACCAACTCTAACCACCGAGTGAGCCTACAGCCCTGCCAGCTTAATGGGAGCCTGGTCAGCGGGTCTTCTCGGGGTCTCCTCTCCTCAACCAACTCCAACCACCGAGTGAGCCTACAGCCCTGCCAGCTTGATGGGAGCCTGGTTAGCGAGTCTTCTCGGGGTCTCCTCTCCTCAACCAACTCAAACCACCGAGTGAGCCTACAGCCCTGGCAGCTTGATGGGAGCCTGGTCAGCGGGTCTTCTCGGGGTCTCCTCTCCTCAACCAACTCCAACCACCGAGTGAGCCTACAGCCCTGCCAGCTTGATGGGAACCTGGTCAGTGGCTCTTCTCGGGGTCTCCTCTCCTAAACCAACTCTAACCACCGAGTGAGCCTACAGTCCTGCCAGCTTGATGGGAGCCTGGTCAGCGGGTCTTCTCGGGATCTCCTCTCCTCAACCAACTCCAACCACCGAGTGAGCCTACAGCCCTGCCATCTTGATGGGAGCCTTGTCAGTGGGTCTTCTCGGGGTCTCCTCTCCTCAACCAACTCCAACCACCGAGTGAGCCTACAACCCTTCCAGCTTGATGGGAGCCTGGTCAACGGGTCTTCTCGGGGTCTCCTCTCCTCAACCAACTCCAACCACCGAGTGATCCTACAGCCCTGCCAGCTTGATGGGAGCCTTATCAGCAGGTCTTCTCGGGGTCTCCTCTCCTCCACCAACTCCAACCACCGAGTGATCCTACAGCCCTGCCAGCTTGATGGGAGCCTTGTCAGCGGGTATTCTCGGGGTATCCTCTCCTCAACCAACTCCAACCACTCAGTGAGCCTACAACACTACAAGCTTGATGGGAGCCTGATCAGCGGGTCTTCTCGGGGTCTCCTCTCCTACACCAACTCCAACCACCGAGTGAGCCTACAGCCCTGCCAGCTTGATGGGAGCCTATTTAGCGGGTCTTCTCGGGGTCTCCTCTCCTCAACCAACTTCAACCACTGAGTGAGCCTACAGCCCTGCCAGCTTGATGGGAGCCTGGTCAACGGGTCTTCTCGGGGTCTCCTCTCCTCAACCACAACAATCTCATCTCTCGAAGAAGGTTATCTTGAAGTGCATTGTACTGAGAAATCGTGTCATGCATACAAGTAGGAAAATCCTTATAAACATGTTTAAATAAGTACAAAAAGGTGTAACATTAGGGGTAGAATTGTTTCAGATTGTCGCCGCATCGGGCGCGATCCAAGGGTATCCCGTCAACATCCTGGAGGTGGTACCCTCCTGACTTCAAGACCACCCTCACAATAAAGGGACCCTCCCAATTGGGGTTGAGCTTCCCCACGGAGGCCCCCCTGCCCGCGGCATCTACCTTATTGAGGACTAAGTCTCCCTTTTGGAATTATTTTACTCTAATGTGCTTATCAAAGTATTTAGATATTCGGCGCTTGACTTCCTCCTATCGGATTGACGCTAGCTCCCTGAGCTCCACCACCAGGTCGAGAGAGAGCCTTTGCTCCTCCCCATTGTCCTCTTGCCACCCTTCATCTCCCCTTCTTGCTGCTGTCACCCTGGGGGATTCAACTTCAAACTATACGGGTATGATGGCCTCCGTGCCATGGGAGAGTTTGAAGGGCGTCTCTCCCGTGGCGGTATTTGGTGTAGTCCTCAGAGCCCATAGAATGGAGGGGAGCTGCTCCACCCAACTTCCCCTCAGGTTTTCTACCTTCTTTTTCAAGAGGTTCACGATGATCTTGTTCGCGGCTTTTACCTGTCCATTGCTTCGGGGGTGATGAACCGATGTGAACCGAAGATCTATGCCAAGCTGGACACAAAAGTCTACAAATTCTCTACTAGCAAACTGTGGCCCGTTATCCGTAACAATGGCCAAAGGGAGCCCGTGTCACCAGATAATTTCCCCCCATACAAAGTTTTTGACCACCTACGACGTCACCTTTTCCAATGCCTTCACCTCCAACCACTTTGAAAAGTAATCCACCATGACCAGTAGGAACTTCCTCTGACCACTGGCTTGGGGAAACAGGCCTACTAGATCTAGCCCCCATATGGTGAAGGGCCATGGAGCTGTGATTCTGAGATATCTCTGAGCCGGGAGGAGTTGAAGCGGGGAAAACTCCTGACACTTTCTGCATCTCCTTGTAAATTCTTCAGCATCCTTCCTGAGGGTAGGCCAGAAGTACCTGATTCAGCACCCCCCCTTCTAGGGTCCGACTCCTTGAATGGCTTCTGCATTCCCCTGAGTGGACTTCTTCCAATATCCTTGACGCCTCCTTCTCGGACACAAACCGAGCTAGTAAGCCAGACAACGTTTTTTTATAAAGGATCCCCTCCTTCAGCAGATAATAGGCTGACTTGTACCTGAACCGCTTCTTCTCAAGGTCCCCCTCGGGTAGACATCCCGACGTCAAGAAAGTAATAAATGGGTCCATCCAGGACCCCTCCTGGACCACTTCCATTAACTCCCCTTCCTTTATAGAAGGTCTAAAGAGCTCTGTTATGGTCCCTCCAGCCTGAGGTCGTGCTTAGCGAGCAGGTATGCCCTAGTATTCTCCTCTCTTGGAACGTGCTGGAGTAAGAAGCTGTGGAACTACCCTATGATACCCTTTATCTTTACTAGGTTCAACTGGAGGGTCAGTTCTCTCACTTCAAACTCCATGTTGATATGCCCCGTGATCACCAGATAATCTGTGGAGACACTGATATCCAGTATGCCCAGCTCACGAGCCAGCCTGAGCCCGGCGATGATGGCTTCATACTCGGCCTGTTTATTGTGAGGGCGAAATGGATCTTCAAAGCCTGTTCGATTCTGATCCCATCGGGACTAGTTAAGACCACCCCTACTCTGAAAGAACTTCTGATAGAGGCCATGTCCACAAGCATTTCCCAAGCCACTACTGGAGATGCCTCTGCCTCTTTGACCTCAACTACATAATCTGCTAAGAAATCTGCTACCACCTGCGCCTTGATAGCTACCTGAGGGGTGTAGGCGAGGTCAAACTCACTAAGCTCTATCGACCACTTGGCTAACCTCCCCAAAAGCTCCACCCCCTCTATAATATAGCGGAGAGGGTGGTCCGTCACGATCTGAATAGCATGGGCTTGGAAGTATGCCTGAGCTTCCGGGCTGAAACGATGAGGGTGAAGGCTAGCTTTTCAAGAATGGGGTACTTTAGCTCCGCCTTCTAGAGAACTCTGCTAACATAATATATGGGGAACTGTTTCTTACCCTCTTCTTGCACAAGGACTGAGCTAACTGCCCCTATCCCTACTCCCAAGTAGAGGAACAAACTATCCCCCTCTCACGGCCCTTGAAGTAGCGGCGTCTGGGTGAGCTGTTGCTTCAAAGCTAGGAAGGCCCTTTCGCATTCGGGGGTCCACTCAAATTCCTTCCCTCCCCTCAGAGTTTGAAAAAAGGAGGAACACCTCTCTCCTGCCCTGGAGAGGAACCTGCTCAACCCTGCCAACTTACCAGTAAGACGTTGGACCTCCTTAGCATCCTTTGGAGATTCCAACTCCAGGATTGCTTTTACCTTATCTGGATTAGGCTCCACTCCTGAAGGGGTGAGGAGGTGCCCTAAAAACTTCCCCCTGTTGGCCCCGAATACACATTTTAGAGGGTTGAGTCTCATTTTATATTTTCTTATGGTTTTAAAAGTTTCCCGCAGGTCCAAGAGGTGGGACTCGAGGTCTCGACTCTTAATCATCAGGTCATCTACGTAGACCTCGAGGTCCCGCCCCTTCTGCTCCCGAAATATACGGTCCATCATCCATTGGTAGGTCGCCCCTACATTCTTCAATCTGAAGGGCATCATGTGGTAACTGAAACACCCGTCCTCGGTGATGAAGGTGATGTATTTGATGTCTGGGGGATGCATGCGTATCTGGTGGTACCCTAAAAAGGAATCTAAAAAACTCATTAGTGTAAAATCGACGGCTGAATCAACCAGCGCGTCGATTCGAGGCAGAGGGTAGCAATCCTTCGGGTATGCTTTATTTAAAAGAGAGAAGTCAATACACATCCTCCATTTCCCCTCCCCTTTCTTCACCATTACAACATGCTCACCCACCCCGGATACCTATTCGCAGATATGAACCCTGCCCGAAGTAGCTTCTCCACCTCTTCTCTGATAAGCCCGGCCATCTTGGAAGCAATTGCCCTCTTCTTTTATTGAATGGGGCGGACCTTGGGTTCAAGTTTTAGACAGTGGCATGCCACATCCGCGTCGACCCCCGGCATGTCAGCTGCACTCCAGGCGAATACATCGATGTTCTCCTGCACGTACCTCCGGATCTCCTCCTGATCCCTGTGGGTGAGCTCTCCGTTGACTTTGATCTTCTTTTTTTGCCCATCCTTCGTAAGGATGTCCATCTCCAGAACCTCCACTGCTTCCCTCAGCCTTGAAGGCTCCTCCTCTTCTTCTTGCTCCCTCAGGTTTTTCTCCTGCTCCCTTGACTTGTGCTCCCCTACTTCCCGCTCCTCATCAACCACAGCCACTCTCTCCAAGGTCCTCCCCCTCTCTTCCTCTGAACTCCTTCCTGGCGATGATCCCTTCCTCCCTTCCGGCTGAGTCTCCATTCTAGATGACTCCCTCATTTCCCATATCTTCCTTTTCCTGCCCTCGGCACCTCCTTCCTACCCTCCTGCCCTCTTGCCTTCTCTTGCTCCACCACAAGGCCTCTCTCCACTCCAGTCACCTTTCTCTCTCCTCCTGCTCACCTCTATCCACCTACTCTCTCGCCATCTCTGGCTCCACCGCAATGCCTCTCTCCACTCCAGTCACCTCTCTCTCCTCCTGCTCACCTCCATCCACCTGCTCTCCCTCCATCTCTGGCTCCACCGCAATGCCTCTCTCAACTCCAGTCACCTCTCCTTCCTCCTGCTCTCGCTCCATCCTCCTCTCTAGTTCTTCTACATCACTCTTCCAGGAGATGGTGTTCACTGCCGTCATGTAGCACTCTCGGGCCACCTTCGGATCTCCCCGCACCCTGATCTAATTCCCCCCTGAATTGAGCTTCAAACACTGATGGAACGAGGACGGTACGCATCTAAAGGTGTTGATCAAAGGGCGCCCAAAGATGGCATTGTAACTACTGGGGGTGTTTACTATCACAAAGCAGTAGTTTCTCGACAGCCCCCCAGGGTTACCTGGATCCCTACTCCCCCCTCAACCTCCTTCCTCTCTCCTGAGAATCCAAACAACGGTCCTTCCGCCGCCAACACTCTCTTGGCTTCCACTCTCATCTCATTGAATGCTTTTTTGAAGATGACATTTACGGAGCTCCCATTATCTACCAAGATTCTGGACACCGTGAAGTTTTCAATCACGTTCTTAATCACTAGCGCATCACAGAAGGGATCTTCGTGATCTGGTAGGTCCTTCCTGGAAAAATTAATCTTTTCATCCAGGGGCGGGGCTTGTGATGTCAAGGCGACACTCCTATGGTACATGGTGTGGAGGCTTGCCTTCCGGGTAGCCTCAATCCCCACCCCCCCTATGGATCACTCCGATCCCCCCCCCCCGATCCCATATATCTGATCGATCCACACACCGGTCCTCCTCACCAATTCCTGTCATCTCAATTATCCGTACTAGCAGCTGCTTCTCCCCTACTTCCTTCCCCATCTTCAACTCCAGAAATTCTGGGCAGGTAGTCGTCGCGTGACCTTCCTCCTTATGGAAGTCAAAATATGGCAAGGCGGCTCCCCCATCCTGTCTCCCTTCTTAGGGGTTCCTCCTCCTCCCCACTCCTGCTCCTTCTCTCCCACGCTCTCTTCCTCTCCCTCTTCCCCGGCCGATGGCCATAGCTTGCTGAGGCGAGGGAGGGAGAGGTCTAGGACCATGTCCCCACCCCAGCTGATGGAACCTCCCTTGTCCTCCCTGGTAGTAGTTCCTTCCCCCTGGGGAAAACCTCTTCTCTGCCCTTGAATGGGACCTCCTAGCTTCCTCCAACCCAACTCCTGATGCCCTGGCCCTCTTGGCTCTTCCCTTCTCCTTCCCTCTTACTGCCTTGCTCCTCCCGGTTCTCTCTGCTCCACCTCCGTCAGTCTCGCCAACTTCTTTGTAAAAGTCGGGTTTGCTGCCTCCATAGCTATTTCCTTCGCTGCCTTCTCCATTAACCCCTCGAATGACAATGGCGGCTTCCTGGTCAGGCTCATCTTAAAAAAGCTCTCCTTTAGCCCCATAGTGAAAGTCATCTGGAGAGCGAAACCAGGCACCTCCTGGATGTCTATAATCTCCTCCTAGAAGCGGTCCACTTATTGAGCCAAGGACTTGTCGGCCTTCTGCTTGATCAAGAAAATGGACTCTCAGTTCCTCTTCCTCTTCTTAGAGGTCGAGAAGTGCAACTGGAAGCTTCTGCTCAGGTCCTCGAATCCATAAATTGACTCTGCTGGGAGTTGGTGGAACCAATCCCTAGCCTTGTCCTTCAGGGTGATGGCAAAAAGGCGGCACTTAAAAGCGTCTGTCATTGGTTTGATGGAGACCGCGTCTTCGAACCACTATAGGTGCTGGAGGGGATCGTACTTACCCACATAGTAGGTCATCTCGGGCTCGCGGAACCCTTCAGGGACGGGTGCCGAGAGGATCAACTCATAGAAGGGGGACCCTCTCGCTAGGGGTCTCCCCACCTCCACTCGCGCGACCACCCCTCCAGGCGAGATGACACTCGCTGGGCTGGCGAAAAGTTCTCTGCCCTCCACGTATCGTCGGCTGCCTTCCGCCACTACTTCCTTCCTCGGTCGCCTTCCAGGCGCATCCTCGCCTATCCTTGCCGGGTCGATCCCCTCACGGGGCGCGAGACCTGGCATCTGTGGTGGAGGGGTCTCGCACTCTCCTCTCTACGAGATCTGCTTCAGCATGTCCATGATCCCCCCAATGGATGTCATGAACTCTGCTCTCCCGACATATCCTCCTGGGTTCGGGGACCAGCCTCCCTCTCCTTTAAGATCCCCCGTCATGAGGTCACCCAAAGTTCTTCTGTGCAAGCTATTGTTCCACGCTCTCAGCACCAAAAATGTTGGAACCAACAAGTTCGGTCCCTCCTAAATCTCGGAACTACAGGTGCAACTCACACTTACTCTCTTTGGACCACCCTCTTGACAAGGCTCTCGAAAGGCTAGGACGGGGGCTTCAGCGCGTAGGTCCTACCTCGTACCCGAAAGAATCAGAAATTCTTCCCCCTCCCAAGCCAATGTTGAGCTAGGTTCCTTAGAAGAAGAAGAGAAGGAGAGTTAGGAATGCCCTCTCTTCTAAGGCACCTTCCCGGTCTATTTATAGGCCTCTCAACTAGTACTGCCAATAACCAAATGGAGTTGTTCTGAAATTACTAGAATACCCTTAGTCGGGTCTGCCAACAGCCAAACTCTGCTGTTCTGAGGGGTTATATCCAGCCCACCCAGGGAGAATGAGTAAAATCCCATGGGGCTAAAAGGTAAACCTGGACCTACCCGAACCGGTCTAAAACTGAACCGGTGCTTGGCGAGAACCCCTTCTGGGGTCCTCTCTCCTGGCGAGTACCTCCTCCCTTGGTACTTACTCGCCCACCTCCTGGTGCAGCTTTTGATCAGACCCTTCTCGCCTGGGCCCTCTCGCCTGTCCTTCTTGTCGGGATCCACTCGCCCTGCGGCTTGATGACCGCCCTGGGCCATCTCGCCTAGCTTCCTTCCTCAAGCCTTTGGCTCCGTCTCGCTCGCCCGAGGTTGTACACTAGGGGTAGAACGCGCAATCTACTATTTTTGGCCATTCCTCCTCCAACGTTACCGGGGCTTCAAGATGACGGTTCCGAGCCTGACACACACTAGGTCACGGGCGTGACCTAGGGCGTGACCAACCAACAATTTTTCCTATAAATTCCAGACAGTTTCAGATGCTCAAGATCGATTTTTGGGAGTTGGAGTCCTGTATTTTACTACTTTTAATTACTGTATTTTTCATTTCCTGACCTAGATTAATATTGTGTAAGCTTTTATTCTAGTAGTTGTTATAAACTTTTCTAATTTTTTATCAAAAATGTCTTGTTCTTAATCTTGCTCATTTATGATTTATCTTTGAATTATATTTTGTCGAATTCATATTTCGCGGATATGGTTTTCAATCTAAGATCATTATCCTAAATGACCGAGAGGTTGCGGATATGAGGAGATCACTCGAGGATAAAAGGACTTGCCTGCACTCCTCGAGAGAGGACGACATAAATCCTCTGGATTGAAGTCAAATCCAATAGCGTGGTTCACCGCCTAAAGCAAGCTTCGGGGTTTCGACTGGCCGAGAGGTCTTAATCAATCAACCTAAGGTTAGTCAAAAGCATGAGCTCGAGAGAGACATTTTTGTACTTTAGGAACCTCCACGGTCGAGTGAGCAATTTAAGAACTCGCATTACTTTATTTTTCAAGAATTTTTATTTTATCCCAAGAGGATTCTAGATCAAGTGCTAGCTTCCCCATCATCGAATTTCTCTTTCTTAGTATAACGCTTCCTTTTCCTTGTCCGTTTTAATCAAAAACCAAACGTTTCCGTCTGATAAGATAATAGCTCTTTCTTATGAGTACAAGTACTCGACAAGCCCTGAGTCGATATACAACACTTGATTCTATACTCTGAACGATAGGTATACATGCCTCATCGATTGGAAACACGCGTTAGCATAGAGAAAATATCCATCAAGTTTTTGGCGTCGTTGTCAGAGAGCTTTCTTTGTCGATATTTTGAAAGCAAGAATCTATTAATTTTATCCTTTTTTATTTTGTTTATTTTCTTTAAAAGTTTTAACTTTAATTTTTTATAATTAACGTTTCTTGCGAAAGGGCCGTGCCGGGTTTTCATCCCGCAATACTGTCTAGTACCTTGCGAACCCGTCATTGGGTAGCCCTTGGGAAGTCCAGGAAATTTTATTTTATAAATTTTTAATCTTAAAACTTTTATCTTTCATTTTTTTTGGTGTATGACCCGAGGGAATCCGTCAAATCTATTTGACTTTGATCCGGAGATCGAGTAAAGCTTACGGCGATTCCTAAGACTCTGTGACCTCAATTCTCCAGATTTGGTTGAGGAATCCGTAGGTAACACTTTTTCTTCTTCACCATCTTCGTCTTCTTCTTCTTCTTCCGCTTCCCTTTCTTCTCAATTTTCTTCTAATTTGGGTAACCAAAATCCAAATATGGCCATAGAACGGACTATGTCTTATTATGCCCAGCCAAATTTGGATGAGGCACAATCAAGTATTATTTGCCCAGCTATTGCGAACAATAACTTTGAATTAAAGCCAAGTATCATTCAAATGGTATAGCAATCTGTACAATTTGATGGCTTCAAGATGAGGACCCAAATGCACATATTTCTAACTTTTTAGAAATATGCGATACTTTTAAAATTAACGGGGTTTTCGATGATGCCATTCGACTAAGGCTTTTTCCTTTTTCTTTGCGCACCAAGGCTAAGCAGTGGTTGAGTTCTCTTCCAAGAGGATCCATCACTACTTGGGCCGAGATGACGGAAAAATTTCTCACGAAATATTTTCCGCCCGCTAAGACGGCCAAATTGCGCAATGATATTACTTATTTCTCCCAAGTTGATACGGAAATGTTATATGATACTTGGGAGTGATTTAAGGAATTGCTTCACCGTTGTCTGCATCATGCAATCCCTGATTGGTTGCAAGTGCAAACCTTCTATAATGGACTCAATCAATAAACGAGGAAACATATTAATGCCGCCGCCAGTGGAACGTTAAACAACAAGACACCGGCGGCCGCCCAAGAACTTATAGAAGGTATGGCACTGAATACGTATCAGGGGAGTACACCTTGTTCTCGTCCACCTAAACCGGCCGGGATGTACGAAATAGATATGGTTTCTAGTTTATCTCTCCAGGTTGAGAAACTACAAAAACAGATGAACGCGATGACTGCTTCCTCGTCTACACCTACCTGTGAGCCCCAATATTGGGAGCCTTCCACTATTGCCTAGCCTGTAGATTACATGGGTAATCCGAATCGACCACCTTATAATTTTGGTAATAATTTTTGCAATACCTATCACCCGGGTATAAGGAATCACCCTAACTTCTCTTAGAGTAATTCGGGGAACGCGGCGTGCCCACCTAACACCATTCCTCCCAGTTATTTTCCACCACAAGCTCCAAAAGCTCTCAATCTTGATGAGTTGTTCACCAAAAATACGATTACAAATGATGCCAACATCCGGAATCTCACCGGATCTCTTCGTAATTTGGAGACCCAAATTGGGCAAATCGCTAAAATGCTCTCCAATCGCCAACAAGGAGCGCTACCGGGCAATACGGAGCCCAACCCAAAGGAGTAAGCAAAATCCATCACTCTACGGAGTGGGAAGGAGGTAACCACTTCTCCAATTCTGGTTGATACTTCTCCATTTTCGGTTGATACGGAGGTAAGAATTTCTTCATCTTCTCCTCCGCTTAAGCCTTCTATTTCTAATAAACTAAAAGCTTATCAACCACCTCTTCCCCATCCATCTAGAATGCAAAAAGACCCGGTGGATGAGCATCACGGTAAATTTTTAGACATGTTTAAACAAATTCAAATAAATTTACTATTTTGCGAAATAATAGCACAAATGCCGAAATATGCCAAGTACCTCAAGGATCTTTTGTCTAATAAAAAGAAACTTGAGGAGATCTCTACAGTTCAATTGAACGCAGAGTGTTCGGCAGTTTTAATTAATAAATTGCCTAAGAAATTACCCGATCCGGGTATTTTCTCTATTCCTTGTTTATTTGGTGATTTGTTAGTAACACGTGCGTTAGCCGATCTGGGCGCTTCCATTAATTTAATGTCTTATTCTTTAGTGAAAAAGTTGGGATTAGGAGAGCCTAAACCCACAAGAATGTGTATTCAATTGGCGGATTGGTCTGTCAATCTCCCTATGGGGATCATAGAGGATGTGCTTGTCAAAGTTGACAAATTTATCTTTCCGGTAGATTTTGTCATCTTTGACATCGAAGAGGACACCGAGGTATCACTCATTCTCGGTCTCCCTTTTCTCGCCACCGCACACGCTATTATAGATGTTAGTAACGGTAAACTTCTCCTTAGAGTCGGAGATGAAGAAGTTACCTTTACTATTGACTCGTCTATGAAAAATTTGCTCTCAAATGACGACTCATGTTACTATTTGGAGGCTTCTCCCGAAGAAGATTCCATCCTATTTTTTGAAAAATTTTATTCGCCTATTTTTCATGATGACAATCTTGAAACTTTAAATTTAATATCTCATGAAATTATTAGTGACCATTTGGTCACACGCGCACCTATTTTAGAAACTCTTGAATTAAGTAGTGACCCCTTAAGAACTTCGTTTGAGGAACCTCCAACTTTAGAACTTGAACACATGTCAAATCATTTACAATATTTATCTCTAGCGGAGGGTTCCAAACTTCCGCGCACCACTATGGTCGAGCTCAAATACCATAAACAAAGCGCTCGTGGGAGGCACCTCATGGTTATCTTTTTCTTTTTGTTTTCTTAGTATTTGATTTTATTTTTAAGTTTTTGCAGGTTTGAAGAACATCGAAGCATGACGCACGGTCGGGGACGAACGTCAAGTTTACGTGATTCTTCAAGTCGGTAACTTTTATTTTTTTTATTCTAGTTTATTTTAATTTTTTAAAAAAACAATAAAAATATATATATATATAAATTTTTAAAATAAAAAAAAATTTGTTTTTCTCGTACATGCCCCTGTCACAGGCGTGACCCAACGGTCATGGGCATGCCAGAGGCGTGTTTAGCCTTTTTTGAGAAACCCACAGATGGATCATCTTTTCCCTTTTTTCGAACATCTTTCGGCTTTGACACGGGCGTGACCTAGTTATTTACGGGCGTGTTAAGGGCATGTCACGGGTATCCGAGGCGTTGACCAGATCACGCCTCGGTTTCTGCATTTTTTTATTTATTTTTGCTGACATGCCCTAAGGTCACGAGCGTGACCCTGGGGTGTGCCAGCAGAATCCGAGGCCAGCGCCTCGGATTCCCATGTACCTCCCTACGATACCACTTACACGCCATGAGTCACGGCGTGACTCTGGGAGTCACGGCCATGACTCTAGGGCGTGACCCGCGAATACGAGGCGGGCCGCCTCTGATTCCTTCCCGCTTTGACTGTGCTTGTCACGCCCCCTATCACGAGCGTGACAGGGGGGTGTGACCGACCCGTGAACCCCTATATATAGGAATTTTCCCCCTTCTCTTCTCTTCACACCTACACCCATCAAACCTCCTATTCTCTACTTCTTGTAGTGGAACAAACCTCTTCTTTTTCATCATTTCTCTCCACCACCCTCATTCCTTCACTTCTTCCTCCGAGTACCCCGCAGATACCGCCTCGGCGGAAGCCATGCTCCTATTGAAAAATGCCACCCAGCAGGAACGGATCGAGCGTCTGTGCGCCAAACCCTTTGGCATTTTTCGGATTTTAGACTGGGCAATCCTCGCCACATTCGAAGCAGCAGACTTAGTTCGGGAGTTTCTATCCACCATAGGATGGGCTCCCCTTTTCTCCATTTAATAGCCAGCCTTCCTTGAGCTCACCATCGAGTTCTTGGCATCTTTTGAGTTCTGTTGGGCAGCAAATGACGATTTCATCATTTTTCGCATGGGTGGGATGATGCACCAGCGCACCATCCGCCAACTCAATGTCGTCATGAGCTTTTGCTCAGAGGCATTTTCACATTCTCCCGCTTATCTCGACCTCAAAACTGATTTTCCTTCCTATTTCAATCTCCTCACCTTCTGGTTGGAAATCAGTAATGACGCCGCCCCCTACACCCCAAAGAAATCCAAGGGTAGCCACCTCATTTCCCCTGCTTTGCGAATTCTCCATAACCTCCTCACCTTTACTCTTTCCGGTCGCGGTGATAGCCATGGCGTGGTGACTCGGGAAGATTTATTATATTTATATAGTATGTTTTATTGGGCTCCACTTAACCTTGATTATATGCTCGCAATCTTCTTCCATCATCAGGCTGAAAATGTGCGGTTGGGGGTGGTTTATAGAGGAAATTATATTACTTTCCTAGCTAAGCAGACCGGCGTTTGGGATGCCCTTTCGCGGCTCACTTGCATGCAAATGCCACAGGATCTCCAGTTCCCGACCCTTCAGGCCCTTGGCCTAGTGCGCCGACGTGAGGGTGAGTTTTAGGCTATTCCCCCATCAGTCGGTGGTGGGGATCTTGATCTTGATCATGGTGTCGGTCCCAGTGGTACTCATCATTCTCCCCAGATTCCTCCACCACCGCTGCATTCTGCCCCAGTGCCCGAACCTTCAAATTATTGGGATCAACAATTTGGGTCGATTCATACTCGCATAGACCAAATGCATACCCATTTTGACGGTCGTTTCGCTACTTTTGATGAGCACTTTACCAAGCTAGAGTAGAGTCATGCTTCTTCTGTGGATCATATTTCCCGCGAGTTCGTAGCCATGCGGACTTTCTATCAGCATCCCGGGGGCGCTCCCGACCAGGAGTAGCTGTCTTTTCATTTCTTTGGACTTGTAGTGGGTCGCCTCTTCATATATGTATCGTTGTTTTTATATTCATGTATTTGTTTTTATTATGAAAAAAATTTATAAAAAAAATGTATTTTGTTTTGCTAATGGCTTACATGTCGCTTTTGGTGCAGCTTTGACATTCTCAGGGAAGTCTCCTTTTCTTTCTTTTCTTCATTTTTACATTGGGGACAATGTATTGCTTAAGTATGGGGGAGAGATATTTCTCAAGCAAAACATACAAAAAAAAATATTTTTCCAAAATTAAAAAAAAAAGACTTTTACAAAAATATATACATATCAAAAATTTTAAAAAATTTATTTTGTTATGAATTTTGTTTTTCAAAAATTAAAAATGAAAAAAAAATTAGAAAATCGAAAATAAATTTCTTAGAAAGGGACGTTTGGGATATCACCCAATCTTACCTCCTAGTACCGGTGAGAGCCCTTCACAGGGTTTACCTCTGGAATTCTAAGAAGTAACAAAAAAATTAGGGTTAGTTTTTAATTAGAGAAGTCATTTTTTCTATATTTATTCACATGCAAAACTCCTAGTAATTTAACTTTTATATAGTGTTTAGAGAATTTTGATGTTTTAATTGAATTTTGATTTTTGGAGTAAAACTGTTGGTCATGCTGTGTTTCTACTCAAGTGCACGTGTAAGTCAATTTTTATGTAGATCTAAATACTCTTCATATAATTAGATTTTCATTTTTCTAAATGCATGGAAATGTTTTATTTTACTTTCACTTTGAAAATCGGTAAAATCTAAAAAACTTTAGGTGAGTAAGTAGAAGTTTACTAGAAAGATATTTCGCGGATCAAGAAAGATATATTCTTTCTTGATATCTAAAACATGCCCTCTAACTATTCTCAAGACTTTGCATAAGTTAAACTCAGTAGCATAAATATGATTTAGGCACTTATTTTGGCCAGTTTTAGACTTTGCACCCGTACCTAAAAATTTTATCTTTGTTAAGCCATTTTTAGCCTATTACCCTATCCTTTTGTTTTAGCTCCACCAAGCATTTTACCAAAGCCTAAAAAAAACCTAATTGCACACCTAAGACCAAGCTTGAGCTTAGATATACAAACACGGTTTGTGAGTGATTAGGAGCTTTTTCATTTTTGGTGGATCTTTTCTTATAAAAAAAAGAGTTGATTTATTCTTCTTTCCTCTTCAAAATCAAGACAAATAAAAAAATGAAAGAAAGGAAGAGATAGAAGAAAATTTTCAACATGGTAAAAGAGTTGAAAGAAAAAATAAGAAAAATACAAAAGGATCATGGATGTGGCTCTGTTCCAAAAGCCATAGCAAATTTATGATGTGCAAGCTCTCTCTAGGTTTTGGTGTGACTAGCCATCATTTTTTATCTTTGACCACCATCACCAAAAACCTAAGCCTACATTTTAACCTAGTTAAGCCCTATTGATTTATGTTTATAAGTTAAACTAGTGTCGTGGCAAGAGTATGAAAGGGCAAGCCAATGGAAATCGACATTGACGGATTTCTTTGGAGGGTATCTTGATCTTCATTCGTGCAATGTTATCTTAGTACACACGCTATATTCTCCCTGAATATAATTTTAAGATTTACCGGATTTTTCATTTTAAAAGTAAAAATAATAGTGGAAACACATTTTAGGAAAAATAAAAACCTAATTTGTATGCTGAGTAAGTTTTTCTACAAAAATAGCTACAGGCATAGGCATAAGACTTCGCATTTTACTCCTTAGGTTCAATTTTCTTTTCTAGCATTTAAAATTTTTTCTACTCCCTATAGGAAGTTGTTTGCTCGGGACTATCAAACGGATAAGTATGGGGGTATTTGATAACTCTAATTATTCATATTTTTATTATGCTATTTTCTATTAATAGTTAGATATTATATATCAATTTTATAATATAAAGTTTTTTAATTAAGTACTTTTTATATTTTATCTTAATTTGATCTAACAAAATCATTTTAAATCTTGCAGGGCTAATCTATGGATTATTTGGGGCAGAACTGGTATTTTTCCTTTTTTTTTCAGCATAGACACGCCCTATAACACGCCCTGCCTAGGCATGACCATAGGCGTGACACCAGGGGCTGAGAACATTGACCGCAGATCGACAAAACTTCAACCGAAGAACCTCAACACGCCCTGCGACATGCCCTCATTGGGTGTGTTTGATAGGCGTGATACCCATACATGCGGCGTGCCATCCGTTGGAAGATTATTGAACCCTTCCACATCAGATTAAAAAGACACGCCTGGGTAACGGGCGTGACCCAGGGCGTGTTAGGGGCATTTCCAGCCAATTACTCTGTCATTCCTACCGTTACCGCCAGCTTGATGTTTCCAGCTTGACATGCCCTGGTCACGGGAATGACCAGGGGCATGATGCCTCCATCAACTACAATTTCTTCCCGCCATTTTCATCTTCCCGCCATTTTCTAGAAACAAACTTGACACGCCCTAGGTCACGGGCGTGACCCGCAATCTGCTGTTTTTGGTCGTTCCTCCTCCAATGTTCCCGGGGCATCAAGACGACGGTTCCGAGCCTGACACGCCTTAGGTCATGGGCGTGACCTAGGGCATGACCAACCAGCAATTTTTCCTATAAATTCCAGATAGCTTCAGATGCTCAAGATCAATTTTTGGGAGTTGGAATCCTGTATTTTACTGCTTTTAATTACTTTATTTTTCATTTCCTAGCCTAGATTACTATTGTGTAAGCTTTTATTCTAGTAGTTGTTATTTCAAGCATGTCTTTCTCTACTCTATTTTTTAATTCCCTAATCATGATGACTAGCTAAATATCATTTAGCACTTGATCATGACGAACCTTGGAATAAAATAAACTTTTCGATTTTTATCAAAAATATCTTTTTCTTAATCTTGCTCATTGATGATTTATCTTTGAATTATATTTTGTCGAATTCTAAATTACCTAAATTACCGATATGGTTTTCGATCTAAGATCCGTATCCTAAATTACCGATAGTTCGCGGATACGAGGAGATCACTCAAGGATAAAAGGAGTTGCATGCACTCCTCGAGAGAGGACGACATAAATCCTCCGGATTTGAGTCAAATCAAATAGCATGGTTCACCGCCTAAAGTAAGCTTAGGGGTTTTGACTGGCTGAGAGGTCTTAATCGATCAACCTAAGGTTAGTCAAAAGCATGAGATCGAGAGAGATGCTTTTGTGCTTTAGGAACCTCCATGGTCGAGTAAGAAATTTAAGAACTCGCGTTACTTTATTTTTCAAGAAGGTTTATTTTATCCCTAGGGGATTCTAGATCAAGTGCTAGCTTCTCCATCCTCGAATTTCTTTTTCTTAGTATAACGCTTCCTTTTCCTTTTCTGTTTTAATCAAAAACAAAACTTTTCTATCTGATAAGATAATAGCTCTTTCTTGTGAGTACAAGTACTCGACAAGCCCCGAGTCGATATACGACATTTGATTCTATACTCCGAACGATAGGTATACTTGCCTCATCGATTGGAAACACACGTTAGCGTGGAGAAAATATCCATCACCTGTACAACTAGAGTACGATGCAGGAGGATGTGAGCCAGCCTAACCCAGGAGTAGCAGCAATAGCAACAGAATCTATGAGTGATTATAGCTTTTCTTCTACGAGCATTTTGTTGTGAGGATATTTTGTATTGGGCAGGAGCCCATTTGTGTTGTTCAGCTTTACCTTGTGTGGATTTATTTATATAGCATTGTGATTGTGGACTTATTTCATTTATTTGAATACTTCTATTTCTTATGTGGTACATGGTCAAGAATTTGCCGGCAGAATCGACGAATTGTAGTGGCGGCCTTCTCAGGGGTTGCTATCACCACAAAGCAGAGGTTCTGGGCATAAGACCTGGTGCAAAAATGGGGTCTTACAACTGGTATCAGCGCGAAACCTCAACCCAAAGAAAAGAAGTTCACAAACCATGGGACACCCCGCAAAAGTTTTAGTTTGAGGACAAACTAAGAAGTGAAAGTTATGGTGTGTCCATATAGGGAATCACATGCATCAGTCCACTCTTAACTAGATTTTGGCCAACAATCTTACAAGTAAACTTTTGCTCATGTAGCTTTTAATGAACCCTAGCCTTCAATAGGGAACACCTCAAACTCAAAATATTTTTCCACCCCTACTAGTTCCTACTCCGTTTCAGCAATCGGAGATGGGAAAGACACTGACTGCTATCTTGGAGGCTTTTAGGACACAGCAGGCTTCGGCTCCTCAACCAAATCCCGGGGAAAATTGGTTGAGTGTCTTTTGAGGCCTTTCCCCTCTGTCATATCTCGGGATGGAGTCATCTGTACGGACGGAGGAATGGCTGGACATCATCTACGAGATGTGGGCTGGGATAGGATGTCCGAGTGATATGGTTGTACCCTTAACAGTTTCATGTTTGGATTCCCATGCAAAGAGGTGGTGAAGTCTCTTATAGACACCACCTATGCAGGATTTGAGGTCACAAATATCACATGGGATGAGTTCAAGATAGCACTTCTAGAGCATTTTGTGCCACAGACTGTGAGGGATAAGCTAGAGGAAAGATTTCTGCAGTTGAGGCAGGATAACAAGTCAATTTTGGAGTACTACCGATATTTTACACACTTAGCTCGCTTCGCTAATTCATACCAGCTGGATGATGTCGACTATGTGAAGAGGTTCTACAAGGGCCTCTAGAACGATTTGAGGAAGGCACTCCTTTTTGATGTTGATGGTAGCCTGGCCCAGATCCTGGAGATGGCAAAGAAGGTTGAGGCAGACCAGCTCACGATTCGGGGCATGGGAAAAAGACAGGAAGACGACACGATTATTGGTGGCAGGAGGGAACAGCAGAAGGATCGCTTCATCAGACAAAGGAGAAATGGGGATCAACCCCGCCCGAAGTATAGACAGGAGCAGAGGGATCCGGAAATATTGGCCCCTCGGCCATTATAGATACAGGTGATGCCAAGGGCAGTAGATGGGGCACCTCTCCTGCCGGTGTGCTATCACTTCCACAAGCTTGGACATATTCGGATTAATTGCCCTAGGAGACAGGCACCACCACCATCACCGTAGGCTTCCCCACCTACTCAGTAATTTTGGGGTCAGGGATGTGATCGAGGATGTGGGTTCTATGGTGGTGACCGTAGGCCGAACAGGGATCTGCTCTGGATCTTGCTCAACCCATAAACCCGGATAGGGTTATAGCAGGTATGCTAGCAATTTAAATTCTTTTTCTTTCTTTCCCCTTAAACAGTAGAACTAATATAAATTGGTAGAACTAGGGAAGGAAACTATAAAACTAGCCAACTAAGATTGTGTAATAAATTCAGGAATAGTAATGGTATGTGGCATGTAAGACCCCCATTTTTTTCTTTTTAAACACCGGGGTCTTAGGCCCAGAACCGCCCCTTTGCGGTGACACCTTCACGCCCTGAAGGGTCATCACCACAAAGCACTGATTTTGCCGGCCAATTCCATCACAGAAAGGTAGTACAATGAAGTAAAAGAAAGTCCACAAGAAATTCACATATATAGAAAAAGAAGTCTCCACGAAGGGAGTGTCCACAGAATAGTATATTAGAGTACTAAAAATACGGGCTTATGCCTGGTACATCATGCCCTCACTACAAATCACTCATGCGGAAGCAAAAACAGAACATCTACTCAAGGTCGAGACTCACGGTCCCGACTGTATGAACTCCGGAGCTAGACTGCCCCATCTCCAAGTGCACCAGTCTCTGGGGCTGCTCCCCCGTACTGGGCTCCACGATTCCCTAAAATGATGCGGTTCGAAAACCGTTAGTCTATAAGACTAAGTCCTATTATCCCCTACCCCTTCCCTCATGGATCCTAAGTACCGAGCGAAGAGGAAGAAAGGGAAGGACATGAAGGTGGAGAATAAATCAAAAGCAGGTGACGGTGGACCTATACTAGCAATTTATAGTACATGTGGTAGAAAAGTAAAGTATGAAAAGTAACCTTAACTTATGTGCGGAAGCACCTAAGCCAAAGGATCTTCTGCAAGGCTCCCATCATATAAAGTGTCCCATACCACTTATATGTTGGGGTGTCGGTTATCAAATAGCAGCATATATATATAGAATTTAACCTTAATTTATAAACTTGCCCACTCAAGCTTATAGACCAAGGGGTCGTTTTGCAAGTCCTAATGTATAAGCGTCTCATTCCACTTATACATTAGGTTTCGGGGGTTAAATGAATCGATTATGCCATGACATGCTAGTGGGTATGATGAATCATGCAAGTGCAACACACACACCCAACTCTATGTACACAAACCTTTAGTTCCCCCTTTCGGAGCTGTTACCTCCCAAGATATCTCCGTAGTGGCAGACGGAAGCGGTGGGTTGGGCCTCTCCCACCTCTAAACCAGTAAAGCACTACCGGTCAGACCTATCGTACGCCTCAACGCTTGGTGCACGAAGCGGACTCCTGCATACTCTTGTCGGCTGGCGCACCAGACTTATATTGGCAAAGTGCTAACCACACTTGCTGAGTCAGCGTATTGGCGTCGGTGCATCGACCCTCCAATATCGAAGACCCACCATCTTAATTTTCTTTCCTTTTATGCACATGCAAATTTAATCGTAATCAAACAAAAACTGAGCTGAAGCTCCCCGGACCAAAACGTCCGTCTCTTAACCAATCGAGCTGAAGCTCCCCCGGACCATTCCGTCCGTCTCTTAACTAATCGAGCTGAAGCTCCCAAAAATCTTCCTGTGCTAACAGTGTTTGTGAAATGTGAGATCCTAATTACTAGGTTACTCTTTCAAGTTTGTTATTACAGTTTACGTTAACCAAGGACTGCCCCCGGTATTCCCTATGAAGGGCTCTCAAAGGGCACTAGGAACTATGATGGTAGCTGAAGCCCATCATTCCCTTTCACAAGGCACTTATTGTTATTGGTTGATTCCCTTTACCCATTCCCTTCTCATATTACGATAAACTGACCTAGGGTGATTTTTAACCTTCCTCTCTTCGGGAAAGACGATCTTTCGTCGAACCCGAGCACCTCTTAACTCTAGCCAACACCACTTCTCACTACTCTTCATATCATTTTATTGCAAAATCATCCACAACTATCCACCCAGACAAAATGACTAACTCCAACAACTATCCCAGATCATGCCATATTGCAATTTTACAATTTGTTATATGCAGACCAACCTAGACTATATGTCGAACCGAATAGGAGATAATCTAGATAATCATCCAAATGCCCTAAATTATTTACTAAAAGTATATCATGATATGATTAGCCTAAAATCAGAAAACTAAAATTTTCTTAATTTATCTGGCATTTAATTAATTTCCTCAAAAATTCCATGGGCTACTGGTTTGAACATGAACTACCCTAAGTACTCATGCAAGATGTCCAACAAAATTATTATAAATATTTTGCTATCTCAATATGGTAAATCCAAAGTATCACAATTTTTCTATCATCAAAAAAACATTAAAACTATTTTAGCAATATTTTTTATCTTTTGTTATTTATGAATCAAGTACAGAGAATATCCATCCAAAAATTATAAATTAATTATATTATGCAGGTATAATCTTAAACATAGCATTGGCCAAGTTTTATAATTTTTCAGAAGCGATATCATCCATAATTAATTTTTAAACCATAAAACCCCTTTTTAACATTTGTGAAGGAAGTACTAGATTTACTCAACTAAAAATTATATAAAAATTTAAGAGCAACCATTCTGAGCTAAAACAGTTACTTCCAATATTTCATGGGGTTTCAATGAACATAAAGATTCAAATAATTAAAATATCAATTAGGGCTATAACAAACGTTACAAATGAAGTGCTGGAAATAGACTTTATAAAATTCCAATAAAATTGCTATAGATTTTTCCCGCCCCAAAACTTACTCTACCCGAGTTTCACAGCTTTTAGATAATGTTTAGTGACAGATTTTACTTATTTTGTATTTTACCCTAAAGTTAAGGTTAGGGTTTTGAGGTATCTACCTATCTCCAAATCCTCTAAGATTTCTACCAGAGAACATAGAATACACTACCTTCAACTCTACTAAATTACAAAGTCACACAAGGGCATTTGCCTTCATGTCCTTAACAACCCCCAAAAGCCCATCCTTAGGGTTTGAGTTTGAACTCTAGGGTAAATCAACCCTAAATCACACCATTTTCCTTAATCAGGTGATAATGGTCCTACCAAGTCAGTGACAAAAATTTCAGCCTCTGTTGAGGTGATTTTACCACTCAAAATCCAAAGGGGATGTTTGGACCTAAATAACCCTATAAGGGTCAACCTAGGGTTGGATAGAAACCTAATCAAAACATCTCCAAATGAGATGACATTTTTACCAGAGCCTTAACATGCTTTTTAAGACTACTCACCCAAATTTGGGGGGATTTTGAGGTGTTTATGACACCTAATTAATTTATACATGATTTATTAGATTTTTCCAAAAACTATAGAAATATATTCTCAAAAAATTCTCATTTTGAACAGGCCATAGATATAGCTAAGAAAGACCCCCTGACCAAATTTCAGCTCATTTGGACAAGGGATGAAAAGTGGGTATCCATTTGAACCTCAGAATAGCCCTAGGTATAGGTCCCACCAAAATGAGTTCTGTGGTCAAACCACTTACCCAATCGAGTTGAAATAAATTTTAGAATAATCTAGACTTGAAGGGCTACAACTTCTGTGACTGGCCATTTTTCCTAAAATGGCCTCTAAGTGCCTCATGTAATAGCATCAAAATGAGCTTGATAAAAGTGATAAATTGCTATATATTATATATAAATATATATCAGATTTAATATATGGCACTGTTCATCTTCTCAAAAGCCCGAAATAAGCAACCTAAAAAAATGCTTAAAACCTGTAGCTTGCAAGTGGATTTCCCGTCCACCCAACCATCTCCCTAGCCGGCCACCAGCACCACGACCTCTGTTGAGGTGAGGGCTACCGTTAGGGGGCGGCACGGCCGCCGGAGAGGCGGTTTCCGGCGAACCTGAACACCATAAATTTCGGAAAAACCATGGAAACGCTCACCCGATCCAGATCTTTTGAGCCTGATGTCTCTCCTAATAGTTCCTAAGATCTATCCATAGAGGAAGAGGTAGAGGAGGACCTTGTTCGCGATTTGGAGGCGAGATGAACGTCGGATTGTCATGGCGCAGTGGTGGCGTTCCCGAAATTCTCCTACAGCAAGAACAATATCTCAAATCCATTTGGTCAAGAATGTAAACTTCTCATCTTGCTCTAAGGGGGCTTTTATAGATCAATAAGTGGGGAGGGGAAAGGGTAAGCATTTATGTCCATGAAGACTCTCCTCTTAAAATTATTTTGGTTACGGGGGAGGGAGAGGAAAAGGTGGAAGATGAAATGACTGATCCAGGTGGTGATTTCCTATTGTATCAAGACTTCCTCATTTTAATAAGTAATTAGAGAAGGAAACCACCCATAAATACTCCTGGTGTAACTTTCCATACCAAAATTTATTATAATGCGTGTTAGAATAATTTCGGGCCTGAACTGACGTTTCGGCCTTTGTCACGGGTGTGACACATAGGTCATGGGCGTGACAGGACCTTGTGGAAAATTCTGAGTTCGCCGATCGTCTTCCTGAGATCGACAATCTTCGAATGGGGGGTCACGCCCTAGGTCACAGGCGTGACACATCGGTCACGGGCGTGACGAGCCCGGGTTGCAAATTCTGCGCTCGCCGATCGTCTTCCTGAGATCGACGATCGTAGAAGGGGGGTCACGCCCTAGGTCACAGGCGTGATATATCGGTCATGGGCATGACGGGACCGGGTTGCAAATTCTGCGCTCGCCGATCTTCTTCCTGAGATCGACGATCGTCGAACGGGGGTCATGCCCTAGGTCACGGGCATGATATGTCGGTCACGGGCGTGACAGACCCATGATGAAAATTCTGAGTGTAACACCCCTATCCGTCACATGGCATATAGCAGTAGGTCCGGCCGGGGCCCGACGCCATATACCGCAGACAGACCGTGGAGTTACGCATCGCATTATCATACTCACAATTTGAAAGACAACGTCCTACGCAACACCTAGCGGAAGCATTTTAGGTTATTAAAAAGAACCCAACAATAAGCATGAATGTCCACTAATGATAAAACCCATAGGAATGAAACGACTAAAAATACACAAAATAGTCCTCGGCCTTAAGGCCTTACAAACATTGTTCTCTTAACCAAATAGTGTCTTTCATACATCGGCGCGCAGGCCGGCCAAACATGAATATGAAAAACAAAACTAAATCTTCAGCCTTCATGGGCTAGCGCTGCAACTTGGGCTTTAGCCTGCTATTTGCCGCTCGGCTCCGCAGCAGCACCTGTAAGAAGCAATCCACCGAAGAGGTGGCAATTTACACGAGTAACCGGTCAGCAACGCTGACCAAATTATAACGACCCCGCCCCGCAATTGCGGGACGGCGGTGCTCCTTCCCTGCATAACAACTAACATAGCAATATATAAATCTATATAACTATTCGCCACAAGTGTCGGCACGCACGGCCATACACCCCGTGCTCTCAGGGCACTAATTGGTGAATCCGGTCCGGACCCGGTCCGTTCCCGCGATTCCACCGTCGTCTCGTGGACGACAATTCTCGTGAGCAAATAGCCCTTTCAGCCGAAGCCTAGGCCCGTTTCCAGCCCCCCGGGAAGTCCCATGTACTTTAGGTCGCTTCTACCGAGACCACTTGGAATGGGTAGAGTTCCACCCGCCCGTTGCTCACTTCACCACGGCCATTTAGCCATCGGTGCGGGCCAAGTTTCTCCTCATTCCCACAATCGATCAAAACACGCACATAACCCCGTTATGTACCGATTTGCCCTCCAAGGCAACATCGTGGTGGCAATGCGATTCCGCCCAAGCTTTCCGGGTGCGCCTCGAGGTTAATCCCCAAGGATCCCTGTATGCAATCTACCGCGTAGAAATTTCGGAAAACTGAAATCATCGGTGCGGAGTCTTCTCCGACCATGCAATGCAACATCACCGATTCGGGCTAAACCCGAATGGGCTTCACACACAATGCCTACGCCCGTACTTCGATTCCGGGCTCTAACAACGGGGACTTTACATATCTACCCGAAGGGATTCCGCTCCTCAACGCTTACTCGCGAGAGGGGGATTTCCCCATGCAAAGGAAGAAGGGCGACTACACATGCCCTATGAAGAGGATCGTTACCCTCGTAGATTTTCGCGCGCCCGTCATGAAGAAGTAGACGGTTGAAAAGCTTCGCCTCGCTCTTGCCGTCGAGGATCCGGTCTCGGATCGAGATTCGGTGCTCCGGTGCTCCGCCGGCGGCCGGATCTCCTCTTCTCCTTCCTTGCTCTCCCTTCTCTCTAAACTTTTAGAAAGAGAGTCTAGGGTTTGAAATGAGGGTTTAGAACCCTTCAACCCTAAATTAAATGTTTGGGCGGACCATCCTAGGCCGTTAGATGAGATTTGATGGAAAATCGGACGGCCACGGAGTCATTTTACGGATCCTGCACCCGTCCGCACGACCAGTGGCGCACGGTCAGTGGTCGTGCGCCCTATGTCAGTGATCGTGCGTTTTCGTTAAACAGGGATTTGGCATTATATTTTCTTTATGCACGACCAGTGGCGCACGGTCAGTGGTCGTGCGCCCTGTGGTCAGTGATCGTGCGCTAAGGGAAAAACTGCACAGTTCAACGCCCTTCCGCCGACGGTTACTCTACCGCGAGGCGTTAACTCCCACCGACTCCAGGACTGAACATGGGGTGTTACAACTCTCCCCCCCTTAAAAGAATTTCGTCCCGAAATTACGAATAGCAAGTAAACAACTTAAACTTAAACGGTACCTGAGTTGAAGAGTTCGGGGTACTCCTCGAGCATGGTTTGCTCTCGTTCCCACGATAGCTCCTCACGACCGCAATTGTCCCAACGGACTTTCACCATCCTGATTTCTTTGTTCCGAAGCCGCTTGACCTCGAAATCTTCGATAGAAATGGGCTTGACCTTGGTCGTCAACCCTTCCTCAACCGGTACTTGATCAACCGCTAACACTTGCGACGGCTCTTGCACCGCCTTCCGCAATACTGAGATGTGGAATACGTCATGCAAACAACTCAGTTCCACAGATAATCTCAACCGGTAGGCCGCTTCTCCGATCCGTTCTAGAATCTCGAATGGCCCAAGGTATCTCGGACTCAACTTTTTCAAGCGTCGAACCCGTGACACCCCCTTGAACGGTTTGATCTTCAGGTATACCCATTCGCCAACATTGAACTCCACGTTCCTATGTTTGGCATTAAAGTACTTAGCCTGCCTGTCCTGAGCTATAAGCAAGCGCTCTCGTATCGTTCGCACCAAAGAAGTCGCATCTTCGATCTCCTGACGATTGTAAAGTTTCGACTCACCCGTCTCCAACCATGACAACGGCGTGCGACACTTTCTCCCATAAAGAGCTTCGAACGGTGCCATCTGGATACTTGCTTGGTAACTGTTATTGTACGCAAACTCGACCAAGTATAAGTGATCCTCCCACCGTTTTCCGAAGTCCAACGCACACATGCGAAGCATGTCTTCCAATGTCCTGTTGACTCGCTCGGTCTGGCCATCCGTCTGCGGATGAAACGCCGTGCTAAACTTCAGTTTCGAGCCCAACATCTGATGTACTAGCCTCCAGTCATTGGACGTGAAGCGTCCATCGCGATCACTCACAATGCTGCGGGGCACTCCGTGCATTCGCACAATATTATCCACGTAGAGTTTTGCTAGCTTCTCCACCGGATCATCCTTCCTCATCGGGATGAAATGCGACACTTTTGTCAATCTGTCCACGATCACCCAGATGGCGTCGTTTCCCTTCTGCGATCTTGGCAATCCATGCACAAAATCCATAGATATGTCGTCGAATTTCCACTCCGGAATGGGTAAGGACTTCAAGAAACCTCCCGGCTTTTGACATTCCGCCTTCACTAGGGCGCAGGTTTGACACCTCGCCACATAAAGCGCTACATCTTTCTTCAGTCCTGGCCACCAGAATAGTTTCTTCACGTCTTTGTACATTTTTGTACTCCCCGGGTGGATTGAGTACTTGGTATGGTGAGCCTCGTACAACAATTCCTCCCGTAGATTACCTACGTTGGGGACGCACAAACGATCGTCCTTTCTGAGCAATCCGTCCTCCAACATAAATTGGGAATTTGACCCATCCAAAACACCATCCATGAGTTGCTTCATAACATCATCCACAGCTAAAGCCTGCCGAATCCTATCAGCCAGGTCATACTGCACCTCTGTCCAACTCAAACGCGCTTCGGCGCCCGTTTGTCTATCTACACAGAAGATCTCCAAATCCTCTAACTCTTGAATCAATCGTGCATCATGCACCAACAGCCAACTAGCACGTGCGGGAGTTCTGCGACTCAACGCATCTGCCACCGCATTGCCCTTCCCCGGCACATAATGAATTTTGAAGGTGTAGTCCCCCAGGAACTCCATCCACCTCCTTTGCCGCATATTCAAGTCCTTCTGATCCAGCAAGTACTTCAAGCTCTTGTGGTCGGTGTAGATATCAACTTTCACACCGTAAAGGTAGTGTCTCCACAGCTTCAGTGCATGTATCACGGCCGCTAACTCCAAGTCATGGACCGGATAATTCCTCTCGTGTACCTTCAGCTGTCGCGAGCCGTAGGCAATCACACTCCCACGCTGTAGTAGTACACATCCCAAGCCACTCCCCGAAGCATCACTGTAGATTTCGAATCCCTCGGTCCCACTCGGCGAACATAAGATTGGCGCCGTGGTCAACCGACCCTTTAACTCCTCAAAAGCTTGTGCGCACTCCGGCGACCACACAAACCTTTGATCCTTTCTTGTCAACGATGTGAGAGGTAACGCTATCCGCGAGAAGTTCTCTACGTAGCGCCTGTAGTAGCCGGCAAGTCCTAGGAAACTTCGGACTTCCGCTACCGAGGAAAGAACAGGCCACTCCCGTATCGCCACTATCTTCGCCGGATCTACCGCAATCCCTGCTCCACTAATGATGTGGCCAAGGAAAGCCACCGAGGATAACCAGAACTCGCATTTGGAGAACTTAGCATAGAGCTGGTTCCTCCTCAGTGTCTCCAACACCATGTGCAGATGTTTGTAGTGATCATCTTCGCTCTGAGAGTATACCAGGATGTCGTCGATAAACACGATCACAAACCGATCCAAGTACTCTCTGAATGTTCTGTTCATCAGATCCATAAATACGGACGGCGCATTCGTCAGTCCAAACGGCATAACCGTGAACTCGTAATGCCCATAACGCGTGCTGAACGCCGTTTTAGGGATATCACTCTCCTTGATCTTCAACTGGTAGTACCCAGACTTCAGATCCAACTTCGAATAAACTGTAGACCCCACTAGCTGGTCAAACAGATCGTCGATCCTCGGAATCGGGTATTTGTTCTTCTCGGTGAGCTTGTTCAACTCTCGGTAGTCGATACACAGCCTCAGACTTCCATCCTTCTTCTTGACGAAGAGGACCGGTGCACTCCAAGGTGACGAGCTTGGACGCACGTACCCCTGATCCAACAGTTCTTGCAATTGGACCTTCAGCTCTGCCATCTCCTTCGGCGCTAGCCGATAAGGTGAGCGGGACACAGGTTTGGCACCTGGCACCAGCTCTATTGTGAAATCAATCTCTCTTTGGGGTGGAGCCCCAGGGAGATCATCGGGAAACACGTCAGGATACTCCGAAACCACTGGGATACTATCCAGACTCGTCTTAGGCTTTGCGGCCTCCACTAACGCGAAAAACAGCTCTGCTCCAGCACGAACCGCCTTGACCACCTGAAGAGCAGACATCAGTGTCTTGCTCGCCCCTTTAATGCCCTCGAACGTAGTCTCGCGACTAGTATTTGCCCCCAGTTTAACTTCCTTCCGACTGCAGTCAATATAGGCTCGCTGCTCCGAGAGCCAATCCATCCCAAGGATCACGTCAAACTCCACTAGCGGAAGTAACGACGCCTGCAGATCGAATTCCTGATCCCCAATCTGAATCTTCACGAGGCATACTCTATCTACGCGCATAGAGCATCCATTGGGGAGTAGCACATCCAGTTTGTCCTTAGCCATCGAAGAAGGGACTCCGATGCGCGATACGAATTCTTCGGACATAAAGGAGTGCGACGCTCCCGCATCAAATAATGCCCTTGCTGGGCTATCGGATATCAAAACGAAGCCTAGCATAGGAAATATAAGCTAACATGCAAACAGGTAATTATTCAAATAAGGTTAAACTGCAATAATTTAACTCATACCTGTCACCACGTCAGCCTGTTTGATGGCTTCTTGAAGGCCAAGGTTGTACACCCTGGGCTGAGCTGGAGTATGGTGAGATGCGGATGACTCCGCCATCTTCCCTTTCTCCTCATAAGTTGCTCCTGGCTTTCTCTCGGACTTTGGACGTCCGCTCCAACAATCACGGGCAAAGTGCCCTGGCCTCCCACAGTTATAACAAGCACCTGGGGTGCGCGCTGTCGTTGCTCCCGAGGCACCAGAAGAGGGGGCTTGACTTGACGTCTTGGCCCTCTTATTCCACCTCTGAAACTTTGACTTCGTAGCGTTCGGCACCTTGAACTCGGGCTTCTGCACACCCAGCTCTTTCTTTCCAGAGATTCTTGCCAACTCTCGCTCCAACGATCGAGCCGAGCCGACCAAGGTTAGAAATCCTTGCGTCAACGGCCCTGATAGAAGTACCTTGAGATCATCTCGCAGTCCTTCATAGAAACGGTTCGTCTTCCGTTCCTCATCGCCAAAAGTAGGAGCTGCATAACGACCCAGCCTTGTGAACTCATGCAGATAATCATCCACATTTTGACTCCCTTGTTGCAGTCTGAGGAATTGATTTTCCAGTTCTATCTTCTCGGTCGACGGTAGGTACCGCGCCATGAACATTCTCGAGAATTCTTCAATAGAAACCTCTTCCAACTGTCTTTCGACTAGATGGTGTTGCTCCACACCGTCCCACCACAGCCTTGCCTCGCCATCCAATAAGAAAGTGGCTATGGCGGTTTTCTGATCCGCTTCGGTTCTGGTTGTCGAAAGGATCCGCTTAACGCGTGATAGCCAATCCTCCGCTTGCGATGGGGTTCCACCCCCCGAGAATATTGGCGGATTGAAGCTCATCACGTGCTTCAGCTGACAATCCGTCGTACGCCTTGGTGGTCTAGGCTCCTCAGCCACCACAGGCACTGTCGCTCTCGCAGGTTCTTGCTCAATCTCCGGTGCTGGACGTTGTACCTGCCCTGCAGGTTGGGCATTTAGTGCGGCAAGCACCGCCTCGGTAACCAGCCGAATAGTTTCAGCAGATGGAGGTGTTGCAGGCGCCTCGCTTGGTGCCCTACTCTCCGCTGAACGTGTATGGGCTGACTGCCCTGCCCCACTCCTAGTCACCTAGATAAACAAAACCGACAAATAAGCGACAAGCACATTGCTAAAAAGCAATCATTTGAACATTTAACTTGTTCAAAACTGTGTATTTTCATTCCTAAGTGGACATTCATGGGTTCTTTTTCATGTTATAACGATGACGCACGTGATAGTGCTCACCACCCCTTAAAAGAATTCGTCCGCGAATTCTAATAAGCAAGACCGAAACCGTTAGTCTGATACCAATTTGTAACACCCCTATCCGTCACATGGCATATAGCAGTAGGTCCGGCCGGGGCCCGACGCCATATACCGCAGACAGACCGTGGAGTTACGCATCGCATTATCATACTCACAATTTGAAAGACAACGTCCTACGCAACACCTAGCGGAAGCATTTTAGGTTATTAAAAAGAACCCAACAATAAGCATGAATGTCCACTAATGATAAAACCCATAGGAATGAAACGACTAAAAATACACAAAACAGTCCTCGGCCTTAAGGCCTTACAAACATTGTTCTCTTAACCAAATAGTGTCTTTCATACATCGGCGCGCAGGCCGGCCAAACATGAATATGAAAAACAAAACTAAATCTTCAGCCTTCATGGGCTAGCGCTGCAACTTGGGCTTTAGCCTGCTATTTGCCGCTCGGCTCCGCAGCAGCACCTGTAAGAAGCAATCCACCGAAGAGGTGGCAATTTACACGAGTAACCGGTCAGCAACGCTGACCAAATTATAACGACCCCGCCCCGCAATTGCGGGACGGCGGTGCTCCTTCCCTGCATAACAACTAACATAGCAATATATAAATCTATATAACTATTCGCCACAAGTGTCGGCACGCACGGCCGTACACCCCGTGCTCTCAGGGCACTAATTGGTGAATCCGGTCCGGACCCGGTCCGTTCCCGCGATTCCACCGTCGTCTCGTGGACGACAATTCTCGTGAGCAAATAGCCCTTTCAGCCGAAGCCTAGGCCCGTTTCCAGCCCCCCGGGAAGTCCCATGTACTTTAGGTCGCTTCTACCGAGACCACTTGGAATGGGTAGAGTTCCACCCGCCCGTTGCTCACTTCACCACGGCCATTTAGCCATCGGTGCGGGCCAAGTTTCTCCTCATTCCCACAATCGATCAAAACACGCACATAACCCCGTTATGTACCGATTTGCCCTCCAAGGCAACATCGTGGCGGCAATGCGATTCCGCCCAAGCTTTCCGGGTGCGCCTCGAGGTTAATCCCCAAGGATCCCTGTATGCAATCTACCGCGTAGAAATTTCGGAAAACTGAAATCATCGGTGCGGAGTCTTCTCCGACCATGCAATGCAACATCACCGATTCGGGCTAAACCCGAATGGGCTTCACACACAATGCCTACGCCCGTACTTCGATTCCGGGCTCTAACAACGGGGACTTTACATATCTACCCGAAGGGATTCCGCTCCTCAACGCTTACTCGCGAGAGGGGGATTTCCCCATGCAAAGGAAGAAGGGCGACTACACATGCCCTATGAAGAGGATCGTTACCCTCGTAGATTTTCGCGCGCCCGTCATGAAGAAGTAGACGGTTGAAAAGCTTCGCCTCGCTCTTGCCGTCGAGGATCCGGTCTCGGATCGAGATTCGGTGCTCCGGTGCTCCGCCGGCGGCCGGATCTCCTCTTCTCCTTCCTTGCTCTCCCTTCTCTCTAAACTTTTAGAAAGAGAGTCTAGGGTTTGAAATGAGGGTTTAGAACCCTTCAACCCTAAATTAAATGTTTGGGCGGACCATCCTAGGCCGTTAGATGAGATTTGATGGAAAATCGGACGGCCACGGAGTCATTTTACGGATCCTGCACCCGTCCGCACGACCAGTGGCGCACGGTCAGTGGTCGTGCGCCCTATGTCAGTGATCGTGCGTTTTCGTTAAACAGGGATTTGGCATTATATTTTCTTTATGCACGACCAGTGGCGCACGGTCAGTGGTCGTGCGCCCTGTGGTCAGTGATCGTGCGCTAAGGGAAAAACTGCACAGTTCAACGCCCTTCCGCCGACGGTTACTCTACCGCGAGGCGTTAACTCCCACCGACTCCAGGACTGAACATGGGGTGTTACACTGAGTTCGTTGATCGTCTTCCTGAGATCGACGATCATCGAATGGGGTCACGCCCTAGGCCACGGGCGTGACGGGTCGGTCACGGGCATGACCAACCTGTGACCCTAAATCTTGTTTGATGTACTTCAATTCTTGGGCTTCCTAGGGTTCTGTCACGACAGACCGACTCCTAGGGGTCTAGCCGGAAATGGGATGTTACATGGCAAGCCTGCCCATACCTTTTCGACACGGGGTATCACATAACTTCATCATGGAAGATTTTTTCAAAGACTTTGACCAAGTCCGACACTATACGGGAGTCACCCGGAGGGTGCGTCTTCCCAATGGGACAGAGATCCTATCTACTACAAAATGACTTCTAAGGGTGACCATCGACGACCAAACACTCGAAGCTCTGACAATGATCTTGAAGATGTCGGACTTTGATATTTTCTTAGGAATCATATGGCTCACCTGGAACCATGCACAGATTGATTGCCCATGAGGAAGGTCGTGATGAGATATGGAAACACCTACACGACCTTCGAAGGTAATATCCCGGTCTCCCGCTATCTACTTTCTTCTATCCAAGCCATCAAGGCCCACCTGTATGGGGATGAGGTTTATAAGGTATTATTCGAGATGATCAAGAAATAGAACTCTATCTCCAACATCTCGGTGGTATGGGATTTCACTGAAGTTTTCCTAGAGAAGCTATCAGGGCTGCCTTTGCACCGTGAGAAGAACTTTCGGATTCAGCTAGTGACAGGGGCTAAGCCGATATCTAGGGCTCCATATTGGATGTCCCCAAAGGAGCTAGTAGAATTCCAGAGTTAGCTGTAGGATTTGGTTGAAGTTGGGTTTATCAGACCAAGCTCCTCATTATGGGGAGCCCTAGTATTATTTATAAATAAGAAGGATGGGACTCTCAGACTATGCATTGACTATAAAGGACTGAATAGGCTGACAGTATAGAATACGTATCCTTTACGGAGAATAGACGAACTATTTGATCAGCTAAAGGGAGCTCATTGATTCCCGAAACTGGAATTGAGATTGGGATATTATTAGTTATGGATTCAGGAGGAGGACATCCCGAAGACAGCCTTTAGTAGCCGATATGGCCTATATGAGTTCACAGTGATGCCATTCGGGCTCACAAATGCACCATCTTCATTCATGAGTATCGACGGTAGAATTTGTCGGGTATGGAGGGATTTAGTCTAAGGTTAATTCGGTGAGTATTAATGCACTTCGTTGAGTATCGGTTTAGGCAGATTCGGCGAGTAACGCCAAATTTCGTTAAGGAAGTTTCGTCCAGTAACGATTCGCCGAGATTAGATTGTTAGTCTAAGTGTTTTTCGGCGAGTATCATTGGAGTTCACCGAGTATTGTTATACATTTCGTCAATTCAGTACATTTCGTCGAGTATCGTTATACATTTCGTCGAGTATCGTTATACATTTCGTCGAGTATTGTAATGCAATTCGTTGAGTATCCTTGTAGTTCATCGGGTATACTCGCCGAATTTGGCCAGGACTTAGAATATTTTGTCCTTTCGTGCAGGATTCGTCTTGTACTGTCCTTAAGGTAATTTTAGGGCTTGTTTAGGTATTTCTTTGGGTTTAGGCTTGGGTTTTTGGTTTGGCATGTATGGGTATGATGTTTTCCTCGACTGGACGCTGGTTTGAGAGTCATTACACTTGGTCGATGTTTGTTCTATGTTTTGTGGTCTGTTGGGTTGGGTTGGGCCAGATGGCCACTGCCGCAGTGCCTTTGTGAGACGTTTGGGTCTGGAAGCCTGGTTTTGGATAGTTTGGTCATCGACTCTGGCCCGGTTGTTCTTACCAAGTGTTAATGATTCACGTTTTTGAGCTATTTTGTGCTCAGTTTGCTTCTTAGATCAGTCTATGCTATTTCATGCTTATCCTTGCAGATTTTGTCGAAGCACGGCTTCATTCCGCACTTGGTGCAAATGTTCTTTTAACTCCTTTATTGAAAACTTTTACTTTACCTAATTTTATTTGGCTAATCAACTGTGGTTTCAGCATTTCTTACAGTCATATTTGGTAAACCCTTTCTTATCTTTTTACCTTTTACCTATTTATTTCCATTGTCACTTGTATTTTATTGCTGAGGTGTTCTTCTTTTGAATGCCTCAGGTTCAGGGATGTAGCCGGTGGAGGGGCTGTGTTGGGTGGTAGCTTGTGGACTGCAGTTATTATAGTGGTTTTCCTCACCATCGTGAGGTAGTTGTTGTTTTCAGTTTTAGTTCAGACTTGCATACTTTCAGTGGGTTCGTGTAAGGTTGTTGATGCTCACTGGTAGTTTTCTTTTGGAGTACTGAATACTTTACTAGCTGCTAGTTTACCTTTGCGGTTGGTTATACTTGCTCTCTGGGAAGGTTTTATGATAGGTTGCATGTTTGATATTTTAAAGTATAAAAACTACTATTATTACTCCAGACATTCCATATTTGAAATCTAAATCACTATATTTAACATTCGTAAAAGCTACTTTCATAAAAATTATAAATTTAGAGTCTTGCATACTATGAGTTGTCCTCCGGGGATGTTTATACTCATGTAGGATGTCTAATCTTGTAAATAAATTATTTTCCTCAACGTATAACTATCTTTTTCTCATGGACTAGATGAGCCACTGAGCCAAGGGATACGGCTAACCGCTTAACTTAAACTGGATTTTCTCTAAATAACTTATAGATGTTTCGTAAAGGTGTTAAGTTGGAGTTTTGCCTGAGCGCTTGCAGTTATCCCCTACTGACGTGGCATCATGATGTGTGTTTTCCCTTACTCTGATATATCATTAAATACGGAGAAAATACGGGTTGTGACAGTTGGTATCAGAGGGACAGGTTGTTTGATAATTGGTTGAACGACTATCTCAGGTTTATGTTAGTTGTCTAGTTTCATTTCATACACACATCGATGTGTCATCAGTACGTCTTGGCTGAAGCATGAACACTACACTAATAAGAATATGGGGCATATTATGTAGTATGGGATTCATAATATGTGTTTGTATATGGATCCTCATTGGAGGCAACATGTGATTGTTTTGTAGTATGGGATGCATAACATCATCACATGAATGCATATTAGATTTTGATTTTTGTTGCATGCGATATTATGTAGTATGGGATGCATAATATTTCATGTGTACGCCGCTCATAACATGCATTAAGGCCTTTTTAGATTCCATAGCGCAATATACATGACATAACATTGCATCAGCACACATGCCAAGCTAAAAATTTACATGATGATATACATACACACATGGTTTTAAGTCAAAGAGAATAATAATTCAAGCATTAATGGTTTAGGCACATGAGTCAGTAGGATGACGGTGTACTATCCTAAGTTTAGTCATGACTTCATAAATGAAAATCCCAGAGCGAGTTAGCAGCATGAGCAAGTATTTAATTATATATTGTCTGAACTAAGTGTTGGAACTGATATTTCAGATTCCCTGTGTTTGAGAATATCAACTCCCATATTGTATTTGATCATGTCTTGTGTTGATAGAGTGTGCAGGTTTATAGGTACAAGCAAAGAAGAAGACTTCTTTGGACACTAATGTCGAGCGGTAGATGTTACCGCCGAGCAGTAGCCGTGAATAAATTGGACAAAGTTCTCGAGAAATTACCGCGCCTCACTAATCCTACTGCTCGCGCTAACGCAATGAATTATTTGGCCAAGCTCTCGGGGAACTATCGTAGGCGGTAGTGCTTACAAAGTCACTCTAGCCTCTCGATGAATGTCAAGAAGGACTTCTCGCGAAACTCAAATCTCACGACGAATGTCAAGCAGGATTTCTCGAGAAATGACCTACTGCCAGGCGATAGTAGTTACCACGCCGCGCTAGCCGCTCGATGAATATCGACACATTGTTTCTGAATCATCGTGTCCTATATTACCGCGCGACGGTAGTTGTAACCGCGCGGCACTAGTAATGATGAAACGACAAATATTCATTTTAATTATTATTCTAGATTTACACGATAGCTGGCATAGTAAGCGCGCGAACCTACTGTCGGGTGCTAGTCTTACCGCCGGCGGTAGCCTATTTTCATGAAGACGTATAAAATGCCACCTTGGTTTCTATGCCGATTAATCATGGGAATGAAGAGCGACGAGAGTTCGTGAATTCTAGGGTTCGACCGCCTTCTTGTGCTCCATTCCAAAAGTCTCCGTCGAAGAAGAAGAAAGTCATCTCCCTCTCGTTTGTGAATGAAGAACTCTAGCGATCCAAGATCTATATTGAATACGAAGTGTCGACCGATTGCTAGCAAACAAAGATCTTAAGCACCGTCCGCAGATCGCTCAACAGAGAAGTCGTCAAGAGGGAGAACTTAAACTTTTAGATTATTTACATCTTTTATTCTTGTAATCTTTTCGTTTTCTAAATCTTATGGTGAGGAAAATCGACCGGTAAGGGTCGTCGGAATCCGGGTAGGATTTCGTGGGAAATCATCCTGGGGATAAGGATGTCTAGATCGGAGGATCTAACGGGGCTATAAAACCCTTCCTTATGAGGAGGTGAAGAGCCGGCTCGAAGACTTTTCTTGGAGGGAAAAGGAGAGAGCCAACCAGTCCGTAGAGTAGATCGGTAAAGAAACCAAAAGATTGTTTCTACTCATCACCTTAGATCTCTGGCATCACGGAGATCACCTTTTTGTACTCATCTAGAACTATTGTTGTTTTGAATTCATGCAATGAAATCTGTTGTTTCTATGTTAATTACTTCTAGGTGTGTGTTATGATTGTTTAGCGAGTGTGTGTGTTTATAGGGTTGGGACTCGGATCTACACAGGAAATTGAGCATTGTGACTTACCGCCGCGTATTAGCTACCTAATGCCTCGTAGTAGCTTCCAGAACTCGATTTTCTGAGGCGAAATATTTTTAAATTCTATTTAACGTTAAAACCTTATTCACCCCCCCCCCCCTTCTCTAAGGTTGGCCACTAGATCCAACAAGTGGTATAAGAGCAAGGTTACTTCTTAAGGCTTAAAATACTGAAGTAAGATGGCCAACTCTATTCACGCATTCTCTGAGGGACAAGGTGTGAGTAGACCTCCACTCTTTATAGGGAGTGACTTTAGTCACTGGAAAACATGCATGAGAATCTTTCTAATGACTTAAAGCATAGACATAAGGGCCGTTGTAGAGACGAAATACACTACATGTACTGTCACTATAGGGGACACCGTCCTAATCAAACCAAACAATAAGTGGGATGACGCAGATAAGCTTAGATGCACGAACAATTCCAAGGCAATGAACTCTCTATTTTATGCATTAGATAAAACAGAATTCAATCGAATCTGTAACTGTGAAACTACGTCTGATATATGGCGGTTACTTGAACTTACTCACGAAGTTACTTCGCAGGTGAAAGTTTTGAAGCTGTTCCGACTCGAGTTTGAATATGAGCAGTTCAGGATGGAGATTGATGAGGAGGTTGACAGCATGTATACACAATTCACCAAGATTTTCAACGCTTCAAGATCCCTCGGGAAGATTTTTTCAAATGGTGATCGGGTGAGGAAGATCCTGTGATCTTTGCCTCCTCGCATCAACCAAAAGTTGACTGCAATCGCCGAATCTCATGATATCAGCTCCCTGGAGAAAAAAAACCTCATCTGGAATCTGAAGACACACGAACTTGAACTAAAGATTCAAGCAGAGGAATATCCCAGGGAAGTAAAGAAGAAGGGACTGGCACTGAAGGCCGCAAAGGAGAGAAAAGTTGCTGAATATTCTGAGGAATATGAGGAGGAGAGCCTCTACGTTCGGTAGTTCAAAAAATTCATGAAGAATCCCACGAAGCAGGGACAATTCAAGAAATTCCTGAAAAAGAGGAGCTGGAGAAGGCATAAGGTGGAACAAGCCATCGAAAGAGACGGAAAGAGATGATGAGAAGTCTCAGTCGGAGTGTTATCACTGCCACAAGCTTGGGCACCTAAAGAGAGAATGACCAAGACTCTAGAAGGAGGAAAAAGGAAGGGAAAGTCAGAACAAAGGGAAGAAGAAGGTGTTGAAGGCGCTCACATAGGATGAGGATAGATCTAACGAGTCAAGCACCACAGACTCTAGCAGTGAAGATGAGGCAAATCTATGCCTCATGGGAAAGAATCAAGAAGAATCTGACGATGAGTCCAGTTTCCAGAGCGACACTGAGGTAACTCCCCCTACTTATATTGAACTTCCTGAAATTTATAAAAATCTAGTTGATAAATTAGAAAGCGTTATTTCTAAGAAAAAGTCCTTGAGAGCCAAGAATAAGAAAATCAAAAAGGACTTAGAAAATTTTAAAAGTGATGTAATTAGAACTGGCAAAGAGAAGATCGAATGTCTAGAGTGTTCTCACTTGATGACAATGATCGAAGAACTAAAAGCAAGTCTCTCCAAGGGAACATTGAGAACAACTAGTGTCATCAATGAAAAGAATGCCTTGGATAAAAGACTTCAAATGTCTCTGGCCAAGATAGAGGAAGGAAAAAAGCAATTTGCCAATCGATACGTGATGCTAGTTACTGAGAACACTGCCTTTAAAGCAAGGACCATGATCTCAACTGTGTTGTCCAAAAGTTCGGAATAGGCACAAAATCATTGGATATGCTGCTGGGAGCACAGTGTCATGGATCTAGGAAGTTTGGATTAGGATACGTGAGTCCAACATCACCACCGAGCGGGAATCACTATCATTCCAAGCCTAAATCCAACATTAATAAATCTAAAGATAAGGTTAAGAATTATGGAGGGCTATCCCCATCCTCAAGCAAGAGCTCAAGCAACTCGATAAAAGCAGCACCACTGCTTTCACTTTGTGTGCAAACTGTCATAAGTTTGGTCACACATCTAGCTCGTGTTTGAGGAAAGGTGCAAGAAAAATACGCAAGTCTTTCTACCAAAGTCTTCTACCTATCATATGGGTAAGACAACTTGGGTAACCAGAACTTTACCCTCATCTTATTTTTAGGTCTGTTGGCAGGCTAAGGACACAAAGAACGTGTGGTACTTGGACTCTGGTTGCTCCAAGCACATGACGGGAGATAAAGACAAGTTCCTTAGCCTGGAGAATAAGAAGGGTGTCATGGTGAGCTTTGGGGACAATAGCAAAGGATGGATACTTGGAAGCGGCACTATAGGTAACATGGCATTTTTTATTTCTAATGTTCTATATGTAGATGAACTTAAGCATAATCTCATCTCTATTAGCCAATTGTGTGATAAAAGTCTAAATGTCTTATTTAAGTCGTCTACAAACACTTGCAAAATTATTGATGCCAAAACTACTAGTGTATTGCTTGTAGCTCATAGAAATCGTAATGTTTATACTGTTAGTTTTGATGATATATCTGTATCTGATCTTAAATGCCTAGTTACAAAGAATGAGGAACTAGATCTTTGGCATAGGAGACTAGGACACTCTGGAAGTAAGCTTATTGTAAAACTATCAAAAAATAAACTTGTTCCGGGACCTCCCAACTTAAGCGGTAGTTTAAATGTCTTGTGCGCTCCTTGTCAAAAAGGCAAATTTGTCAAAACCTCTTTCAAAAGTAAAACTGAAGTTTCCACATCAAGACCACTCGAACTGATTCACATGGACTTGTTTGGACCTCTAAGTATGTGTAGTATAGGTGGAAATCGATACACATTTGTTATCATAGATGATTACTTACGTTCTAACAAATAAATCTGACACCTTTAGCGAATTATCCAATCTCTGTACGCGACTTCAAAATGAGAAGGAGCTAAAGATAAAATGTATTAGATCAGATCATGGATGAGAGTTTGAGAATGAGGACTTCTCAAACCTCTGTGACTCCTTAGGAATTAAGCATGAATTCTTTGCCCCTCGCACTCCTCAACAGAATGGGGTTGTAAAAAGAAAGAATTGCACTCTTTAAGAATTAGCCCGCACAATGCTCGTCGAGTTTGGCTAACCACGATCTTTCTGGGATGAAGCGGTAAACACGGCAAGCTACGTGATGAACTGAGTCATGCTTTTCCCACTTTAAAGCAAACTCCATACGAGCTGTATTTCGAAAGGAAACCCTCAGTATCGTATGTTAGGGTCTTTGGTTGCCTGTGCTACATTCTTAACACTAAGGATCATCTAGGAAAATTTGACAAAAAATCTGATCTAGGTACCTTCTTAGGATACTCGTGCAAGAGTCGGGCCTATAGGATCTACAATAAGAGGAACTTAGTGGTTGAAGAATCGACTCATGTGCATTTCAATGAAAATTCCCCAACTAACGAGCCTAAGGAGAATGAAGAGAAGGTTGAAGAGAGTGTACCGATAGTGAATGAAAGTGAGGAGAGAATCGTGGAGAGTGAAACTCAAAGTCTTGAACAAGGATATAGGCCTCCTAGTAACTTAATTTTTTCAAAGCAACATTCTCGTGATCTAGTCATAGGAGAGCTATATCATGGAGTTAGAACTCGGTCCGCACTTCATGAGTCATTCTCAAACTTGTGTTTTCTATCTGATATTGAACCCAAGAATGTTTCAGAAGCCTTAAAAGATGAATCATGGTTCTTGGCGATGAATGAGGAGCTGAGCCAATTCAAGCGAAGTAAGGTATAGGTGTTAGTGGAACGTCTAGATAACCATCCATTCATAAGCTTAAAATGGGTTTTAAAAAATAAACTTGATGGTGAGTCTAAGATAACAAGAAATAAAGCGAGGTTGGTGGCTCAAGGGTATTCTCAGGTAGAGGGTGTTGATTTTGAGGAGTCATTTGCCCCGTTTGCTCGTCTTGAGTTCATCCATATGTTTTTGGCGTTTGCTAGTTATAAGCAAATTAGATTGTACCAAATGGACGTTAAGAGTGCTTTCCTAAATGGATATATTAAGGAAGAGGTATATGTCAAGCAACCACCCAGTTTCATGAATGCCGCCTACCCAAACCACGTATACAAGTTTGTGAAGGCCTTGTACGGATTGAAGCAGGCACCCCGTTCTTGGTATGATAGGCTCACCGCCTTTCTCTTAGCTCATGGCTTTAGGATAGGTAGTGCAAAAACCATGTTATTCGTAAAGAACGAGCTCTCGAATCTAATTATACTACAAATCTGCGTGGATGTTATCATTTTTGGGGCCACGAATGACAAGTTGTGTGAAGAAATTGTCATCCTAATGAAATCCGAATTCGAAATGAGCCTAGTAGGAGAACTTACCTATTTCCTAGGATTTTAGATTTCTCAACGCAAAGACGGGATTTGTATAAGTCAATCAAAATATATTAAAGATATGCTTGTGCGTTTTGGGTATGAGAATCTGAAACGAGTCAAAAATCCTATGAGTGCCTCTCTTAAATTAGGAAAAGATGAAAGTGGCATTTCCGTCGATCAGACTGTGTTTAGAGGTATGATAGGATCATTTTTATATTTGAGTGCCTCTAGGCCAGATATCACGTTTGCGGTAGGTATGTGTGTTAGGTACTAAGCTGACCCTAGAGAGTCTCATTTGAAAACAGTAAAGCATATTTTAGGTACCTTATAGGAACACAGAACCTTGGACTCTGGTACCCACATACCACCGATTTCACACTACACGGGTACTTTGATTCTGATTATGCAAGGTGTCACTTGATCGCAAGAGCACAAGTGGTACATGTAATTTCCTAGGCCTTGCACTAGTCTCCTGGTCAAGCCACAAACAAAACTCGATTGCACTATCCACCGCTGAAGCCGAGTATATCTCCTTAGGAAGCTGTTGCGCTCAAGCACTATGGATGTTTCAAACGTTAGAATACTTTGTCTTATCTTGTAGGAATGTTACACTTAGGTATGACAATAAGAGTGTCATAGATTTGACATATAATCCAGTGCACCATTCTAGATCAAAACATATTAACCTTCATCACCACTTCATTCACGATCATATAAAAAAGGAGAACGTGTGTGTAAGATTCATCGGCACTGATGACCAACTAGCTGACATATTTACCAAGCCACTCCCAGATGCACGTTTCTCATTACTTCGACTCAAGCTTGGTGTTCTAGATCTCTCATCCTAGTCATCGTTGGTTGTGTTTTCCTATTTTATTTGCGATTTTTTTTCTTTATCCATGTTTCACTTTTATGCGTATTTGCTTATGAGTTTGCTCTTTTGAGTTTCCTTTTTAAAAAAAACAAAAAAACATGCATTTGCTTTCTTTGTAACGTTTGTTTTATTTCTGGTTTTTTAAAAAAAAACAAAAACAAAAAACAACAAAAAATAGAAAACCAAAATAAATAAAACAATTGTAGAAAGATAATGCTCTTGGGCTCACATGACTGCGACTTTGACCATAACGCGTACATATAATGTTTGAGTTCAGATTCCTAATCTATACAAACATTTTCCTCCGGTCATAGTGGGCGAAATCTATAAGTGTTTAGCTATTGAGTGCGACAAGACCGGGTCGTGTCTATTGTCTATGCCTCTAGGTATGTGTGAGGACTTAGATAGGGGAATGACTTCACATGATACACACATCCCTAGTTGGTGCACTCAAGACGAAAAATATTATGCGTACATGCTATAAATTGTGACACTATATTTTAACACGCTAGAAATAAGTTGAATAATCAATGTCACGATACACTTGTGATTATACTAGGTGTGAAACTTTGGGCCAAAACTCTAGTATAAAAGGCGTATGTATACAAGTTAAAGTGTATCTATCTAGGTGGATAGATTTTGATTGACTCGGGGCTCTGTAAACCTTTAAAAAATGATTAAAGTGATAGATCTATTCTAACAAAATAAAACTATGGAAGCTATCACATCTCTTGTCACGTTTCCCCCAAGCACTACGCATTCCTCTTGATAAGTCTTCATTAGCATTGTGAGGATGAGCACCTTGGTTAAAGAGTCACTTTGATCTTATGCATTGACTCTATCTTTAGCTTAGTGCCCCTAGTTTTTTCCTAGGTATGACATCGAATGACATGTGAGGTGATTATTCACCTTATTTCTCTTGTGTTAGGTTCTTAAACGATCGAGATTCACATGGATAATATGCTATTTTCCCTTGGTGTTATCTTGCTTTCGATGCTATATGTACACATGTCATTGCCTTGTCTAAGACTTCTGCACATAAGAATTAGACTACAACTACATTATCTCTTTTTAGCACAATGCGTACTAGCACATGATTACACTCATGATGTTTTCAATGTTTGTCTCACTTGATTACTTCCTTACTCTTATAGCATTGTAGACATACTCATTGTGTGCTTAGTTTAGTCAGTGCTGTCCAATTCATATGAACTCTGAAAATTGATTTTCCCTGTCTGTGTATATTGCTCCATTTTGTGACCCATGTGCTTACAATTCTCGATATGTATTCCGTTTTGAGTCACCTCTATGATTATCATCTCTAATTTTAATTTGTGTGTAAACTATCTGCTATTTTTCTAAGCGCTCATCATATCTACTATTTTTCATTCTGCATGTATGGTTGGCCTTGCCCACCCTTTTGATATTATCAAAGGGGGAGAATAAATTGTTCATGAGTATGGTCATGAGTATGAGTCACAGGTTAGGCGAGGTCACATGTAGGGGGAGCATGTTAACAATATCTGTATATAGATAGGGGAGCAAGTATAATATATAGATAGGGGGAGCGTGTGTGTAGGGGAGCTATATAGTAAACCTGCAACCTGATGATAGCCTATAACACTTATTCTTTATATGCACTCTATCTCATTATTTTTTTCTCATGAACGGAAGTTGATATTATCAAAAGGGGGAGTTTGTTGGAACTTATGTTTCACATTCCCTATATTTGAGAATATCAACACTCAAGTTGTATTTGATAATGTCTTATGTTGATATAGTGTGTAGGTTGATAGGTACAAGCAAAGAAGAAGACTTCTATGGACACTAACGTCAAGCGGTAGATGTTATCGCCGAACGGTAGCCGTGAATAAATTGGACAAAGTTCTCGGGAAATTACCGCACCATGCTAGTCCTACCACTCGCGCTAACGCAATGAATTATTTGGCCAAGCTCTTGGGAAACTACTGCAGGAAGTAGTGCTTACCGCGCCGCGCTAGCCTCTCGACGAATGTCGAGAAGGACTTCTCGCGAAACGTTAATCTCTCAATGAACGTCAAGCAGGATTTCTCGAGAAACAACCTACCACCAGGCGATAGTAGTTACCACGCTGCGCTAGCCGCTCGATGAATATCGATGCGCTATTTCTCAATTGTCATGTCCTATATTACCGCGCGGCGGTAGCTATAACCACACGGCGCTAGCAATGATGAAACGGCAAGTGCATTGGGATGCGGAGATTTGCACCTCCTTATTGGATAAGGCGGACCCTCTTACCACCGCGGACCTCGAGTTCTCGGCTTCCCCACGATACGACTCATATGATACCAAAGATGATCTGTGCTCAGATCCTGCTGAGAGTGATACCGAGACCACTCTCCCATATTTTGCGTGTTTTAGTTTTTCCTCTCATTATTACTTGACCCCCCTTCATTATCTGAGCCTGTGCAGGCTGAGTCTCCACGGGTGCGTTGGAATGACGATGATCCTTGTGCTCATGCCGACGGAGAGTGCATATGCCGGTGCGAGAAGGTTTCTACCTCCTTCGTAGTGGAAGTTCCTTCCGTCGTCATTGCCTCCTGCGGACCTGTGGTGGATGATGCCTTGCTAGGCAAGGATTTAGCTAGTGATGAGATGAGCGAGGACCAGTGCTCCTCCTCTTCTTATTTCTTATTTCCTCTACCTGTGTTGGGCAAGTATTATTATTTAGGTAGAGGGGTAACTATTTTATCACTGTATCGGTACCCGTTACTGAAACGGATAATGGAACAGTTACCTGTGCACTTTTCTTTTCATATGCCCATTAGCTAGAAATGTATAAAATTTAATAAGTCGTGTTGGGAGGACAATAACCCCCGTAGTTATCTTATATTTCCTGCATTTTTATTTTTCATATCTATCTTAGTTTTAATATTTCTTTGTATTTTTTCTATTTTCTTTTGTTTTTGCGGAGCTCACCCCTGCTGGTATTCATGGCAAATTCGTATTGGCGGGGTTGTGATTTTTCGTTTGGCGGACCTGCTTCTGTTTTTCACACGTCCTCTGGTATGCTCACTAGCTGACCATTGGGTAACCTCTCCCCTTGTCTCTATCAGATTTTAATTTCAATAGCATATGTTGTGTAGCTTAGTTTAAGTCTTGGGGAGAGCCAGTATTTGTTACCTTTTGCACGCGCACATTTCATTTACATACTAGAAGCTTTTATTATTTTATTTTGATTAGTTCATTGCATCGCACACCACTGCACCCACATGAGTGTGTGCTTAGCTGTTAGCCTGCTGCGAGTTAAACTCGTTTCTTTTTTATGATTTGGGAAAATTATTCTGCGGGCATAGGATTATGAGACATAGTAAAATGTTGACTCCTGCAGTACTCCTAGTCGAGTGCTCTCGTCTCGTGTAGAAATTGGAGTAGATTTAATTTTTCTGTATACTTATGGTTTAATATTTTTCTAATTGCGTAAAGACTTTTTATTCCACTCAAAAATTAGTGAATCCGGTGTGAATCAAACGGTAGTGTAGGGATATGTGTAGCCATCACTAGAATCATTTTGCTCGAGTCGGGAGGAAGGATCATCATTATCGGTGGCTAAGAACTTGCCCCAAGCTACTCTCGAAGCATTGGTACATGATTAGTCAAGTGTGAGCGTGATGTAGGCCATCATTTTGGCCCGGTTGAGCTTTGTACTATTCCTAACGTCTTATCCTCGCTAGCCCCGTTGTGCCTACCCCTTCTTTTGATTCTGCTCCACCATTATTTCACCAAAGCCTCATAGTCGATCCTAGTCACACACCCAAGTCGAGCTTTAGTGTTTTAAATTTTAATTTTGGGGTAATGATGTGGTGATATTCCTTGTGAATATGTGGATGTGCTCCAAAGTTTTTATTTGTTGAAATTGTTAGAATAAAAAGATGATTTGAAAAAAATATATAAAAATGTATTGTGAAAAAAAAGTGAAAAGAAAAAGTATAATTGAAAATTCTATTTGAGATGAGATTGTATTTAGAGTAGGCGGTGCACACACCCATATTTTAAAAAATTACGTCTGGGGGTGTGGTGTACCCGCATGTATTTTGGTTAGCGGATAGATTCTTTTTATTGCTAGCTCATTTAGGTTAGGTGTGTAGCCTTCTTATTTATCTTTGTTTACCTCACCGAAACCCAAGCCCCATCTCTTGACCTAAAGCCCTACAGATTCACGCTTGAGTCGAACTAGTACCGTAGAGAGAGTGTGATCGGGCAAGCGTATTGTAAGACCCCCCCCCCCCCTCCCGGAACACAACACACGGCACGAGGGGAGTCTTATGCCCGAAATAGCCGCCTTGCGGTAGCACTAACACACGGGTTAGTCTTTACCACAAGACGCCTATTCCGCCGGCTACAATCCATATCACAACAAACATGCCAACCCAACCATAACAGAAAAGTAAAAGCAAAAGCAGTTCAGTTCACAGCTAAGTTAAAGTCCAAAAGTAGCGGAAGATAACAAGCACAACAGGCTTGTACAAATAAACAAGAGTCTAGAAATGTTTTGCCAAACGGCTACATGAAAACACTCACTACTGTCACTGACGGTGCCGATGGCACCACCACCTCAGGTCCTATCATCCGGACCTGGCTGTCCTGCTGCATAGTCCGTCGCTGCTCTACCTGCGGGGTTTCCTCCTAAAAAGGAAGACGTAGCAACCGTTAGTCATAAGACTAAGTGGCTTCACATCCGCTCCCCCGGCGACTCCTCGGCACCGGGCGGAGAAAGGAACAAGGTACAATATGTATATATATAAGCAAGTAAACAAGCAGGTGACTGTAAAAATAGTGGAGTATAAACTACGCTACACATCTAGCAGTTCTACAAATATCAATAGTATATGACAGCAGGTATAATTAATCAGAATAGTAACTTAACTTATAAGAGTGCCCATACAAACTTATAAGTTAAGGATCGGCTTAACAATAAAGTAACTCATCGTATAGGAGTGCCCATACAAACTTATACGATGAGGATCTTGTGTATGCAATGAATGACATGATATGAATGTTATGGTATGACCGACTCATGCGCACGCACATACAAGTTGCTATGTCGACACAGACTTGAAGTTCCCACTTTTCGAGCAGGTAGCTAACCTCTCAGGCGTCGTCCGTCGTGGCCAGACGGCGACAGTGGAGCGGGCGTCTCCACTACTAGGTGGTATCACACTACCTATCCTAGGCCCCCGTACGCCTCAACGCTAAAAACACAACAGCGGAGCTCACATGCGTACTACGGCTCAGAAGGAGTCTTGGGTAAATGTGCACCAAGAACACAGCCCAACCTGGCCTTTGATTTCGAACCGGATGGAACCTCGGAAGCGCACGAGGTGCAAGCCCAACCGTTCTCATGGCGCGGAGGAGATCTCGGTTTATGGACACCAAGTATCTAACCCTACCGCCCAAGGTCTACCCATTGGCTCCCATCGGTGTGACGACTGGCGAACCCGTAGACCTGCCACAGTCATTATCTCAATATCGCGACACGATGAATCGTCGCACATTACATGCCCCAAAACAACTCACTCGATGCTACCCGTAGGGAGACTTCAACTCTAAGCATCGGTTATTAATAACCCCTTGGGCTCGGATTACGGTTACAAAATACTCCTCACATAGTGTTCATCATTTTCACGCCCACCTATTCAATGACTTCACCTCAACACTACGCACAATAGATACATTCAACACCAAATTGTATACGTATATCCTATACCGATCTCAACTCCTAATATCTAGCCTTCCCATCCAACCCATTTCTCTACCAATACATGGTTATACCTTATTACCCAACCAAATGAATAACCATGCTAAATTATAGTAACAACAACATTATAAATATATGGGAGCAAGATATCAAATGAGCAAATCACAATCATCGCAAGAGAGCTAACATTATAAATTAACAAGTGCATTAACATAGGATAGCCCAATACTAAAACTGGGATTCCCGGAGCTACAGGAATCCGATCACAACGCACAACCCCTCGTCGGAAAGGTATTCGCGAGGGCTACGACTTTCGTGTTGAGTCGATCGCCCAGATCTGGTCGCAACCTACCAGAAATTCAACTCGAACACGTACAGGAAACAGTTTCCTGTACAGGAATTTTCCCGAACGCAGCGGACTCGAACCAGCTTTCCCGTGGCTACAGGTATCGCATGGAAACGAGCAACCACTCGTTGGAAAGGTAATTTCAAGGGCTACAACTTTTGTGTTGAGTCGTTCACCCAGATCTGGCCAGAACACCTCCGAAATTGGCCACGAAGGTCGCTGCGTGCAGAAATCAGATTTCTGCACGCATCTTAAGGCGAGATGAACGGCATCCGTTCATCTTCTTCCTTGCAACGACCTCACATAAACTTCTCCAGAAATCACACCCAACCTTATTCCTCCTTTCAAAGCCAAACCCTCAACGAAAATCCCTCTCATCTCCACTTTGAACGATGAGAAGGTTGAGGAATACTAAGCCTAGAAAACCTAGGCATGGCTTAACCTAAGAACTCTTCTCCTCACCATCAAGACTCTATGGAGTCGATGTCTCTCCTAAAATAGCTATAGATCTAGCACCAAGGGAGAGGGGAGGAAGCTCACCTCAAGTCCAGCGGTACCACCATGGCCGGCCATGAGCCTCGCACTCCTTCGCGGCGGCATTGTTTTTCCCTTGACGGCGGCGGCGTTTTGATTCCTCCAAGGATGGCTCCGGCAAGCTCTTCCTCCTCCTCCAGCCAAGAACCCTCTCAGGAATTTCGGGGCAGAAGAAAGGAGATGAAATGCTAGGGTTTCCCAACTTTTCCTTTTTATACATCGCAGACACGGGTAGGCACACGGCCGTGTTCCTACCCGTGTTCAGGTGACACGGCCGTGTGGCATGCCGTGTCTAGGGCCGTGTTCCTCCCAGAACCACTTTCTGCCGGGTCAGGGTTGCGGCACACGGGTAGAGACACGGCCGTGTCCCGACCCGTGTCCTTGGCACACGGCTAGGGACACGCCCATGTCCCGACCCGTGTCCTTGGCACACGGCTAGGGACACGCCCGTGTCCCAATGCCCGTGTACCTCTCTGACTGGTAAACCTATTTTTATGAGGCACACCGGTATGGACACGGCCGTGTCCATACCCGTGTCAGCCAAAAATGCTGTTTTGCCTTGTTTTCCTCATTTCCCGCACGTCCGCACCTGTTCACCCACATCCCCCATTGGGCTCACCACAGCCCCCTTGACTCAAATACGCAATCAAGGGGCCTAGCGCGAATTGGGACGTTACAAATCCTATAAACAAAATAAAAGATTTCGTCCCCGAAATCAGGGTAAGGCTATGGGAGTGAAACACATAAAAAGGGAACTATGCTTTCAAATAAAATTTTTACCTGGAGTAAATAATTCCGGGTAGCGCTCTTGCATCAAATCCCTTGGCTCCCATGTGCACTCTTCCTTCCCGTGATTAGACCATAGCACCTTCACCAAGGGAACACTTTTGCGGCGCAAGGTCCTTGTCTCGTTATCAACGATCCGCACCGGCTCCAGTCGCACAGACCTATCAGACGCCACGGCACCATCCGCCGTGGGGATATACTGTTCAGGTCGCAACAAAGCCTTCCGAAGCGACGATACATGGAACACGTCGTGAAGGTTCTCCAGCTCCGGTGGTAACTCCAATCGATAGGCCAGAGGGCCAATCCTTTCCACTACAACATAGGGCCCAACATACCTTGGGCTGAGCTTCTTGACTCCACGTACTCGTGACACTCCGTGCATCGATCGAATCTTCAGGAACACCTTATCACCAACTTGAAACTCCACCATACGGTGCCTTGCGTTGTAATATTTCGCCTGTCGGCTTTGAGCCTCTAGCATTCGATCCCGGATCAACCTAACCACCGCGTCCGTGTCATCAATGTACTCATTTCCCAACGTCTTCGGATCTTCGTCTTGCACCCAGGACAAGGGTGTTCTACACCTCCTTCCATACAAAGCTTCATGAGGTGCCATTCCAATACTGGCTTGATGACTGTTATTATAAGAGAACTCCACGAGAGGTAAGAGTCTCTCCCATGGTTCTCCTTTATCTAGCACACACAACCGCAGAAGGTCCTCCAATGTTCGGATGGTTCGTTCAGATTGCCCGTCCGTTTGAGGGTGAAAGGCCGTGCTAAAGGTGAGGCGCGAGCCCAAATAAGCCTGTACAGCCCTCCATTCTCTTGAAGTAAACCGACCATCCCGATCGGAGACGATCGTCTTCGGCACACCATGGTACCGCACAAATTGCTCCACAAAGAGACGTACTAGGACGCCCACCTGCGCCTCCTTCTTCATTGGGATAAATCGGGCTACTTTGGTCAGCCGGTCAACTATCACCCACACAGAATCATTCCCCGAGCGCGAGCGAGGTAACCCGTGGACGAAGTCCATGGAGATGTCCTCAAATTTCCATTCGGGGATGGGCAACGACTGTAGCATTCCACCGGGGCTTCTGCACTCCGCCTTCACCATTTGACAGGCCACACAATGAGTAACAAAGTATTTGACATCTCTCTTCATGCCCGGCCAACACATTGTTTTTCTCAAATCGGTGTACATTTTTGCGATCCCCGGGTGCACCGAGTACTTGGAGCAATGGGCCTCCTTTAGAATATCCTCCCGAATGTTGTCGCCTTCGGGGATGTAAAGCCGGCCACGAAAATGGACGAGGCCGTCTTTTAGGGAGTATTCCTCCGTAGTCCCATCCTCCATTGACTTGAAAGCCGGGGTTAAAGCCGCATCCTTCTTTTGTTCCGTCTGGATCCGGTCTCGTATGTTGCAAACTATACTCATCGCGGCCAAATATTCTGTATACTCTTCCGGTTGATTCTTAAAGACCAAAGTGATTTCCATCTCTTGCAGTGTTCGGATTAACTCCATCCTCATCAAGTGGGATTCCGTGCTCGTTCCCGGTGCCTTTCGGCTCAAGGCATCAGCTACGGAATTAACCTTCCCGGGGTGGTAGTTCAAGGTGAATTCATAGTCGCACAAGAACTCCAACCACCGCCGCTGTCTCAAGTTTAACTCCTTTTGGGTGTGAACGTACTTCAGATTTTTGTGATCCGAGTAGATCTCGCAGTGGACGCCATATAAATAATGCCTCCACATCTTCAAGGCGAATACCACCGCTCCCAACTCTAGATCATGCACCGGGTAGCTGGCTTCATGCTTCTTCAACTGTCTTGAAGCATAAGCGATCACATGCCCATTCTGCATCAACACAGCTCCCATCCCTTGATACGACGCATCCGTGTAAACTTGAAAGCCCTCCTTCCCAGATGGAAGAGCTAGGATGGGTGCAGTCGTCAATCTGTCCTTCAACTCTTGGAATGCAGCTTCACACTGGGGTGTCCATTCAAACGGCACACCCTTCTTGGTCAGCGTAGTAAGGGGAAGGGCGATCTTCGAGAAGCCTTTCACGAACTTGCGATAGTACCCGGCAAGTCCAAGAAAGCTCCGTATGTCGGCCGCTGACTTCAATGGCGACCACTCCTTCACAGCCCGCACCTTGGCCGGATCTACTGCTAGCCCCGCCCCACTAATCACATGGCCCAAGAACGCGACCTCTCGAAGCCAAAACTCGCATTTGCTGAACTTGGCAAAAAAAGCGTGCTCCTTTAGTTTCCTCAGCACCAAAGTTAGATGTTCGGCGTGCTCTGCTTCAGTCTTGGAGTAGACTAGGATATCATCGATGAACACGATGACAAAGATGTCCAAATAAGGGCTGAACACCTTGTTCATCAAGCTCATGAAGGCGGAAGGGGCGTTTGTGAGCCCAAACGGCATCACGGTGAATTCATACAAACCATATCTCGAACTGAACGCCGTCTTCTGAATGTCATCTTCTTGTATCCTCAGCTGATAATATCCCGAACGCAGATCTAACTTGGAGAACCAACACGATCCCACCAATTGATCAAATAACTCATCAATGCGCGGTAGAGGATAGGTGTTCCGCACCGTTAACCGGTTCAACTCTCGATAATCAATGCACAACCGCAGGGTGCCATCCTTCTTTTTGACGAACAGAACGGGCGCTCCCCAAGGCGACGAGCTTGGGCGAACGAACCCTGCTTCCACCAATTCCTGAAGCTGGACTCTAAACTCTGCAAGTTCCTTCGGAGCCATTCGGTATGGAGCTCGCGAGACGGGCTTGGCACCTGGAATTAGCTTGATTTGGAAGTCCACTTCCCTATGCGGGGGTAGTCCCGGCAATTTCTCGGGAAATACCTCGGGAAATTCTCGCACCACCCGCACATCCTTGACCTCTAATGTCAATTTCTTCAACTCGAAGCAGATTACATAGACCTCGTCCCCTTCCATATGAGATTTCATAACTTGGATTGAAGATAATAATTTACGGGGTGCGAATTTAATACCTTGGAAGATGACTTCTGAGTCTCCATGCCTCAACATAACTTGCTTCTCCGCACAATTGATCCTGGCGTGGTGCCAGTCCAACCACTTCATGCCCAAGATGAGATCGAACTCCGGGATTCTTAACACTGTAGCCGGAGTTTCAAAGAACTTTCCTCCAATAAGGGTGTCGAAGTCGCAACTTGCTGACGACGTCATCTCAGAGCCGTCCGGAAGGCGCACCCTTTGAGTAATGCCCGTGAAGTGTTGCACTCCCTCCAAGTCCTTCACGAAGTCCTCCGAAATGAACGAGTGAGACGCACCCGTGTCAAATAACGTATAGGCGGGTCTCCCGCTAACCACGACAGTGCCTAGGTTCCAAAAGGGTAATCACTATTCAGAATAGCGCGTATCATTTGTATCATAAATCTAACAAGTCATATAATATTAAAACAATTTTGCACGTACCGGTGATGACCTCCTGCGGATTTCTCTCCTGAGTCATATCCAATGCGAATACATGCTCCCGTGCATGTCCTTGATTTCTCCCTGGTGGTCCTCTTCCTCGGCCACGCATGTGCCCTCGCCCCCGTGGAGCTACTGGAGGGGGAGCAATAGGAGCATCCCCGATCAATCGCGGGCAAACTCGTCGGACATGCCCCGGTTGGTTGCACTCAAAACATATCACCTCACGTCGGCCCCCAGGTTGTTGATAATATTGCTGCTGCGGTGGTGGAGGTAAAGCTAGTGGTTGCGGAATCGGGTACTCCACCCGATAGTTCCGGTTGACCCACCGACCGCCTCTGTGGTTTCCCCTTCCTCTGCCATGATCATTCCACCTTCTATTACTAGGGCCGACTTCAATTACTCCTTCCGCGGGTCTCTTGACACATCCCATGTGGTCCGCCTCCAGTCTCTTTGCCATGTCGATGATTTCTGCCAGGCTTCCATCGGCTATAAACAAAAGGGCCTGCCTCAGGGGGTCCCTCAACCCTTTGTAGAAGCGCTTCGCGTAGCCTCTATCGTCCAACTCATAGGAATCGGCAAACCTAGCGAGGTGTTGGAACTCCCTCTGGTACTCCGTTACCGAATTCGATCCCTGCTTCAGCTGCAGAAATTTTTCTTCAAGTCCATCCCGAGCAGAAGAAGGGATGAAGTGATCCAGGAAAGCCTCGGTGAACTCGTTCCAACCGATGTCCGTGTACAACCGCCCTTGGAAGATGGAGCCCATGAGGGACTTCCACCATCTTTTGGCGTGCAGCTCTAGCAGCGTCACTACCAATGTCACCGCCATGCTGTTCGGACATCTTATGCCAGCCATCAATTCCTGCACGGTATCAAGCCATTCCTCGGTGCGCACCGGCGATTCTGTCCCAAGATAGGCAGGAGGGGACAGGGCACGGAAGGTGCTCAACCAGTTGGAGCTTGGCGCTTGTTGTTGCATCGGAGCTTGCTGGGCTTTAAATGCATCCAATATGGCTGACAACGTTTGTCCCAGCTCCGACTGCTGGAATTGTGAAGGAACGGAAGGGGTAGGAGTGCCCCCAACCGGCTCCACCTGCGCTGGGACCTATACGCAAGGTACAAATTAGGGTCAGGTTGGCTAAAACTAATGTCAAAGTTGGACAACTTAGTGTGAATTACATATGGGCACACCACTGCTTCCGCTAAGTCGGTTTGTCCCCAAACCGACCAATCGAACGGGAGTGGCCCATTGTTACCTGACTGCTGTAGGTGAAGATCGGCTACCTCTGATACCATTTGTAAGACCCCCCCCCCCTCCCGGAACACAACACACGGCACGAGGGGAGTCTTATGCCCGAAATAGCCGCCTTGCGGTAGCACTAACACACGGGTTAGTCTTTACCACAAGACGCCTATTCCGCCGGCTACAATCCATATCACAACAAACATGCCAACCCAACCATAACAGAAAAGTAAAAGCAAAAGCAGTTCAGTTCACAGCTAAGTTAAAGTCCAAAAGTAGCGGAAGATAACAAGCACAACAGGCTTGTACAAATAAACAAGAGTCTAGAAATGTTTTGCCAAACGGCTACATGAAAACACTCACTACTGTCACTGACGGTGCCGATGGCACCACCACCTCAGGTCCTATCATCCGGACCTGGCTGTCCTGCTGCATAGTCCGTCGCTGCTCTACCTGCGGGGTTTCCTCCTAAAAAGGAAGACGTAGCAACCGTTAGTCATAAGACTAAGTGGCTTCACATCCGCTCCCCCGGCGACTCCTCGGCACCGGGCGGAGAAAGGAACAAGGTACAATATGTATATATATAAGCAAGTAAACAAGCAGGTGACTGTAAAAATAGTGGAGTATAAACTACGCTACACACTAGCAGTTCTACAAATATCAATAGTATATGACAGCAGGTATAATTAATCAGAATAGTAACTTAACTTATAAGAGTGCCCATACAAACTTATAAGTTAAGGATCGGCTTAACAATAAAGTAACTCATCGTATAGGAGTGCCCATACAAACTTATACGATGAGGATCTTGTGTATGCAATGAATGACATGATATGAATGTTATGGTATGACCGACTCATGCGCACGCACATACAAGTTGCTATGTCGACACAGACTTGAAGTTCCCACTTTTCGAGCAGGTAGCTAACCTCTCAGGCGTCGTCCGTCGTGGCCAGACGGCGACAGTGGAGCGGGCGTCTCCACTACTAGGTGGTATCACACTACCTATCCTAGGCCCCCGTACGCCTCAACGCTAAAAACACAACAGCGGAGCTCACATGCGTACTACGGCTCAGAAGGGGTCTTGGGTAAATGTGCACCAAGAACACAGCCCAACCTGGCCTTTGATTTCGAACCGGATGGAACCTCGGAAGCGCACGAGGTGCAAGCCCAACCGTTCTCATGGCGCGGAGGAGATCTCGGTTTATGGACACCAAGTATCTAACCCTACCGCCCAAGGTCTACCCATTGGCTCCCATCGGTGTGACGACTGGCGAACCCGTAGACCTGCCACAGTCATTATCTCAATATCGCGACACGATGAATCGTCGCACATTACATGCCCCAAAACAACTCACTCGATGCTACCCGTAGGGAGACTTCAACTCTAAGCATCGGTTATTAATAACCCCTTGGGCTCGGATTACGGTTACAAAATACTCCTCACATAGTGTTCATCATTTTCACGCCCACCTATTCAATGACTTCACCTCAACACTACGCACAATAGATACATTCAACACCAAATTGTATACGTATATCCTATACCGATCTCAACTCCTAATATCTAGCCTTCCCATCCAACCCATTTCTCTACCAATACATGGTTATACCTTATTACCCAACCAAATGAATAACCATGCTAAATTATAGTAACAACAACATTATAAATATATGGGAGCAAGATATCAAATGAGCAAATCACAATCATCGCAAGAGAGCTAACATTATAAATTAACAAGTGCATTAACATAGGATAGCCCAATACTAAAACTGGGATTCCCGGAGCTACAGGAATCCGATCACAACGCACAACCCCTCGTCGGAAAGGTATTCACGAGGGCTACGACTTTCGTGTTGAGTCGATCGCCCAGATCTGGTCGCAACCTACCAGAAATTCAACTCGAACACGTACAGGAAACAGTTTCCTGTACAGGAATTTTCCCGAACGCAGCGGACTCGAACCAGCTTTCCCGTGGCTACAGGTATCGCATGGAAACGAGCAACCACTCGTTGGAAAGGTAATTTCAAGGGCTACAACTTTTGTGTTGAGTCGTTCACCCAGATCTGGCCAGAACACCTCCGAAATTGGCCACGAAGGTCGCTGCGTGCAGAAATCAGATTTCTGCACGCATCTTAAGGCGAGATGAACGGCATCCGTTCATCTTCTTCCTTGCAACGACCTCACATAAACTTCTCCAGAAATCACACCCAACCTTATTCCTCTTTTCAAAGCCAAACCCTCAACGAAAATCCCTCTCATCTCCACTTTGAACGATGAGAAGGTTGAGGAATACTAAGCCTAGAAAACCTAGGCATGGCTTAACCTAAGAACTCTTCTCCTCACCATCAAGACTCTATGGAGTCGATGTCTCTCCTAAAATAGCTATAGATCTAGCACCAAGGGAGAGGGGAGGAAGCTCACCTCAAGTCCAGCGGTACCACCATGGCCGGCCATGAGCCTCGCACTCCTTCGCGGCGGCATTGTTTTTCCCTTGACGGCGGCGGCGTTTTGATTCCTCCAAGGATGGCTCCGGCAAGCTCTTCCTCCTCCTCCAGCCAAGAACCCTCTCAGGAATTTCGGGGCAGAAGAAAGGAGATGAAATGCTAGGGTTTCCCAACTTTTCCTTTTTATACATCGCAGACACGGGTAGGCACACGGCCGTGTTCCTACCCGTGTTCAGGTGACACGGCCGTGTGGCATGCCGTGTCTAGGGCCGTGTTCCTCCCAGAACCACTTTCTGCCGGGTCAGGGTTGCGGCACACGGGTAGATACACGGCCGTGTCCCGACCCGTGTCCTTGGCACACGGCTAGGGACACGCCCGTGTCCCGACCCGTGTCCTTGGCACACGGCTAGGGACACGCCCGTGTCCCAATGCCCGTGTACCTCTCTGACTGGTAAGCCTATTTTTATGAGGCACACGGGTATGGACACGGCCGTGTCCATACCCGTGTCAGCCAAAAATGCTGTTTTGCCTTGTTTTCCTCATTTCCCGCACGTCCGCACCTGTTCACCCACATCCCCCATTGGGCTCACCACAGCCCCCTTGACTCAAATACGCAATCAAGGGGCCTAGCGCGAATTGGGACGTTACAAATCCTATAAACAAAATAAAAGATTTCGTCCCCGAAATCAGGGTAAGGCTATGGGAGTGAAACACATAAAAAGGGAACTATGCTTTCAAATAAAATTTTTACCTGGAGTAAATAATTCCGGGTAGCGCTCTTGCATCAAATCCCTTGGCTCCCATGTGCACTCTTCCTTCCCGTGATTAGACCATAGCACCTTCACCAAGGGAACACTTTTGCGGCGCAAGGTCCTTGTCTCGTTATCAACGATCCGCACCGGCTCCAGTCGCACAGACCTATCAGACGCCACGGCACCATCTGCCGTGGGGATATACTGTTCAGGTCGCAACAAAGCCTTCCGAAGCGACGATACATGGAACACGTCGTGAAGGTTCTCCAGCTCCGGTGGTAACTCCAATCGATAGGCCAGAGGGCCAATCCTTTCCACTACAACATAGGGCCCAACATACCTTGGGCTGAGCTTCTTGACTCCACGTACTCGTGACACTCCGTGCATCGGTCGAATCTTCAGGAACACCTTATCACCAACTTGAAACTCCACCATACGGTGCCTTGCGTTGTAATATTTCGCCTGTCGGCTTTGAGCCTCTAGCATTCGATCCCGGATCAACCTAACCACCGCGTCCGTGTCATCAATGTACTCATTTCCCAACGTCTTCGGATCTTCGTCTTGCACCCAGGACAAGGGTGTTCTACACCTCCTTCCATACAAAGCTTCATGAGGTGCCATTCCAATACTGGCTTGATGACTGTTATTATAAGAGAACTCCACGAGAGGTAAGAGTCTCTCCCATGGTTCTCCTTTATCTAGCACACACAACCGCAGAAGGTCCTCCAATGTTCGGATGGTTCGTTCAGATTGCCCGTCCGTTTGAGGGTGAAAGGCCGTGCTAAAGGTGAGGCGCGAGCCCAAATAAGCCTGTACAGCCCTCCATTCTCTTGAAGTAAACCGACCATCCCGATCGGAGACGATCGTCTTCGGCACACCATGGTACCGCACAAATTGCTCCACAAAGAGACGTACTAGGACGCCCACCTGCGCCTCCTTCTTCATTGGGATAAATCGGGCTACTTTGGTCAGCCGGTCAACTATCACCCACACAGAATCATTCCCCGAGCGCGAACGAGGTAACCCGTGGACGAAGTCCATGGAGATGTCCTCAAATTTCCATTCGGGGATGGTCAACGACTGTAGCATTCCACCGGGGCTTCTGCACTCCGCCTTCACCATTTGACAGGCCACACAATGAGTAACAAAGTATTTGACATCTCTCTTCATGCCCGGCCAACACATTGTTTTTCTCAAATCGGTGTACATTTTTGCGATCCCCGGGTGCACCGAGTACTTGGAGCAATGGGCCTCCTTTAGAATATCCTCCCGAATGTTGTCGCCTTCGGGGATGTAAAGCCGGCCACGAAAATGGACGAGGCCGTCTTTTAGGGAGTATTCCTCCGTAGTCCCATCCTCCATTGACTTGAAAGCCGGGGTTAAAGCCGCATCCTTCTTTTGTTCCGTCTGGATCCGGTCTCGTATGTTGCAAACTATACTCATCGCGGCCAAATATTCTGTATACTCTTCCGGTTGATTCTTAAAGACCAAAGTGATTTCCATCTCTTGCAGTGTTCGGATTAACTCCATCCTCATCAAGTGGGATTCCGTGCTCGTTCCCGGTGCCTTTCGGCTCAAGGCATCAGCTACGGAATTAACCTTCCCGGGGTGGTAGTTCAAGGTGAATTCATAGTCGCACAAGAACTCCAACCACCGCCGCTGTCTCAAGTTTAACTCCTTTTGGGTGTGAACGTACTTCAGATTTTTGTGATCCGAGTAGATCTCGCAGTGGACGCCATATAAATAATGCCTCCACATCTTCAAGGCGAATACCACCGCTCCCAACTCTAGATCATGCACCGGGTAGCTGGCTTCATGCTTCTTCAACTGTCTTGAAGCATAAGCGATCACATGCCCATTCTGCATCAACACAGCTCCCATCCCTTGATACGACGCATCCGTGTAAATTTGAAAGCCCTCCTTCCCAGATGGAAGAGCTAGGATGGGTGCAGTCGTCAATCTGTCCTTCAACTCTTGGAATGCAGCTTCACACTGGGGTGTCCATTCAAACGGCACACCCTTCTTGGTCAGCGTAGTAAGGGGAAGGGCGATCTTCGAGAAGCCTTTCACGAACTTGCGATAGTACCCGGCAAGTCCAAGAAAGCTCCGTATGTCGGCCGCTGACTTCAATGGCGACCACTCCTTCACGGCCCGCACCTTGGCCGGATCTACTGCTAGCCCCGCCCCACTAATCACATGGCCCAAGAACGCGACCTCTCGAAGCCAAAACTCGCATTTGCTGAACTTGGCAAACAAAGCGTGCTCCTTTAGTTTCCTCAGCACCAAAGTTAGATGTTCGGCGTGCTCTGCTTCAGTCTTGGAGTAGACTAGGATATCATCGATGAACACAATGACAAAGATGTCCAAATAAGGGCTGAACACCTTGTTCATCAAGCTCATGAAGGCGGAAGGGGCGTTTGTGAGCCCAAACGGCATCACGGTGAATTCATACAAACCATATCTCGAACTGAACGCCGTCTTCTGAATGTCATCTTCTTGTATCCTCAGCTGATAATATCCCGAACGCAGATCTAACTTGGAGAACCAACACGATCCCACCAATTGATCAAATAACTCATCAATGCGCGGTAGAGGATAGGTTGTTCCGCACCGTTAACCGGTTCAACTCTCGATAATCAATGCACAACCGCAGGGTGCCATCCTTCTTTTTGACGAACAGAACGGGCGCTCCCCAAGGCGACGAGCTTGGGCGAACGAACCCTGCTTCCACCAATTCCTGAAGCTGGACTCTAAACTCTGCAAGTTCCTTCGGAGCCATTCGGTATGGAGCTCGCGAGACGGGCTTGGCACCTGGAATTAGCTTGATTTGGAAGTCCACTTCCCTATGCGGGGGTAGTCCCGGCAATTTCTCGGGAAATACCTCGGGAAATTCTCGCACCACCCGCACATCCTTGACCTCTAATGTCAATTTCTTCAACTCGAAGCAGATTACATAGACCTCGTCCCCTTCCATATGAGATTTCATAACTTGGATTGAAGATAATAATTTACGGGGTGCGAATTTAATACCTTGGAAGATGACTTCTGAGTCTCCATGCCTCAACATAACTTGCTTCTCCGCACAATTGATCCTGGCGTGGTGCCAGTCCAACCACTTCATGCCCAAGATGAGATCGAACTCCGGGATTCTTAACACTGTAGCCGGAGTTTCAAAGAACTTTCCTCCAATAAGGGTGTCGAAGTCGCAACTTGCTGACGACGTCATCTCAGAGCCGTCCGGAAGGCGCACCCTTTGAGTAATGCCCGTGAAGTGTTGCACTCCCTCCAAGTCCTTCACGAAGTCCTCCGAAATGAACGAGTGAGACGCACCCGTGTCAAATAACGTATAGGCGGGTCTCCCGCTAACCACGACAGTGCCTAGGTTCCAAAAGGGTAATCACTATTCAGAATAGCGCGTATCATTTGTATCATAAATCTAACAAGTCATATAATATTAAAACAATTTTGCACGTACCGGTGATGACCTCCTGCGGATTTCTCTCCTGAGTCATATCCAATGCGAATACATGCTCCCGTGCATGTCCTTGATTTCTCCCTGGTGGTCCTCTTCCTCGGCCACGCATGTGCCCTCGCCCCCGTGGAGCTACTGGAGGGGGAGCAATAGGAGCATCCCCGATCAATCGCGGGCAAACTCGTCGGACATGCCCCGGTTGGTTGCACTCAAAACATATCACCTCACGTCGGCCCCCAGGTTGTTGATAATATTGCTGCTGCGGTGGTGGAGGTAAAGCTAGTGGTTGCGGAATCGGGTACTCCACCCGATAGTTCCGGTTGACCCACCGACCGCCTCTGTGGTTTCCCCTTCCTCTGCCATGATCATTCCGCCTTCTATTACTAGGGCCGACTTCAATTACTCCTTCCGCGGGTCTCTTGACACATCCCATGTGGTCCGCCTCCAGTCTCTTTGCCATGTCGATGATTTCTGCCAGGCTTCCATCGGCTATAAACAAAAGGGCCTGCCTCAGGGGGTCCCTACACCCTTTGTAGAAGCGCTTCGCGTAGCCTCTATCGTCCAACTCATAGGAATCGGCAAACCTAGCGAGGTGTTGGAACTCCCTCTGGTACTCCGTTACCGAATTCGATCCCTGCTTCAGCTGCAGAAATTTTTCTTCAAGTCCATCCCGAGCAGAAGAAGGGATGAAGTGATCCAGGAAAGCCTCGGTGAACTCGTTCCAACCGATGTCCGTGTACAACCGCCCTTGGAAGATGGAGCCCATGAGGGACTTCCACCATCTTTTGGCGTGCAGCTCTAGCAGCGTCACTACCAATGTCACCGCCATGCTGTTCGGACATCTTATGCCAGCCATCAATTCCTGCACGGTATCAAGCCATTCCTTGGTGCGCACCGGCGATTCTGTCCCAAGATAGGCAGGAGGGGACAGGGCACGGAAGGTGCTCAACCAGTTGGAGCTTGGCGCTTGTTGTTGCACCGGAGCTTGCTGGGCTTTAAATGCATCCAATATGGCTGACAACGTTTGTCCCAGCTCCGACTGCTGGAATTGTGAAGGAACGGAAGGGGTAGGAGTGCCCCCAACCGGCTCCACCTGCGCTGGGACCTATACGCAAGGTACAAATTAGGGTCAGGTTGGCTAAAACTAATGTCAAAGTTGGACAACTTAGTGTGAATTACATATGGGCACACCACTGCTTCCGCTAAGTCGGTTTGTCCCCAAACCGACCAATCGAACGGGAGTGGCCCATTGTTACCTGACTGCTGTAGGTGAAGATCGGCTACCTCTGATACCATTTGTAAGACCCCCCCCCCTCCCGGAACACAACACACGGCACGAGGGGAGTCTTATGCCCGAAATAGCCGCCTTGCGGTAGCACTAACACACGGGTTAGTCTTTACCACAAGACGCCTATTCCGCCGGCTACAATCCATATCACAACAAACATGCCAACCCAACCATAACAGAAAAGTAAAAGCAAAAGCAGTTCAGTTCACAGCTAAGTTAAAGTCCAAAAGTAGCGGAAGATAACAAGCACAACAGGCTTGTACAAATAAACAAGAGTCTAGAAATGTTTTGCCAAACGGCTACATGAAAACACTCACTACTGTCACTGACGGTGCCGATGGCACCACCACCTCAGGTCCTATCATCCGGACCTGGCTGTCCTGCTGCATAGTCCGTCGCTGCTCTACCTGCGGGGTTTCCTCCTAAAAAGGAAGACGTAGCAACCGTTAGTCATAAGACTAAGTGGCTTCACATCCGCTCCCCCGGCGACTCCTCGGCACCGGGCGGAGAAAGGAACAAGGTACAATATGTATATATATAAGCAAGTAAACAAGCAGGTGACTGTAAAAATAGTGGAGTATAAACTACGCTACACATCTAGCAGTTCTACAAATATCAATAGTATATGACAGCAGGTATAATTAATCAGAATAGTAACTTAACTTATAAGAGTGCCCATACAAACTTATAAGTTAAGGATCGGCTTAACAAATAAAGTAACTCATCGTATAGGAGTGCCCATACAAACTTATACGATGAGGATCTTGTGTATGCAATGAATGACATGATATGAATGTTATGGTATGACCGACTCATGCGCACGCACATACAAGTTGCTATGTCGACACAGACTTGAAGTTCCCACTTTTCGAGCAGGTAGCTAACCTCTCAGGCGTCGTCCGTCGTGGCCAGACGGCGACAGTGGAGCGGGCGTCTCCACTACTAGGTGGTATCACACTACCTATCCTAGGCCCCCGTACGCCTCAACGCTAAAAACACAACAGCGGAGCTCACATGCGTACTACGGCTCAGAAGGGGTCTTGGGTAAATGTGCACCAAGAACACAGCCCAACCTGGCCTTTGATTTCGAACCGGATGGAACCTCGGAAGCGCACGAGGTGCAAGCCCAACCGTTCTCATGGCGCGGAGGAGATCTCGGTTTATGGACACCAAGTATCTAACCCTACCGCCCAAGGTCTACCCATTGGCTCCCATCGGTGTGACGACTGGCGAACCCGTAGACCTGCCACAGTCATTATCTCAATATCGCGACACGATGAATCGTCGCACATTACATGCCCCAAAACAACTCACTCGATGCTACCCGTAGGGAGACTTCAACTCTAAGCATCGGTTATTAATAACCCCTTGGGCTCGGATTACGGTTACAAAATACTCCTCACATAGTGTTCATCATTTTCACGCCCACCTATTCAATGACTTCACCTCAACACTACGCACAATAGATACATTCAACACCAAATTGTATACGTATATCCTATACCGATCTCAACTCCTAATATCTAGCCTTCCCATCCAACCCATTTCTCTACCAATACATGGTTATACCTTATTACCCAACCAAATGAATAACCATGCTAAATTATAGTAACAACAACATTATAATATATGGGAGCAAGATATCAAATGAGCAAATCACAATCATTCGCAAGAGAGCTAACATTATAAATTAACAAGTGCATTAACATAGGATAGCCCAATACTAAAACTGGGATTCCCGGAGCTACAGGAATCCGATCACAACGCACAACCCCTCGTTCGGAAAGGTATTCGCGAGGGCTACGACTTTCGTGTTGAGTCGATCGCCCAGATCTGGTCGCAACCTACCAGAAATTCAACTCGAACACGTACAGGAAACAGTTTCCTGTACAGGAATTTTCCCGAACGCAGCGGACTCGAACCAGCTTTCCCGTGGCTACAGGTATCGCATGGAAACGAGCAACCACTCGTTGGAAAGGTAATTTCAAGGGCTACAACTTTTGTGTTGAGTCGTTCACCCAGATCTGGCCAGAACACCTCCGAAATTGGCCACGAAGGTCGCTGCGTGCAGAAATCAGATTTCTGCACGCATCTTAAGGCGAGATGAACGGCATCCGTTCATCTTCTTCCTTGCAACGACCTCACATAAACTTCTCCAGAAATCACACCCAACCTTATTCCTCCTTTCAAAGCCAAACCCTCAACGAAAATCCCTCTCATCTCCACTTTGAACGATGAGAAGGTTGAGGAATACTAAGCCTAGAAAACCTAGGCATGGCTTAACCTAAGAACTCTTCTCCTCACCATCAAGACTCTATGGAGTCGATGTCTCTCCTAAAATAGCTATAGATCTAGCACCAAGGGAGAGGGGAGGAAGCTCACCTCAAGTCCAGCGGTACCACCATGGCCGGCCATGAGCCTCGCACTCCTTCGCGGCGGCATTGTTTTTCCCTTGACGGCGGCGGCGTTTTGATTCCTCCAAGGATGGCTCCGGCAAGCTCTTCCTCCTCCTCCAGCCAAGAACCCTCTCAGGAATTTCGGGGCAGAAGAAAGGAGATGAAATGCTAGGGTTTCCCAACTTTTCCTTTTTATACATCGCAGACACGGGTAGGCACACGGCCGTGTTCCTACCCGTGTTCAGGTGACACGGCCGTGTGGCATGCCGTGTCTAGGGCCGTGTTCCTCCCAGAACCACTTTCTGCCGGGTCAGGGTTGCGGCACACGGGTAGAGACACGGCCGTGTCCCGACCCGTGTCCTTGGCACACGGCTAGGGACACGCCCGTGTCCCGACCCGTGTCCTTGGCACACGGCTAGGGACACGCCCGTGTCCCAATGCCCGTGTACCTCTCTGACTGGTAAACCTATTTTTATGAGGCACACGGGTATGGACACGGCCGTGTCCATACCCGTGTCAGCCAAAAATGCTGTTTTGCCTTGTTTTCCTCATTTCCCGCACGTCCGCACCTGTTCACCCACATCCCCCATTGGGCTCACCACAGCCCCCTTGACTCAAATACGCAATCAAGGGGCCTAGCGCGAATTGGGACGTTACAAATCCTATAAACAAAATAAAAGATTTCGTCCCCGAAATCAGGGTAAGGCTATGGGAGTGAAACACATAAAAAGGGAACTATGCTTTCAAATAAAATTTTTACCTGGAGTAAATAATTCCGGGTAGCGCTCTTGCATCAAATCCCTTGGCTCCCATGTGCACTCTTCCTTCCCGTGATTAGACCATAGCACCTTCACCAAGGGAACACTTTTGCGGCGCAAGGTCCTTGTCTCGTTATCAACGATCCGCACCGGCTCCAGTCGCACAGACCTATCAGACGCCACGGCACCATCCGCCGTGGGGATATACTGTTCAGGTCGCAACAAAGCCTTCCGAAGCGACGATACATGGAACACGTCGTGAAGGTTCTCCAGCTCCGGTGGTAACTCCAATCGATAGGCCAGAGGGCCAATCCTTTCCACTACAACATAGGGCCCAACATACCTTGGGCTGAGCTTCTTGACTCCACGTACTCGTGACACTCCGTGCATCGGTCGAATCTTCAGGAACACCTTATCACCAACTTGAAACTCCACCATACGGTGCCTTGCGTTGTAATATTTCGCCTGTCGGCTTTGAGCCTCTAGCATTCGATCCCGGATCAACCTAACCACCGCGTCCGTGTCATCAATGTACTCATTTCCCAACGTCTTCGGATCTTCGTCTTGCACCCAGGACAAGGGTGTTCTACACCTCCTTCCATACAAAGCTTCATGAGGTGCCATTCCAATACTGGCTTGATGACTGTTATTATAAGAGAACTCCACGAGAGGTAAGAGTCTCTCCCATGGTTCTCCTTTATCTAGCACACACAACCGCAGAAGGTCCTCCAATGTTCGGATGGTTCGTTCAGATTGCCCGTCCGTTTGAGGGTGAAAGGCCGCGCTAAAGGTGAGGCGCGAGCCCAAATAAGCCTGTACAGCCCTCCATTCTCTTGAAGTAAACCGACCATCCCGATCGGAGACGATCGTCTTCGGCACACCATGGTACCGCACAAATTGCTCCACAAAGAGACGTACTAGGACGCCCACCTGCGCCTCCTTCTTCATTGGGATAAATCGGGCTACTTTGGTCAGCCGTCAACTATCACCCACACAGAATCATTCCCCGAGCGCGAGCGAGGTAACCCGTGGACGAAGTCCATGGAGATGTCCTCAAATTTCCATTCGGGGATGGGCAACGACTGTAGCATTCCACCGGGGCTTCTGCACTCCGCCTTCACCATTTGACAGGCCACACAATGAGTAACAAAGTATTTGACATCTCTCTTCATGCCCGGCCAACACATTGTTTTTCTCAAATCGGTGTACATTTTTGCGATCCCCGGGTGCACCGAGTACTTGGAGCAATGGGCCTCCTTTAGAATATCCTCCCGAATGTTGTCGCCTTCGGGGATGTAAAGCCGGCCACGAAAATGGACGAGGCCGTCTTTTAGGGAGTATTCCTCCGTAGTCCCATCCTCCATTGACTTGAAAGCCGGGGTTAAAGCCGCATCCTTCTTTTGTTCCGTCTGGATCCGGTCTCGTATGTTGCAAACTATACTCATCGCGGCCAAATATTCTGTATACTCTTCCGGTTGATTCTTAAAGACCAAAGTGATTTCCATCTCTTGCAGTGTTCGGATTAACTCCATCCTCATCAAGTGGGATTCCGTGCTCGTTCCCGGTGCCTTTCGGCTCAAGGCATCAGCTACGGAATTAACCTTCCCGGGGTGGTAGTTCAAGGTGAATTCATAGTCGCACAAGAACTCCAACCACCGCCGCTGTCTCAAGTTTAACTCCTTTTGGGTGTGAACGTACTTCAGATTTTTGTGATCCGAGTAGATCTCGCAGTGGACGCCATATAAATAATGCCTCCACATCTTCAAGGCGAATACCACCGCTCCCAACTCTAGATCATGCACCGGGTAGCTGGCTTCATGCTTCTTCAACTGTCTTGAAGCATAAGCGATCACATGCCCATTCTGCATCAACACAGCTCCCATCCCTTGATACGACGCATCCGTGTAAACTTGAAAGCCCTCCTTCCCAGATGGAAGAGCTAGGATGGGTGCAGTCGTCAATCTGTCCTTCAACTCTTGGAATGCAGCTTCACACTGGGGTGTCCATTCAAACGGCACACCCTTCTTGGTCAGCGTAGTAAGGGGAAGGGCGATCTTCGAGAAGCCTTTCACGAACTTGCGATAGTACCCGGCAAGTCCAAGAAAGCTCCGTATGTCGGCCGCTGACTTCAATGGCGACCACTCCTTCACGGCCCGCACCTTGGCCGGATCTACTGCTAGCCCCGCCCCACTAATCACATGGCCCAAGAACGCGACCTCTCGAAGCCAAAACTCGCATTTGCTGAACTTGGCAAACAAAGCGTGCTCCTTTAGTTTCCTCAGCACCAAAGTTAGATGTTCGGCGTGCTCTGCTTCAGTCTTGGAGTAGACTAGGATATCATCGATGAACACGATGACAAAGATGTCCAAATAAGGGCTGAACACCTTGTTCATCAAGCTCATGAAGGCGGAAGGGGCGTTTGTGAGCCCAAACGGCATCACGGTGAATTCATACAAACCATATCTCGAACTGAACGCCGTCTTCTGAATGTCATCTTCTTGTATCCTCAGCTGATAATATCCCGAACGCAGATCTAACTTGGAGAACCAACACGATCCCACCAATTGATCAAATAACTCATCAATGCGCGGTAGAGGATAGGTGTTCCGCACCGTTAACCGGTTCAACTCTCGATAATCAATGCACAACCGCAGGGTGCCATCCTTCTTTTTGACGAACAGAACGGGCGCTCCCCAAGGCGACGAGCTTGGGCGAACGAACCCTGCTTCCACCAATTCCTGAAGCTGGACTCTAAACTCTGCAAGTTCCTTCGGAGCCATTCGGTATGGAGCTCGCGAGACGGGCTTGGCACCTGGAATTAGCTTGATTTGGAAGTCCACTTCCCTATGCGGGGGTAGTCCCGGCAATTTCTCGGGAAATACCTCGGGAAATTCTCGCACCACCCGCACATCCTTGACCTCTAATGTCAATTTCTTCAACTCGAAGCAGATTACATAGACCTCGTCCCCTTCCATATGAGATTTCATAACTTGGATTGAAGATAATAATTTACGGGGTGCGAATTTAATACCTTGGAAGATGACTTCTGAGTCTCCATGCCTCAACATAACTTGCTTCTCCGCACAATTGATCCTGGCGTGGTGCCAGTCCAACCACTTCATGCCCAAGATGAGATCGAACTCCGGGATTCTTAACACTGTAGCCGGAGTTTCAAAGAACTTTCCTCCAATAAGGGTGTCGAAGTCGCAACTTGCTGACGACGTCATCTCAGAGCCGTCCGGAAGGCGCACCCTTTGAGTAATGCCCGTGAAGTGTTGCACTCCCTCCAAGTCCTTCACGAAGTCCTCCGAAATGAACGAGTGAGACGCACCCGTGTCAAATAACGTATAGGCGGGTCTCCCGCTAACCACGACAGTGCCTAGGTTCCAAAAGGGTAATCACTATTCAGAATAGCGCGTATCATTTGTATCATAAATCTAACAAGTTATATAATATTAAAACAATTTTGCACGTACCGGTGATGACCTCCTGCGGATTTCTCTCCTGAGTCATATCCAATGCGAATACATGCTCCCGTGCATGTCCTTGATTTCTCCCTGGTGGTCCTCTTCCTCGGCCACGCATGTGCCCTCGCCCCCGTGGAGCTACTGGAGGGGGAGCAATAGGAGCATCCCCGATCAATCGCGGGCAAACTCGTCGGACATGCCCCGGTTGGTTGCACTCAAAACATATCACCTCACGTCGGCCCCCAGGTTGTTGATAATATTGCTGCTGCGGTGGTGGAGGTAAAGCTAGTGGTTGCGGAATCGGGTACTCCACCCGATAGTTCCGGTTGACCCACCGACCGCCTCTGTGGTTTCCCCTTCCTCTGCCATGATCATTCCGCCTTCTATTACTAGGGCCGACTTCAATTACTCCTTCCGCGGGTCTCTTGACACATCCCATGTGGTCCGCCTCCAGTCTCTTTGCCATGTCGATGATTTCTGCCAGGCTTCCATCGGCTATAAATAAAAGGGCCTGCCTCAGGGGGTCCCTCAACCCTTTGTAGAAGCGCTTCGCGTAGCCTCTATCGTCCAACTCATAGGAATCGGCAAACCTAGCGAGGTGTTGGAACTCCCTCTGGTACTCCGTTACCGAATTCGATCCCTGCTTCAGCTGCAGAAATTTTTCTTCAAGTCCATCCCGAGCAGAAGAAGGGATGAAGTGATCCAGGAAAGCCTCGGTGAACTCGTTCCAACCGATGTCCGTGTACAACCGCCCTTGGAAGATGGAGCCCATGAGGGACTTCCACCATCTTTTGGCGTGCAGCTCTAGCAGCGTCACTACCAATGTCACCGCCATGCTGTTCGGACATCTTATGCCAGCCATCAATTCCTGCACGGTATCAAGCCATTCCTCGGTGCGCACCGGCGATTCTGTCCCAAGATAGGCAGGAGGGGACAGGGCACGGAAGGTGCTCAACCAGTTGGAGCTTGGCGCTTGTTGTTGCACCGGAGCTTGCTGGGCTTTAAATGCATCCAATATGGCTGACAACGTTTGTCCCAGCTCCGACTGCTGGAATTGTGAAGGAATGGAAGGGGTAGGAGTGCCCCCAACCGGCTCCACCTGCGCTGGGACCTATACGCAAGGTACAAATTAGGGTCAGGTTGGCTAAAACTAATGTCAAAGTTGGACAACTTAGTGTGAATTACATATGGGCACACCACTGCTTCCGCTAAGTCGGTTTGTCCCCAAACCGACCAATCGAACGGGAGTGGCCCATTGTTACCTGACTGCTGTAGGTGAAGATCGGCTACCTCTGATACCATTTGTAAGACCCCCCCCCCCTCCCGGAACACAACACACGGCACGAGGGGAGTCTTATGCCCGAAATAGCCGCCTTGCGGTAGCACTAACACACGGGTTAGTCTTTACCACAAGATGCCTATTCCGCCGGCTACAATCCATATCACAACAAACATGCCAACCCAACCATAACAGAAAAGTAAAAGCAAAAGCAGTTCAGTTCACAGCTAAGTTAAAGTCCAAAAGTAGCGGAAGATAACAAGCACAACAGGCTTGTACAAATAAACAAGAGTCTAGAAATGTTTTGCCAAACGGCTACATGAAAACACTCACTACTGTCACTGACGGTGCCGATGGCACCACCACCTCAGGTCCTATCATCCGGACCTGGCTGTCCTGCTGCATAGTCCGTCGCTGCTCTACCTGCGGGGTTTCCTCCTAAAAAGGAAGACGTAGCAACCGTTAGTCATAAGACTAAGTGGCTTCACATCCGCTCCCCCGGCGACTCCTCGGCACCGGGCGGAGAAAGGAACAAGGTACAATATGTATATATATAAGCAAGTAAACAAGCAGGTGACTGTAAAAATAGTGGAGTATAAACTACGCTACACATCTAGCAGTTCTACAAATATCAATAGTATATGACAGCAGGTATAATTAATCAGAATAGTAACTTAACTTATAAGAGTGCCCATACAAACTTATAAGTTAAGGATCGGCTTAACAATAAAGTAACTCATCGTATAGGAGTGCCCATACAAACTTATACGATGAGGATCTTGTGTATGCAATGAATGACATGATATGAATGTTATGGTATGACCGACTCATGCGCACGCACATACAAGTTGCTATGTCGACACAGACTTGAAGTTCCCACTTTTCGAGCAGGTAGCTAACCTCTCAGGCGTCGTCCGTCGTGGCCAGACGGCGACAGTGGAGCGGGCGTCTCCACTACTAGGTGGTATCACACTACCTATCCTAGGCCCCCGTACGCCTCAACGCTAAAAACACAACAGCGGAGCTCACATGCGTACTACGGCTCAGAAGGGGTCTTGGGTAAATGTGCACCAAGAACACAGCCCAACCTGGCCTTTGATTTCGAACCGGATGGAACCTCGGAAGCGCACGAGGTGCAAGCCCAACCGTTCTCATGGCGCGGAGGAGATCTCGGTTTATGGACACCAAGTATCTAACCCTACCGCCCAAGGTCTACCCATTGGCTCCCATCGGTGTGACGACTGGCAAACCCGTAGACCTGCCATAGTCATTATCTCAATATCGCGACACGATGAATCGTCGCACATTACATGCCCCAAAACAACTCACTCGATGCTACCCGTAGGGAGACTTCAACTCTAAGCATCGGTTATTAATAACCCCTTGGGCTCGGATTACGGTTACAAAATACTCCTCACATAGTGTTCATCATTTTCACGCCCACCTATTCAATGACTTCACCTCAACACTACGCACAATAGATACATTCAACACCAAATTGTATACGTATATCCTATACCGATCTCAACTCCTAATATCTAGCCTTCCCATCCAACCCATTTCTCTACCAATACATGGTTATACCTTATTACCCAACCAAATGAATAACCATGCTAAATTATAGTAATAACAACATTATAAATATATGGGAGCAAGATATCAAATGAGCAAATCACAATCATCGCAAGAGAGCTAACATTATAAATTAACAAGTGCATTAACATAGGATAGCCCAATACTAAAACTGGGATTCCCGGAGCTACAGGAATCCGATCACAACGCACAACCCCTCGTCGGAAAGGTATTCACGAGGGCTACGACTTTCGTGTTGAGTCGATCGCCCAGATCTGGTCGCAACCTACCAGAAATTCAACTCGAACACGTACAGGAAACAGTTTCCTGTACAGGAATTTTCCCGAACGCAGCGGACTCGAACCAGCTTTCCCGTGGCTACAGGTATCGCATGGAAACGAGCAACCACTCGTTGGAAAGGTAATTTCAAGGGCTACAACTTTTGTGTTGAGTCGTTCACCCAGATCTGGCCAGAACACCTCCGAAATTGGCCACGAAGGTCGCTGCGTGCAGAAATCAGATTTCTGCACGCATCTTAAGGCGAGATGAACGGCATCCGTTCATCTTCTTCCTTGCAACGACCTCACATAAACTTCTCCAGAAATCACACCCAACCTTATTCCTCCTTTCAAAGCCAAACCCTCAACGAAAATCCCTCTCATCTCCACTTTGAACGATGAGAAGGTTGAGGAATACTAAGCCTAGAAAACCTAGGCATGGCTTAACCTAAGAACTCTTCTCCTCACCATCAAGACTCTATGGAGTCGATGTCTCTCCTAAAATAGCTATAGATCTAGCACCAAGGGAGAGGGGAGGAAGCTCACCTCAAGTCCAGCGGTACCACCATGGCCGGCCATGAGCCTCGCACTCCTTCGCGGCGGCATTGTTTTTCCCTTGACGGCGGCGGCGTTTTGATTCCTCCAAGGATGGCTCCGGCAAGCTCTTCCTCCTCCTCCAGCCAAGAACCCTCTCAGGAATTTCGGGGCAGAAGAAAGGAGATGAAATGCTAGGGTTTCCCAACTTTTCCTTTTTATACATCGCAGACACGGGTAGGCACACGGCCGTGTTCCTACCCGTGTTCAGGTGACACGGCCGTGTGGCATGCCGTGTCTAGGGCCGTGTTCCTCCCAGAACCACTTTCTGCTGGGTCAGGGTTGCGGCACACGGGTAGAGACACGGCCGTGTCCCGACCCGTGTCCTTGGCACACGGCTAGGGACACGCCCGTGTCCCGACCCGTGTCCTTGGCACACGGCTAGGGACACGCCCGTGTCCCAATGCCCGTGTACCTCTCTGACTGGTAAACCTATTTTTATGAGGCACACGGGTATGGACACGGCCGTGTCCATACCCGTGTCAGCCAAAAATGCTGTTTTGCCTTGTTTTCCTCATTTCCCGCACGTCCGCACCTGTTCACCCACATCCCCCATTGGGCTCACCACAGCCCCCTTGACTCAAATACGCAATCAAGGGGCCTAGCGCGAATTGGGACGTTACACGTATGGTCCCCGATATTGATGGATTTCTTTGGAGGTGATTCTGAGCCCCGGTCTTTGGCAATGCTCACCTGAGTGGCATGCCTACTTTATCCCTATGCGTGACCGGAAGATTCACCGTGATTCCATTTTTGAGTAGTAATAAAATATTGATATGCATTGTGAAAAGTATAAACTATTTTGTATACTTAGAAATTTCCTCTATTATATTTTTACGCCCGCGAGCATGCGACTTCGCATGGTACTCCGTATCTCAATTTCTATGTTAGCAAGTTTATTTTCCCTATCTGCATAGATTTTGTTTGCTCGGGACACGCAAACAGGTAAGTCTGGGGGTGTGATGAGTCCTTTTTTATACTTATTTTTGGACTCATCTGGGCTAATTTTCTCGTTGATGCACTACACTTTAGAGCCATAATTGTTCATATTTGTTATTATGCCCATTCCATGTTAAGGTGCACTTTTGGCCCATTTTCTGTGTGATTTGGTAGTTTTTGCCCTACTTGGTGTTTTTCTGTGTATGGAGAATGTGGTATGCCCATTTTGGTGGCTCTTCTGTTTTCGCTATAGGTATAATGGTGGTGTGTGTTCTAGGATTGTTTGGGAATGTTTTCTGCATAAGGGCCACTGATCGTGCATTTTTACACGCACATGGTCAGTGGAATTCTTAGCGTACGATCGATGGTCGTGTGCGGCCTATTCGTCGAACCAAAAACAGTACAGGAATACTGCGCACGATCATTGGATCTATAGCGCACGACCACTGGTCATGAGCCACTGATCGTGTGCACTATTCTCCATTTTCCAAGTTCTATCTGTGAAATTCGCATAAGTATTGGACATAGTGCGCACGACAACCGGTTGTGCGCCATTACTTGTGTGCATTTATTCCTTTTTTTAGAGTTCTGTCTGGGGCAATCGCACGAACAATGGACATAGTGTGCACGACCTCTGGTCGTGCGCTACTACTCGTGCGTGTTATCCCAATTTTTCTTTGAGTTCTGCCATGCCAATACGCACAATCACTGGACATAGTGCGCACAACCACTAGTCGCGCACCACTGATCATGTGCATTGTAATTTCTATAATCTATAAATTCGCAGGTTCCGCCCTAATTCTGAATTCTGGACTTTTTCTTCTCCGTTTTCGTCTCTGAGGAGGGTTCCGTCGTTTTCCTTCTTCCTCCATCGTAGGGAGGGACTCTGGGCAAGCTTTCAATGCCAAATTCAAGTCGGAGCTTTCTCTCGGCCTCCTCCTTCATCCTTGAGCTTCAAGAAGGGTTTGACCTAGCTTTCACCATCAATCTCGGAGGAGTTTATGTCATCCTCCACTGGATCGTGACACGAAGAAGACGAGTCCATTGGGAGTTAGTGATAGCCTCCTCTACCCCGGACGTAGTTGAGGATCAAGCTAGGACGCGGATTGATAACCAGGCGATTCCTTCCGTGAATCCTCAGCAAGACTTCGGATCCGGTCCATTTTACACTTTCTTCTTCTCTTGTTGTTGATAGTGTATTTTGATCTCTTCGTATTTGATGAACTGTGTTTAATTTGATATATGTTTGTGTACAATCATGTATATATGATTTTATATTTACGTTATTTGCTTGAGGTGCGCCATTATCCATCCTCCACCACATAGTGTCGCACTAGCAATTGCTAGTCGCGTGCATAGCGAAGAGGTGCTCACGACCCTCATTCCGACGTTCTCACCACCTCATCCAAAAGCCTACTCATCCATCCATCTGGCAAAGCATTGCATAGCGACATTGCATTGGAGTAGTTTATTAGTATACTTTCTTTTTTAGCAACAATCAAACCCCCCTTCGTAAACACCGACCAAAGGACTTCAATCTCAAGTCCTCCTAAAAATTAACTCCACCTTACTTTGTTCCTTGAGAGATCGATACTTGGGAAAATTCACCCATTTTATATTACTTGTGCGATTGGTACACTTGTCGTAGACCGCATCAATTTCTGTGTCGATTGATCGTAGGACTAAAGAGCGACGGGAGTTCGTGAATTTTAGGGTTCGGCCGCCTTCTTGTGCTCCATTCAAAAAGTCTCCATTGAAGAAGAAGAAAGTCGTCTCCCTCTCGATCGTGAACGAAGAACTCCGGCGATCCAAGATCTACATCGAATACAAAGTGCCAACCGATTGATAGCAAACCAAGATTTTAAGCAACGTCCATGGATCGCTCAACAAAGAAGTCGTCAAGAGGGAGAACTTCAACTTTTAGATTATTTACATCTTTTATTCGTGTAATCTTTTCTTTTTCTAAATCTTGTCTTGAGGAAAATCGACTGGTAAAGGTCGTCGAAATCCGGGTAGGATTATGTGGGAAATCTTCCTAGGGATAAGGACGTCTAGATCGGAGGATCTAGCGGGGCTCTAATACCCTTCCTTGTGAGGAGGTGAAGAGCCGGCTCGAAGACTTTTCTTGGAGGGAAAAGGAGAGAGTCAACCGATCCATGGAGCGGATTAGTATAGAAACCAAAAGATCGTTTCTACTCATCGCCTTAGATCTCCGGCGTCACGGAGATTACCTTTTTGTACTCATCTAGAACTATTGTTGTTTTGAATTCATGCAATGAAATCTTTTGTTTTGTGTTAATTACTTATGGGTGTGTGTTATGATTGTTTAGCGAGTGTGTGTGTTGGTGGGGTTGGAACTCGGATCTACACAGGAAATCGAGCACTGTGACTTACCGCCACGCGTTAGCTACCTAACTCCCTGCGGTAGCTTCCAGAACTCTATTTTATGAGGCGAAATATTTTTAAATTCTATTTAACGTTAAAACCTTATTCACCCCCCCCCCCCTCTAAGGTTGGCCACTAGATCCAACACTAAGTTGTTTGATTCTAGCAGTTAAGCTAGGTTTTGATTAGATATTCGTTGTGCTATTAGGATGTCGCCCGAGCGTGTTGCTACAGGTTCTACCCCCAAGTTTGAGGGTGAGTCATCAGGTGCGTAGGGTGAGGCTGTGATTGTAGAACTATGACAGAGCATGGAGACTCTGGAAAGTCAGGTGGTGGCAATGCAAGCATAGTTGCAGGCATTGTTGATTGCCACCTTAGGGCGGCAGTCTGGTGATTAGACCCCTGCATTGGTTGAGTATGAGAGCGGGATCAGTAAATTGAATAAGATTGCTTCTGAGTTGATAGTTGCTGAGGAGTGCAGAGTTAAAGGTTTCTTGGGCGGTCTCCAAAAGTACATCCAACAGTTAGCCAGAACTTACCAATTTGGGACCAATGCGAGAGTAGTGGAAGCTGCCTCGGATTTGGGACTGTTGGAAATATCGAGGATTATGGAATGATGTTGAGAAAAGAAAAGAGAAAATTTGATAATGGTATGAACTCCCAGGATTCTAGTCCTGCTTCAAAGAAAAGAAGCAATATGGTATGCAGTTATTTTGCCGGTCGGGCCATCCGTTTGAGAAATACTTTAAGATATTGGGAGCTTAAAAGCGGGAGCAAGTGCTTGCGATTCAGAGTGCTCCTAAAGGAGACTTGGTTTGTTTTGCGTGTAAGTGGAGGGGGCACTGAAAGACTTAATTCAAGAGCATAAACACCTAGAGGGGGGTGAATAGGTTCTAATTTTTCCTTTAATATTTTAGGCAATTAAACAGATCTTACTTGGCACAAACAAAATAAAACATGGCACAGAACATTCACAGCACAGAGAAAACCAGATTTATAGTGGTTCCCCAAGATATGGGTACGTCCACTTTCCCCCTTCGCCTATCCAGTAGAGTACTGGATTCAGCCTAACTTCTTTCCTCTTTCTCAAATCCAAAGATCCTACAACTCAGAACCAAAATGGTTCCTACACCTCAGACTTTTGCAAGTCCTACCTCAGATCCTTCCCAGAATCCTACCTCAGGCCTCAGCCCTACCTCAGCCCTTATCTCTAGGCTTACAACTCAGACTTCACAAGTCCTACCACTCAGGCTCACAGCCCTATCTCAGCCTTTATAATTATAGGCTTACAGCTCAGATCAACAATAGATCCTACAAGAAATTGTGTAATAAAAGAGATACAAAAGAAATCACCAAATAGATCCCCCTATTGATGTTCTTCTTGATCAGTTCTTGATCTTCAGTTCCAACCAGACTTAGCTGTTTCAAAGCTTCTTGATAGAACAAAATAAGGTTGGACTGTTCTTGATGTAGAAGTTGATCCACTGTCAGCTCCTTCCAAAAATTCAGAATGAGATCTGAATCCTCTCTACAGACTGTTCTGGAACTGCCTTCTTAAAGGGTTTCCCCTTTTCTTGCTGTGAATTTTCTCTCTCTTAGTTGATGGATTTTCTGGCCTTCACTGTGTTAGTTTGGTTATCAGAGATCAGTCCTTTATATAGATTTTCTACATGGATACCGGCTGATCCGGTTTGTAATAACCTTCTGTCAGTTCTGACAAAGGTGTCAGAATAGTTGGTTATGATAGTTGTCGGTCCACCAGTCATGACAGTTAATTCCATAAAGATTCTATAACTCAGCACAATCCACTCAGTAATCTGCTTCACATGTGTCGACACAAGTAGACAAAGTGTCAACACAAGTCTTGATGATGTCGACACAATACTCCAAGTGTCGACATAGTCATTCTTCTGCTCCTCGACACATCTTCTATTTGTATGTGTCGACACAAGTCTACTATGTCGACACAACTGCTCCTGGTCTCGACATAACTGCTGCAGACAAATGTCGTTGAGTGTATGTCTAGCTGTTGACACAGACCTTCAGACCCAATATAATTGTTGCCGTAAAATGGCATTGAGTGTGTGTCTAGCTGTTGCTGTAAGACGGCATTGAGTGTGTGTCTAGCTGTCGACACACACCTTCTTAAGGTGTCGACACAATTCTTGAGTATCGACACATGCCTTTCTTCTGGTGTCGACATAACTCCTAGGTGTCGACATAGCCTCTGCTTTAGGTGTCGACATAATTCCTGCCTTAGGTGTCGACACAATTCTGGGTGTCGACACAACTATTTTTTAGGTGTCGACACAATGCCTGGGTGTCGACACAGCTTTGCTTCTAGTGTCGACACTTGTACTTAGAATATTTTTCTTCCACGTCTTAAACCTGCACAAGTATGTTGGGGCTGCGGTCCGGAATCGCCCCCGCACTGCAGTGCTATGCGGTAATGGCTTAACTGGCTGCCCCGTGGATCCGCCCGAGGACCTTTGATATTAAGATTAGTTGCGCCGTCCTCCATCAGTCCATCAATCCTCTTAAGTGGTATCAGAGGGGGTCACGGGTTCGAAACCCCGGGGTCATTTCCGTGGGGGATTGTTGGGGCTGTGGTCCGGAATCGCCCCCGCGCTGTGGTGCTATACGGTAATGGCTTAACTGGCTGCCCCGTGGATCCGCCCGAGGACCTTTGATATAAAGATTAGTTGCGCCGTCCTCCATCAGTCCGGGCTTTTGGTGCGAGTGGTTGCGCTAAGTCCTCTCAAAGTAAACTTAAACATACATCAAATACATATTGATGTATATCATTGACTAGGATGAATCTTCTCCAAATCTGGTACATACTTCTAGTGTACTCAACAATCTCCCCCTATTTGGAGAAGTCATAACCCTTAGTCAAAGATATACACCAGTCAAGATAAAATACATAATACATAGATGTACATTCATTCCAGTGCAAGTAAACATTCAAACAATGTAAACAATCTAAAATAAATAGTAAAACTGATTTTATTAAGCAGAAAATATTTGTTTTACATGTTTTCTCTTAGAGCAAAAATCAAAAAGTTACATTGTTTCTTATCATAAGCCTATTTATCCTAAGATTTGCTAGGCTCCTTTATTACAATGCCTTGACCAGACTTTATCTTTGCCTTCACAGCTGATTATGTATCTTCAGCAGGCTTCTTACCTTTTAGATCCTTTTTCTTTAGTTCTTCAGTTTTTATTCTTTGCCTTTCAAAGTAGTGAAAGGGCTTAGGAAAATACTTGCTGAGCTCTATAGCATATGCAGGTAGCTTCCCAGCTTTTGCACTCCTCCTGTGCTAAATAATGGCTTCCTGTTTAGCTTGATATTTATTCCACTCCTGCTCTGAGTACCACTTACCCCTATCATGGGTCTTGTCCTTAACAGCCTTCCATGCAGTCAGAATGATGTTCCTTGATGTAGGGCTCCATTGCTCAAAGTCCGGCTTTAACTCAGCCTGTTCTCTGAATCTCTTCTTAGATAGCAATTCTTCCCTTTGAGCTTCTTTGGCAGCCTCTGACATTTCAACTTTCTCAATAACCACCTTCTGTGCCTCTTATGGAGGGTTGTATATTTTTTGCACTTGTTCATGAACCATCTCAAAATTAGCAGGAGGATATATAACCTGAGCAACTTCTGGCTGATCTCCTTCAATATATGCAGGTTGTATTCCAGATTCAGCCATATTATCATCATCGCATAAAGGAGGGAAGCCAAGAATAGCTCTGATGGTATTGGAAACCCATTTGGCATGCTCAGAACTAGCTTGGACTAACACTCTCTCCCCCTTTAGGACTTCTCTTTCAACATGATCTCTGAGATCATCCTTGTGAAATCTGACTTGACCATCCAGATGATTAATCCCTTCTCTGTAGTAGACCCCAAATTTATGGATTTGAGTGGTAATAGCTGTTTGGGCAGCCTCTATTGCCGTTTTGACAGCAGCTAGATTAGTCTGAATTAGTTTTGTAACTTGTGTTTAGACAGCAACAGATAGTGTTGCAATCTTTGTAAGAATTTCATTATGAGAATCCGTGAGATTCTCATATATTCTAAATTGATTTTCTAAGATATAGGCCTGTTTCTCTGCCATATCAGTTGCTTTAGTTTTCAGTTCCTACTGCTAAGTGGACAGATACACAACTGCATGGCCTCCTTTCTCAAAGCAGTCTGTCATTTCTTTCTTGTGCAGACTCACTTCAAATCTGATTGACTTGATGTCCTGAGCTAGCTGGTATTGCAACTGTTTATGAGTTTCATCCACATACTTTTCAAAAGCTGTCCATTATTCATCTAGTTTTAGTTACAATTGGACCATTAAGGAATTAAAGTCCATACTTGGAGCTGGAGGTGGTGTGGCTGTTTGTAAGGCCCTCTTATAGCCAGAGCTTCTCTTCTTCATTATAGCAAGTTTCCTTTTCTTAGCAAAGTTGGCTTCTTCATTATCAGAAGATGAACTTTCTATGTAAACAGTCTCTTTGTTTACAGTATTCTTCAGCAATTTCACCCCCTCAGTCTCTGATAGTTCTTTGTCCTATGGTTGTTGCTCCCCCTCAGTCCTTACTGCTAGTGAGTCAGGGAACAACTCCTCCAAGGTTACCTCATGCAACATTTGAACAGGAGGAATAAGATTAGTTTGTAAAATACATGGTTCTCCCTAGAATTCCATGTCCTTTTCCAGTGACCTTTATAGGAAGGAGAAACTTACTTGCCCAATCTGATCAGTATCCTTCATATGCACCTCAGGTGCCTCTTCCTCTACATGCAGTAGTGCTTCCTTATTTATATCAAAGACTATATCCATCACAGTATCAACTACTAACTCAATGTCTAGTGTAGCAGCACCATTTACTCCCCCTTGACCAAGCAGATCAGTAAGTATAGTGTCTTGTACTGCTGGTACAGGGTCTTCTCCCCCTGGAGTAGAGATTCTTTGTTACTCTAGGAGCATACTACAGTCCACTTTTCCTTGTGCATCTTGCTATTGTTGCATGTCTTCATCAGAACTGAAGACCACTTCTTCTTCTGAATCACTAGATGATTCTTCCTGTGGAACAACTTTCTTCTTCTTCTGTATTATTTTGGTCAGTTTTTGAGGAGTAGCAACCTCCTTAGTCAACACCCTATCCCATCTTGACAGAATCCTGGTGTCCATTCTTCTCATATGATTGATTTTTGTACCAGGAAGGTGGCTCATTACTTCTGGTATTACAAATGATACGCATAGACTCAGAATTCGCCCCAGGTTCGGTTTCTTGATACCTTCACGTAACTTGTCAAATACTATGGTTGTCCAATCAGTCTTAAGCTTGAAAATGATCCTGGTCATCAGGTGGAACATGGTGGCTGAGATTCTATCATGTCCACTTGTTTTACACAGTATGACCTTCCCTACAATCTTAAAAAGGAACTTCCCTTGTGAATTCATCCCTTTTAGGTTGATAGATGATTCTATCTTAGTATTTGGGTTTAACCCACGCCATTTTATGGCCTCCTTGATCATAGATAGTTGTACGTCATCTTCTTCCTTAACCTTTGGGAGTTGGAGTGCTTTTCGGATTGTTTTCAAGGTAATTTTCACTCGGGTATCTTGAACAGTAGCTTTCATCTTCTTCCCGTCTGCGTCTGTAGTTGCAGCAGAATAAAATTCCAGAACTTCTTTCTTCCATATCTTTGTTGGTTCAGAGACCAAGAATTCCAAACCGATGTCTGAAATTAGGGCAATTACTCCCTGAATCTCCGGTAATGCTGTCGTGAACCCACCATGTACCAGCTCATATCCTTCATTCACCTTGTCTTCTGGATGAGGCGCCATTACCGGAAGAGAGAGATGGAGGTGAAAAGGAAAGATGATTCTCGTCGATAGAGGGTGCAGAGCCAGGAAATCAGAAAGCGTAGTCGACTAGATTTTGGCTTCACCTATTTATAGTCTAAGTGTAAATGGGAGTTCAAAAGACGCGCCTTAGTACTAGGACTAGTCGATAAAATCTTATATGTGTCGACAGAATAGGTCTAGGTCTCGACAATACTGAGGTTGACTTTGATTTTTGTGTGTTGACATAGATGTCGACATGTCTCGACACAGAGTGTTGACTTTGATTTTTGTGTGTTGACACAAAAAAAATCAGCTAATTGATAGTCTCGACATAGTTGTGTCGAGACCAACTCTTGAGTCGACACAGATATTATTTCTGTGTCGACACATCCATTTTCTTTGTCGACACAACATACTGAGAGTGTCGACACAAGGTCTGCTTGTGTCAACACAAACTTGGTACTTAGCAAAATTTCCTATGAAAACTTGAGCTTACATGTTCTACTAAAGGTAGCTTGTGCTAACCTAATCTAGATTCAACATACCTAATTCAATTTTAAAATAATTGAATTTAGTTTCATCCAGAGTTTTTGTAAAAATATCAGCAATTTGATTATTTGTATTCACAAACTCTAGACTAATATTTTCTTTTTCTACATGTTCTCTGATGAAATGAAATTTAATTTCTATATACTTTGTTCTACTGTGTGATACAGGATTATTAGCAATAGAAATAGCACTAGTAGAATCACAGAACAATGGAATTCTACTTATCTTGATGTCATAATCTTCTAATTGGTGCTTTATCCACAATAGTTGTGCACAGCAGCTGCCTGCAGCTACATATTCTGACTCAGCTGTTGATATAGCTACACTGGTCTACTTCTTGCTGCACCAAGACACCAGTCTTCCTCCTAGGAATTGACAGGTTCCTGTAGTACTTTTCCTGTCTTCTTTTCATCCTGCAAAATCTGCATCTGAGAAACCAGTTAGTATGAAATCTCTATTCATAGGGTACCAAAGACCTAGATTAGGTGTGCCCATGAGATATCTCAAAATCCTTTTAACTGCAGTATAATGAGATTCCTTAGGGCATGTTTGGTACCTGTCACAGATATATGTTGGATACATGATGGCAGGTCTACTAGCAGTCAAGTATAGTAGGGAGCAAATTATCAATCTATACAAAGACTCATCAACAGGTTTCCCTGCCTCATCTTTGCCTATAGGCATACTTGTTTCCATTGGAGTTTTCATGGTGGAAGCTGAGTCCATTCCATACTTTTTAATCAACTCATTAGTGATCTTAGACTGTGATTTTGATAGTCCATTATCAGTCTGTCTGACTTGAAGTCCCAAAAAGAACTTCAGTCCCATACTGCTCATATCAAACTTCCCTTGCATAAGTTTGGCAAACTTCCTGCAAAGGTTGTTCTCAGTAGATCCAAAGATAATGTCATCAACATATATCTGGACTAAGATTATCTTGCATTTGGATTCCCTATAGAATAGAGTTTTATCTATCTTTACCCTTGAGAATTTATTCTCAATAAGTAAAGCAGACAAGGTTTCATACCAAGCCCTGGGGGCTTGTTTCAAATCATAGGGCTTTCCTAAGCCTATATACATAATTAGGATAGTGAGGATCTACAAAACCTGAGGGTTGTTCAACATAGACTTCCTCTTTCAAGTCACCATTTAGAAATGTTGACTTCACATCCATCTGAAATACCTTGAACCATTGATAGGTTGCATAGGCCAGGAACATCCTTATAGCCTGCAGTCTTGCTACTGGGGCAAAGGTTTGATCAAATTCTATTCCTTCCTCTTGTCTGTATCCTTTTGCTACCAGTCTGGCCTTGTTCTTGATGACTATTCCATTTTCATCAAGTTTGTTTCTGTAGATCCACTTGGTTCCTATGATATTATGATCCTTAGGTTTATGAACAAGTTCCCAGACTTTGCATCTCCTAAATTGATTCAGCTCTTCTTGCATTTCATCAACCCAGTTAGAATCTAGCATTGCTTCTTCAAACTTTTTGGGTTCTATTTGAGACAAAAAGCTAGAACACAAAACTGTGTTCATACTCTTGCTCCTTGTTAGAACACCTTGACTTGTATCTCCAATTATCGGGTGAGCTGGATGATCCTTTAGGTGTCTTCTTCTTGGAGGAAACCTGTCTACCTCATGACCTTCTTCATTTTCCTCCACCTAATTCTCCTCATTCTCTTCTGCTTATAGTTTGTTTTGTTCTCCCCCTGGATAGCATGCATCATCCATCCTAGCAGGAGCTTCATCATTGATGGTCATCTTGTCCAGCCTATCTGTTAGACCTATAGAACTAACTGAAACACTAGACAATTCATTGTTAATCAATCTAGACTCATCAAAAACAACATGAACTGACTCTTCTACAACTTAGGTAGTCAAGTTATAGATCCTGTATACCCTACTATTATTGTTGTACCCAACAAATATCCCTTCTAGGGATTTGGCAGCAAACTTTGTTTGGTAGTGCTTACCATTCACTAGGACATAGCACTTGCTACCAAAGATTCTTAAATAAGAAATGTTTGGTTTTATGCCTTTAAAAATCTGATATGGAGTCAACTTAAATTTCTTATTGATGGATGCTCTATTGAAAACATGACAAGTAGTATTTACTGCCTCAGCCCAGAAATATTCAGGGAGAGTAGTGCCACTGAGTAGAGTTCTACCAGCCTCAATGAGAGTTCTATTCTTTCTTTAAGCAATTCCATTTTGCTAACGTGTTCTAGGTGAGGAGAACTCCTAATAAATCCCAAGTTCTTCATAGAATTTTGTCATACATTCAGACTGAAATTCAGTTTCATGGTCACTTCTGATTTTGACCATAGAATTGTTAAATTCATTTTGAACTTGTCTAACAAAAGTCTGAAAAATATCAGGGGATTCAGATTTCTGCCCTAAGAAGAACACCCATGTGTATCTAGAATAGTCATCCACAACAACTAATGTGTATGCTTTCCTACCAAGACTTTAAACTGGCATAGGACCAAACAAATCCAAATACAAGAGATATAAGCATCTCAATGAATCTTTGGTATCTAGTGCTGGAAAAGAGTACTTGGTCTATTTGCCCTTTTGGCAAGCTGAACACACACCCTCTTTCATGCACTTGACATGAGGACCATTCCTCACCAACCCCATGTTGAACAGTAGTCCTATGGACTTATAGTTCAGATGAGCTAGCCTCTTGTGCCATTTGACACATAGTGAGGCTGTCTCATCTGCAACTAACCAAATAGGTGAGTTGTTTAACTCACAATCTAGGTTAAGATAATAAACATTTCCTTTCTTAGTGCCAGTCAAAAATATCTCTTGATCACTTGACCTTTTAATTTGGCACTCCCCTTTGTGAAAGGAGATATCATAACCTAGATCACTAAGCTGACTTATGCTTATCAGGTTATGTTTTAGACCCTTCACATAAGCCACTTTAGTTATATTAATTGAGTCACTAGAGATGTTACCAAATCCTTTGATGACTCCTTTTTCTGATCCACCAAAGATGACTTTGGGACCATTCTCTATGGGTACAAAGTCCCTCAGCATTCTTCTTATTCTAGTTATATGTCTGGAACAGCCACTAACTAAGTACCATATAGGGGTATGGTCACTTAGATTCACCTGCAATAAATAAAGGATTACTTATCCTTAGAACCTAAGTTATTTTTGGATCCTAGGTTCTTGTTAGTCTTCGAAACAATAGGTTTACCTACAGATTTTCTGATAGGTAAACTACTCTTGGTTTTAACACTTGTGTTAAACCAACAGTCCAAAGCAAAGTGGCCTACCTTTCCACAATACCAACACTCAAATCTGTTATACCTTTTCTTAGGTACAGACTTCACAGTCATGTTGCCAAAAGTCTTTTTGAGTGTGGGTGCTGGAGCAGCAAACCCCATGAATTCCTTTTGAATCTGATGGGCTTTCCTATAGAGTGGCCTCTTGGCATTTGTACACTTGCCAAGGTGAACTCCATACTCACAGTGACCATGAGTAATTTCATGATCATACCTGTTTGTAGTTTTCATCACCTTCCTAAAGAAGATATGGGGTTTTACAGCTAGAGGCTGAACTGGGGCCTTACCTTTTCTTTGTGAATTGGTGGCCCTAGTTCTTCCCTTAAAACATAGACCAGTCTTCCCTTTTTGTGAGATTAAATTGTCTATTAAGGGTAAGACAGATTTTGGTTTGGAGAATTTAGCCACTAGCTCTCTTTCTTACTGAACTTTTGCCTCTAGTTTCTTGATATGATTCTCCTTGAAAGAGATTGTGCCCATATGAATAACAGTAATGTTTTTTAGTTTGGCAACCTCAATCAATTTTAGATCCAACAGCTTTGATGAATCTGCTGCAGCTAGCTTAAGAGACTCAATCTCCTTGGTGTGCTCTTTGACAAGAAGTTTTCTTCTCTTTAGAGCTTGCAACAATCCACCATACTCATCAATGAGTTGGTGTACATCCCCTTCAGACTCAGAACCATCCACATCTCTTGATGCTGATGCTTCTGATTCTGATCCAGTAAAATAATCAGATGTTGTAGGAGAGTTATATACCTTACTAGGACCATCTTGATCCAGACACTGATCATTTTTTGTTAGGGCCATCAGCCCTCTGCAGTAGTATTCTTCCACTCCATTTATGGAGTCCAGTATTTGTAGAAATTCTATCTCCTTAGAATCCTCTTCAGTTGAGAATAACCCAACATATGCTTCAGTCTCTTCTTCTTCTCCTAATTCAGATAATGAAGAATCTGCCCAGCTTTTCTACTTTTGGGCAACAAAAGATTTTTCTTTCTTGCCCTTCATTTCTTGCTTCTTCTTATCTTTTGATTCATCCCTCTTGTCTGAACAGTCTGCTATGACATGTCCTTGCCTGTTGCAACAATAGCACACAATCTTAGAATTAAATTGTTTACTAGGTTTAGAAGCATACATGTCTTCCTTAGGAGTTTTCTTTTCCTTATAGTACTCATACTTTGAAAAGGATGAAGAAGGTTTGGTTCTCCACTTCTTTCTCTTCATGAATCTTTGGAACTGCCTTGTGAAGGCTGCAAAGTCCTCATCTGAGGTGTGGCTATCTGAAGAAGTGTTGTCAGGAATCCCTTCTTCTACCTCAGCACTCCTTCTGGGAGGAGAAGGATATTTTCTCCTGCCCTTTCTTGTGCCTTCAGCTTTGAAGGCAACTGACTTTTCCTTGTATTCAGATCTGCTGCTCTTCTTTTCCTCCTTCCTGGATGTAAGCTGCATTTCATATGAAAGCAGCTTCCCAAATAGTGTGGGATGAGGTGTGTCTGCCAGCTTGGCCACTTCTCTGATGGCACAAATCTTGGTGTCCCAATCCTTTGTCAGAGATCTCAGAAATTTGTCATTCAGTTCATAAGTGCTGAAGACTCTTCCATAAGTCATCGGCTCATTTACAATCCTGAAGAATTTCTTATAGCATTCAGCTATGATGTCATTCTTGTCTTGCCTAAAGCGTTCATACTCCTGATTCAGCATAGATTTTCTGTCTTCTCTGACTTCTTTGTTCCCTCCATGTAGACAATAAGAGTGTCCCACATTTCTTTGGAGGTTTTGCAATGCACCAGATTTTGAAAGGTGGCATCATCAATGGCACTTACAATGATATTATGTGCCCTTTTGTCTAGAGTTGATAGGATGATTTCATCCTTTGTCATTTCTGAATAACTCTTAAGAGTCTTCATATTTGCATCCAGTGCAGATACCTTCATTGGAATGAAGGGTCCTTCTTGTACTGTGATGTAAATTCTTGGATCAGAAGCTTCTATAAATAATCTGACCCTCTCCTTCCATATGCCAAAACATTCCTTCTTGTAGATAGGCAGTTTCATTAATCCAAACTCTTTTTGGTTCTCACTTGAACCCATTCTTGAATTCTGAAAATTGCCTAGGAGATTTACTTAGACTGTTAAGTCAATCCTTGAGTAACCTCCCTCTGATACCACTTGAAAGACTTAATTCAAGAGCCTAAACACCTAGAGGGGGGTGAATAGATTCTAATTTTTCCTTTAATATTTTAGATAATTAAACAGATCTTGTTTGGCACAAACAAAATAAAACACAGCACAGAACATTCTCAACACAGAGAACACCAGATTTATAGTGGTTCCTAAAGATATGGGTATGTCCACTTTACCCCTTTGCCTATCCAGTAGAGTACTGGATTAAGCCTAACTTCTTTCCTCTTTCTCAGATCCAAAGATCCTACAACTCAGAACCAAAATGGTTTCTACACCTCAGACTTTTGCAAGTCCTACCTCAGATCCTTCCAAGAATCCTACCTCAGGCCTCAGCCCTACCTCAGCCCTTATCTCTAGACTTACAACTCAGACTTCACAAGTCCTACCACTCAGGCTCACAGCCCTACCTACCCCTTTATAATTATAGGCTTACAGCTCAGATCTACAACAGATCCTACAAGAAATTGTGTAATAAAAGAGATACAAAAGATATCACCAGATAGATCCCCCTATTGATGTTCTTCTTGATCAGTTCTTGATCTTCAGTTCCAACCAGACTTAGCTGTTTAAAAGCTTCTTGATAGAATAAAATAAGGTTGGACTGTTCTTGATGTAGAAGGTTATCCACTGTCAGCTCCTTCCTTGAATTAAGAATGAGATCTGATTCCTCTCTACAGACTGTTCTGGAATTGCCTTCTTAAAGGGTTTCTCCTTTTCTTGTTGTGAATTTTCTTTCTCTTAGTTGATAGATTTCCTGGCCTTCACTGTGTTAGTTTGGTTGTCAGAGATCAGTCCTTTATATAGATTTTCTTCATGATTACCAGCTGATCCGGTTTGTAACAACCTTCTGTCAGTTATGACAATGGTGTCAGAACAGTTGGTTATGACAATTGTCGGTCCACCAGTCATGACAGTTGATTCCATAAAGATTCTACAACTCAGCACAATCCACTCAGCAATCTGCTTTACATGTGTCGACACAAGTAGACAAAGTGTCGACACAAGTCTTGATAATGTTGATACAATACTCTAAGTGTTGACATAGTCATTCTTCTGCTCCTCGCCTCATCTTCTATTTGTATGTGTCGACACAAGTCTAGTGTGTCGACACAACTGCTCCTGGTCTCGACATAACTGCTGCAGACAGATGTCGTTGAGTGTATGTCTAGCTGTTGACACAGACCTTCAGACCCAGTATAACTGTTTCCATGAAATGGCGTTGAGTGTGTGTCTAGCTGTTGCTCTAAGACAGTGTTGAGTGTGTGTCTAGCTGTCGACACGCACCTTCTTCAGGCATCGACACAATTCCTGAGTGTCGACACATGCCTTTCTTCTGGTGTCGACATAACTCCTGGGTGTCGACACAGCCTCTACTTTAGGTGTCGACACAATTCCTGCCTTAGGTGTCGACACAATTCTGGGTGTCGACACAACTATTTTTTAGGTGTCGACACAATGCCTGGGTGTCGACACAGCTTTGCTTCTAGTGTCGACACTTGTACTTAGAATATTTTTCTTCCACTTCTTAAACCTGCATAAGGAAACTTAAACATACATCAAATACATATTGATGTATATCATTGACTAGGATGAATCTTCTCCAAATCTGGTACATACTTCTAGTGTACCCAACAGGCACAATACTGCCCATTATTGGGAAAAGAACAAGATCTGCTTCTAATATGGACAGAAGGGGCATGTTAAGTCAAAGGGCCCGCAGGCTCAGCCCATGTTGCATCTAGTCCCACTTCAAGCCTTGTCGCAGCTACAGCAATTGGACAAAGGAAATAGTAAACAAATTACGATGACCGGGGAAGAAACTCTGTCTTCAACCCGTGTAATCTCAGGTTATATTCTAATCTATTTCTTATCTATTAGCCAGAGTTTCAACGTTTGTTTGTCTAGCTACGTACGCGATTTTATAGGAAAGTTTAAGGTAAAGAACCGTTGGGCACGCATTCTTTTTGATTCAAGTGCTACCCACTCGTTCGTGGCTATGACCTTTGTAAAGCATCACCGTTTGACACTCGATCGTGTTGGCGAAGCATTTCATATCAAGATTCCCTCTGGTGAATCAGTGGTGTCGGATCAAGGCATTCGGAGTTGTCCAATTATGTTAGGAGATTTTCTAGCTGTTGTTGATTTGAAGGTGATAGACTTGGAAGATTTCAATGTGATTTGGGGCATGGACTGGTTGTCCAAGTATGATGCAGTTATCTAATGCAAGGTCAAGCGCTTGGACTTTAAGATGGATAATGTCCAACCCAGGAGTGTTTATTTTTTTTCGTGCCAAGTTTCTCCGATTTTTTCTGCAGTACATGCTCGGAAGCTTGTAAATTACGGATGTTTTGCCTTTTTGGTTTCAGTGTTGGCAACCGGTGGTAGTTTGTCGCGTGTAGAGGAGATCCCTATAGTGCGCGAGTTTCCAGATGTTTTTTATGATAATCTTCCTGGTCTTCCACCGGAAAGAGACGTGAAGTTCGTCATAGATTTGGAGCTGGGTACCCGTTCTATTGCTAAGGAGCCGTACCATATGGCCCCACGTGAGCTGGAGGATTTGCGTACCCAATTAGATGAGTTGCTACAGAATGGATTCATTAGACCAAGTTCTTCACCGTGGGGAGCTCCTGAGCTATTTATGAAGAAAAAGGATGGATCGATGAGGTTGTGCATGTATTATAGATAGTTGAATAAGGTAACCATCAAGAATAGATATCCCCTACCCAGAATAGATGACTTGTTTGATCAATTGCATGGTAGCACTGTGTTTTCAAAGATTGACCTTCGTTCAGGCTACCATCAGTTGAGGATTCGTGAGACAGATGTTCCACGGACTGCTTTTCGTTCATGGCATGGACATTTCGAGTTCTTAGTGATGTCTTTTGGACTGACTAATGTGTTGTCTGCCTTTATGAATATGATGAACAAAGTGTTTAAGAATTTCCTAGACCGTTTTGTGGTCGTATTTATAGATGATGTTCTGGTATACTCCCGCAGTGCTAAAGAGCATGCCTAACACTTGAGTCTAGTTTTGTCAGCCTTGAGGGAGTATAAGTTGTATGCCAAGCTAAGCATGTGTGAGTTTTGGTTGCCTCGGGTTTCTTTTCTTGTTCATGTGGTTAATAAAGATGGAATTTTTGTGTACCTCGAAAAAATAGTTGTTGTGATGGATTGGAATAGACCTGCCATACCTAAATAGATAATAAGTTTCTTAGGGTTGTCAGGATATTATGGGAGGCTTGTGGAAGGTTTCTCTTCGTTGTTTGCGCTACTGAAGAAGCTTATGCAGAAGAACGCATATTTTGTTTGTAGCGTTAAGTGAGAAGAGGCTTTTTAGGAATTAAAAAGGCAATTGTGCACTACTCCGATTTTTGCCTTGCCTACCGAAGGGATAGAGTATGTTGTGTATATGAAGGCATCGCACGTTGGACTTGGTTGCGTTTTGATGCAAGAAGGCAAAGTGATTACGTATGGGTCACGACAGTTAAATGTACATTAGAAGAATTACCCTAGGCATGACTTGGAATTCACAACTGTGATTTACGCCTTGAAGTTATGTAGACATATGTTATATGGAACTCTGTGCAAGATTTATACGGATCTTAAGATTTTGAGGTATATCTTCACTCAAAAGGAATTGAATTTGCATCAGTAAAGGTAGCTTGAGTATGTTGCAGATTATGACGTTGAGATCCAATACCATCCGAGAAAAGTTAATGTGGTAGTCGATGACCGTAATAGGAAGACAGCAAGTCCAAGAATTTTCCAAATTACAACAAGAATTCGGCCGACTCGACCGCACGGGCACGAAAATGCCTTAACGGCATTGCGTCATCAACTCAACGTTAAAAGTAACGCCACGACGTCGTAAATATGACGTTTCCCTTTTAAATAAAATCATCGAAAAATCGGGGGTGCTACAGTCACCTTCGAATACAATCACCCTCGTCCAAGTAATTTCAAGCTGCCGGCAACCACCCTCACAGCAGCTCTCCAAACTCCAGCAAGCTCTGCTCTGCCACCTCAGCTCTGCCAAGCTTGGCCGGCCACCACAACAACAACACTTCCAGCCATCTCCTCCACCACCGTGCATGTATGGAGTTCGGGACCACCGTAATCTCACCCTTCAATTCCACCTCAACAATAACAGTAAATCTCATCCCCTCATCAACCTCCTTCCATTTCCCCCATCAATGCCTCCTCCGCCTCAACCCATCATTCCTACCTTAAGAGGGGAATCCCGGAAGGAGGAGGATATAATTTTCTGTAGCCGTGAGAATCCCAAGAGTTATTCATTCCAGTAGTTTAAAAAAATAGGCCAAATTGGCTAAACTTTTAAGTCTCAAAACAGCCAAAGGATTTTTAATTTTATAATATCTTATTTTTTAATATATTATTTACTCCTCCCCGCTTCTCATTTCCCCGTCCGATCTATCCATCGCACATGTCTCCAGTTCTGCTCACCCTAGGGGTCGAGTAGAGCTCGGTCAGAGCATGGCAAAATTCCAAGCTCGAGCTCGAGAAATAATTTCCCTCATGCAATTATCGCGAGCTCGAGCTGCTCGCGATTTTTTTAGCTCATGAACTTTATTTTCTTATTATATATATATATATATATAATATATATATATATATATATATAATAATTTTAAAATATTTAAATAAAAAGCTCGCAAGCCGATAAAAAAAAGCTCCGAGCCGGTCGCGAGCCGCTCGCGAGCTCATGAATAACAATAGATGAGCTCGAGCTTGACCGTAATCGAGCTCATTCCACAGGCTCGAGCTCGAGTCGAGCTTTTTTCTAACGCCTCTCATCGAGCTTTCGAGTCGGCTCAACTCAATTTGCACCAATCCCCGCCGGTGATATTATTAAAATAATAAGTTTCTTTCAATTTCCCCGGCTGGGTTTTAGGGTATTTTGCTCTGCTCGCCGGATAGGATTTTGCTTACAAGACAATTTCGTTTAAACAAATGCTGTGGCAGCTTAATACCTTAATTTATTTTTTATAATTTTATATGAGAATTCCCAAGAGTTTTCATTCCAGTAGTTTAAAAAAATACTATGGGGAAGAATTTTATTTATGAGTTTTATTTTGATATTAATTTTTGTGAGATAATGTTGTTTGTAGTTTTATTAGTTGATTTTTAATCCTGTACGTCCCTATCCTTTTAATTTTTTTAAAAAAACTTTCTCAACATCTAATAAATTCTGCACGTTTATTTTTTTGGTAAATCTTTTCTTCTAGCAATATAAATTTCAGTTCCAATTCACGTAAAGGATTTGTCTCTTTTTTTTTCTTTTCTTCTTCACTCTTTCCTTCATGATGTCGTATTTTTTATGTACGATCCACTCATCATCATGAGCAATAAATTTCTATAGTACTCGATCGTGATGATCCGAGGATGAGATAATCTTTGCTATGATTTTAGTTTTGCTTTTCTAAATTTGTTGAACGCTTAAGATTTACCGTTGATCAATTCATTGAGGCTATATATTCTATATAGTTTTCAAAATAGTTTTTGTTCTTTAGTTGTCCGAGAGGCTCGTAAGGCAAATCGATAACTCATTGGTAAAAAGAGTAGAACGCAACCCTCGAGAGAGGGCGACATAACTCTTCCAGATTGGAGTAAAATCCAATAGCGAGGTTCACTACCTAAAGCAAGTCTTAGGCGATGCGATTTGAGAACAAAAGTTTGGTCGATACACCTATTCTTAGTTGAACCTAATCCTCGAAAGGGGAGCATTCATGCTTCGGGAACCTCCACGGTCAAAGCCTCTTCAACAAGATAATTGCACTTTATTTTCACTTCGTTATTCTCTATATCCAAGGTGATTCAACGATCGGGTACTAGCTTTTAACCCATCGAATTAATTCAATTAGCGTCTCTAGTTTTTACTAATCACAACTCAAATTTCAATATCTATTTGATAAGATAATAGCGATTTTCGAAGTAGAATTACTTGACAACCACGAGTCTAATACGATCTTGGTTTTTATAAACCTATATCACTCTCGATATGATACACTTGTCGTTGTCGTTTGCAAATGTAGTTTCGCGCAATCAACAAACCCATGCTCCAACAAATGACACCCGTTAAATATGCGTCAACGTAACGCCCTAATGTCACAAATACGTCACTACAGGAATTAAAATAAATACCAAAAAATCAAGGGCATTACAGCCATCCCCTAAAAAGAAGTTTCGTCCCAAAAGTTAACATAAAAAAGGATGAAATCCAAAACAGAAGAAAAGTGACCAAAGGCTAACAAAGAAAACACTTACTAAAAACATCAGGAGAACATATGAGGTTGAGACTCCCTCATAGCTGACTCCAAATCCCAGGTTTTGCTCTCCTCATCTGATGCAGGCTAATGGTTCTGACGGGATAATTACTACGCGATCTTTGATTCAAACAATTAAACTAGATATATAGCGTGTGATATCTCTCTAATTACGCTAACATTGAACTCAACAACTAGTCGCAGAAAATTTAACAATGCACAATGCAAAGGGCCTCTACCCCTTTTAGAGATTAAACAAGGGCTATATGCCAATGTTCGCTCAAGCAAATATGACCTACACGATCCAGACAATAGGCTAATCAAATTTTTTATATCCGCAAACATTCACAATCCCAATAAGAGAAGAATAATTAATTAATTCGAGGAAGGCCAAATCTCTTGAACTCAAGGAGGAATCTAGGGTAATGAACCCGATCTCTACTAGCGTTCACAAAATCTACCCGATCCAAGTTATACAAAAATATTCGAAAAAATAAAATGCTTGCAATTCCGATTTTATTAACGCATAATTTTCAATATAAATACAGACTAAATACTAGCCTTCTAAACCACCAAATCTCACAATAATATAAGAGAATCACACAAGAGGAGGTTTAGAAATCATTACCCAATCCCAAGAAATCCGTCCACAAAGATGAGTGGAGGAAGCACACGACGACGGTGGTTGGATCTATTTTCCATGCAAAATCCACGGATCCGCACCGAATGATGGAGATGCAAGCCGCTTTTTCGTTACAAAATCCCAGGGAGTGGGATTACCTTGATGGACGAAATTTTCTCAAGAAGAGAGAGAAAAGGTGGTGGGAATATTGCAAAATCCCAAGGTGGAAGGAGGGGCTGCTCGGTTTGGGGGTGGTGAAGGAGTGGGCTGGTCAAATTTTTGTGTAGAAGGAGGAGAGGGCTCAGGTTGGGTAGTGGAGGTGGGTGGTCGAGAGATTGGAGGGGGGAAGGGTGGCCGGCTTAAGGGTGGTCGGCTAGGGTTGGCCGAACTTCCAAGAGGGAAAGAGGGGGGCTTAATTTTGGAAGGAGAGAGGGTGGTCGATTTCCTTTAGGGGAGAAGAGGAGAGGGAGAGGGTGGTGGCCGAAGTTTTGAGAAGAAGGGGAGAGGGTGGCCGGTGGCCAAGACAGAGGAGAGGAGGGGGTTGGCCGAATTTTTCCTAGGAGGAGGAAAAATCTCAATAGATTTAGGGTTTTCAATTTATGATCATTCTTAATTAAAATCTTCAACAACATGGCCTTATATAGGTTACACCACTCAATCTCCACCATACAAAATAAAATAAAACTTAGATGGTTATAAGCACCCATCATAACATGAAATAAAAATACAAATAAGATAATGCATAAAAATAAAATGCATGAAAATAAATTGCTTAAAATAAAATTGCTTAAAAATAATAATGCTTTTAAAAAAATATATTATTATAAATATTTATTTTATAATCATATATTTTGTATGAGGGTAACGCCGACGGTGGACGATGTGCATAATATGTAGCGGGGTGCGGCGTTGGCGATGAATGTCGTGGTAGAATCCCATCTTCAAGCTTGCGGAAACAATCGTCCTAATCAACAAACTCTCTATGTCGGGGATCAAAGGCTGACTCAGCAATGTCACCATGAACCAGTGGCAGGACAGCGCCTCCATCAATCCTCCCCCGCTCGAAATTATTCATCACCGATGAGTGGCCTGTGAGGGGAAAATAGTCAAAAGCAGCAGCAATAGGGGGCAAATCTGGCCCCACAACCCAAGTCGTAGTAGCACGATCATCCCTCAGCGATGAGATCCTGTCAGACATAGGAACAACAAAACTTTTGAGGAAACTTGAAAGGGTGTCAAGAAAAAGAAAAATAACTTGAAACTTACCATCCGGTTCAAGAACCAAGGAATCCACGTGGAAAATAGACATGGTAGAACTAACACTCCCCAACCCAAGAGAACATTTAGTGGGAGAGAGAAACGACGAAGAAAGCCACTCAGGTGGAAAAGAGACATACAGTAAAAATTTCGGAAACTTGAAATAGAGTGAAACACCCTGTGCATTATAAAAATCCGAAAGTAAAGCATCAAATCCGAAGTTCTTCATAACCATGGATGGGTCGGCATTTCTACGTATTATATTATTGACGGAGCCAATATGCATCAGCTCCGAGACTGACCATACTAAACCCAAATCACCAACTCTAGAGTAGGATGGTCTCGGTAGGGAGCAGAAGTGCGTGTGACATAAATTAAAATGGCTAGCTAACGTCCTAGATACATGTAAGCGAAGGTCGTAAATAGGCAGAGGGAAAGTGTGTGCCACTGGATTGGAAGAATAAATATAGCGTGATAAGACAAAATCTAGGGGCACAATCGCCGTGGAATCAGAAACAATCGATAACGAAACACTAGCCACTAACATATAACTCATGACGTGATCCATCAAATACAAGGTGTGGTCAAAACGAGGAAGAGCGGTGAAGAGACCAAATATTAGTGCGCTCAGCTTATTAATATCTAAACATTGAGACAACACCAATATAGGAACTAATAGAGTGGGTGAGACACAAAACTAAGACTAGGACTACCGAATCCACGCCCTAAAAAGTCATCTAATGTAGGAAAATAAACAAGAGGAAGGGTTGATAAAATCAATCTTGGGATAACATCAAAATCAGTATAATTTTCACCCAACGGTGACAACATCAAGGAATTCTCATCTGGGTCTATATCAATAACGTCATCCAAAAGTACAACTCCCTCGCTAGAAAATTCTTTCGCACTAGAAACATCATCCAAATCAAAATCAGTAAAGGTCTCAGAAATAGGGAAAATCAAACCCGACAAAATTTCTAATTCACAAGTAGCTTCAGGCAATGGTGATAACATCAAAGAAATATCCTTCGGGTTCTCAATGCTAAAATCATCCATAAATATCCTTCCCTCATAAGGTAAATCATCCACCATAACACTAGGGACATCCTCACTCTCAGGCTCCTCAGATGACTCAGATACAATCTCAGCTGGTGTATTCGTAGTCTCTATCACGACGGGGATCGTAGCTTGGAGAGGGCACTAAAAAATAAGGTGATCAGACACGACACTAGTAGAGCATGTAATAGACAACGGGATACTCTCACAGATCGGAATACCATCATCCTATACATCCTCTTCCAAATCACTGGGTATCCCATCAATGTCAGAATCATTAGAATCGTCGGGCACTATTGTACATATCAGAATAGTCTCATCTAGCTGGTCATCCTCAGAATCAAGAGATACCACATCTACATCAGAATCCTTATGGGTATCATACACAATCTTAGGAGGCTCAGACGTTGAGGATAAAGGAGCCAAAACCCTAGTTGTAACATCTTTCAAGTCAAAAACAGATACAGGTCTAAACTGCTTATTTTCCCTAAAGGTGGAAAGAGGCACACTTTGGGTAGTCCTACCTTTGTGGGGAAAGGACTTATCCTGAGGCATATGGTCACTCCTATAAGAAGATACGGGTATAATGCCATAACTATTCACGCTTACGGTTGTGGTGCTATTAGTACGAAGGTAGTCGAGGTCAAATTGAAAGGTAAAAAGGCTACGCATTTGCGGCCAAGCATATTGATGATCAGCTACACGACACTCTTCATTTAGCCAAAACAACCGGGATTGACCTACTAATCTCTCTTGGATGACGACAACCTTTTGGTGGTGTCCCATTCGTGACAATAAAAATAATTTTCCATTCCCTTAAGTCAGTCCCTAAATATTTGAGGACTCCCATAACTGTCATAAGTGGTACCTCAGTCTTAGCGTGAGGAAAAGTGTGGGGACGGTTGGGCTTCCTAAGGTAAGGGGGCAAGGTTGTATTTTGGTTAACCATATCTCTAGACCACAAATAATCGAATCGAGAATCATAAACGTCATGGGCCATTTTAGTGGGGACGGGATAGAAAAACCTGATCGAATCTTGTGTGCATGCAATGAAGAAATGGTTCTAGCCAAATAAAATCTAAGAAAGACGGATTTGTTCCCGCTTAATAACTAGGGTAGTAAAATATTTTTTTTATTTTCTTGATGAAAATAATATGGAGATTATTAAAAAAAGTTTCGTTTGTTTTTATTGCAGAAAAATAAAAGTTTTAGGCCACAATTTGCAGACCAAAAATAAAAAATTTATTTTATTATTTTGGACAACGGATAGTGCAAGTGCGTGTCGGCGTTCTAAGAAAAGGGGGAGGGTGACAATTAAGAAATTGACACGAACCTCCCTCTGATACCAAATTGATGCATGCCAATGGTTCTGACGGGATAATTACTACGCGCTCTTTGATTCGAACAATTAAACTAGATACGTAGCGTGCGATATCTCTCTAATTACGCTACCATTGAACTCAACCACTAGTGGCAAAAAATTTAACAATGCACAATGCAAAGGGTCACTACCCCTTTTAGAGATTAAATAAGAGATATATGCAAATGTTCACTCAAGCGAATAGGACCTAACGATCCGGACAATAGGCTAATGAAATTAATAATATCCGCAAAGCATTCACAATCCAAATAAGAGAAGAATCTGGACTAAATTAGCGATTTCAACAAAGTACAAAATCAATCCCAAATTAATTAATTCGAGGAAGGCCAAATCTCTTGAACTCAAGGAGGAATCTAGGGTAATGAACCCGATCTCTACTAACGTTCATGAAATCTACCCGATCCAAGTTATACGAAAATATCTGAAAAAATAAAATGCTTGCAATTTCGATTTTATTAAATCACAAATTTCAATATAAATACAGACTAAATACTAGCCTTCTAATCCACCAAATCTCACAATAATATAGGAGAATCACATAAGAGGAGGTTTAGAAATCGTTACCCAATCCCAAGAAATCTGTCCACAAAGATGAGTTGAGGAAGCACACGATGACGGTGGTTGGATCTATTTTACACGTAAAATCCACAGATCCGCACCAGACGATGGAGACGCAAGCCGCTTTTCCGTTGCAAAATCCCAAGGAGTGGGATTACCTTGATGGCCGAAATTTTCTCAAGGGGAGAGAGAAAAGGTGGTGGGAATATTGCAAAATCCCAAGGTGGAAGGAGGGGTTGCTCAGTTTAGGGGTGGTGAAGGAGTGGGTTGGTTGGTTTTGGAATAGAAAGAAGATAGGGCTTGGGGTGGGTGGTGGAGGTGGGTGGCCAAGAGATTGGAGGGGGGGAAGGGTGGCTGGCTTGAGGGTGGTCGGGTAGGGTTGGCCGAACTTCCAAGAGGGAAAGAGGGGGGCTCGGTTTTGGAAGAAGAGAGGGTGGCCGATTTCCTTTAAGGGAGAAGAGGAGAGGGAGAGGGTGGTGGCCGAAGTTTTGAGAAGAAGGGGAGAGGGTGTCCGGCGGCCAAGAGAGAGGATAGGAGGAGGTTGGCTGAATTTTGCCTAGGAGGAGGAGGAAAAATCTCAATATATTTAGGGTTTTCAATTTCTTATCATTCTTAATTAAAATCTTCAACAACATGGCCTTATATAGGATACACCACTCAATCTCCACCATACAAAATAAAATAAAACTTAGATGGTTATAAGCACCCATCATAATATGAAATAAAAATACAAATAGGATAGTGCATACAAATAAAATGCATGAAAATATAATGCTTAAAATAAAAATGCTTAAAAATAATAATGCTTTTAAAAAAATATATGATTATAAATATTTATTTTATAATCATATATTTTATATGAGGGTAACGACGACGGTGGATGGCATGAATAACATGTAGTGGGGCGCGGTGTTGGCGATGAATTTCGTGGTAGAATCCCATCTTCAAGCTTGTGGCAACGATCGTCCCAATCAACAAACTCTCTATGTCGGGGATCAAAGGCCATCTCAACAACGCAATAATGAACCAGTGGCGGGGCAGCGTCACCATCAACATCTTGGTTCCTCCATAAAACTTGAAGGGTCCCACATACCTAGATCCAACTTATGGTTCTTACCAAACCACTTAAGGCCAGACATCGGGGAAACCTTAAGAAAAACCATGTCCCCAACTGCAAATCCCAGATCAGTTCTTTGACGATTGGCATTCTTTTCATAACGCTCCTGAGCTATCCAAAGCTTTTCTCGAATATGCTTAACAAAAATATCCATTTCTTCCAAGGCCTCCAAACCCAGCAACGGTCTCTCACCAACCTCGACCCAAAACAAGGTAGTCCTACAATGTCTCTCATTCAAAGCCTCAAATGGGGCCATATGCAAACTCTCTTAAAAACTATTATTGTACGCAAATTCCATCAATCTCAAACTCTCATCCCATGCTCCTCCGTGGTTCAAAACATAACATCTAATCATATCCTCCATGATCTGATTTACTCTCTCCGTCTGACCATTTGTCCGTGGATGATAGGCGGTGGAATACCTCAAATCGGTACCCAACCCCTCCTGTAAACTTTTACAAAAGCGAGATGTAGACCTGGAGTCTCGATCGAATATAATAATAACAGACACTCTATATAATCTGATGATCTCATCCAAATATAAATCCACTATTTTCTTCATGGAGTAGTCAGTCTTGAACGGCACGAAGTGATCACACTTAGTCAGTCTGTCTACTATAACCCAAACTAAATCGTGTCCTCGGGGAGATCTGGGCAATCCCGTAATAAAATCCATCGAAATACTCTCCCACCTTCAACTAGGAATTTCTAACGGCGTCAACATGCCTCCAGGCCTTCCATGATTGGCCTTAACTCGCTTAAAAGTAAAACATTATGATACAAAATTAGCTATATCGCCCTTCATACCATACCACCAAACGATCTACTTCAGATCCTTATACATTTTAGTAGAACCGGGGTGGTAGACAACAGTAAAACCATGCGCCTCTTTGCACAACTTAACTCGAATATCCTCAACTGCAGGAATGCAAAATCTATCGCGGTATTTCAAGGTACCCGCGTCATCAATCAAAAAGTCTGGTATTTCCCCTTTCACTGTTCTATTATAAAGGTGTAGCAAGTCAGGATCATCCTTTTGATGTAGCCTCGTAAGTGTAATCCATGAAGGCTCTATTACTTCCAAACTGCCGGGTGAGTCGCTAACCCTCACCGATATATCCATCAAGAGAAATTCCTCTACCAGCGAATCTATAAAAAGGTTAAAAAATTTCGCTGTCCTCCTATTCAGGGCATCGACTACCACACTAACTTTTCTCGGATTGTATTGGATCTCAACGTCATAATATGCAACATACTCAAGCTACCTTTGCTGATGCAAATTCAATTCCTGTTGAGATCCAATTTTTGTATTTTGAAATTTAAGTTAAGTATTCTTGGACTTGCTTGTCAAGTTTCGTCGCAATCCGAGCATTTTTGGAGTCTCGGCGCGTGATTTAATATCTCAAGAATGGTATGTCGGATTATAAGGTTGTTTACGCTGCTAATTCGTAGAGTCAGCGATTCATTCCAAAATATTAGTCAAATCGGAACTTCTGCAATTTGTCCTGCTTGTACTCGAGATCCCCGCATTCATTCTCGAGAACTCCCAGTTGTTCTCGAGAAGTCATGACTTAATGTTTTCAAGAAGCTCTGCTCTAGTTCTCGAGAAGTATATCCTAGTTCTCGAGAAGTCTGTCCTAGTTCTTGAGAAGTCCTATGCTGTTTTCGAGAAGTCCTATGCTGCACTCGAGAGGTCCGTTTTGGCCTGCGTTCGGGCGCCGTTTTGAGAGTCAAAACGGCATCGTATCAAAAAATAGTAAATATAAAATTTATTTGCCTCGACGATATCTACAACTTTTATGATGACCACCTTTTTATTTGAAGTCATCTTAGACACCTATTTTTTATTTTCCCAAAACTGCTCGTAAATAAGCTGCATTATTGATTTCTACCCAAAAACCCTTGTTCTACTCAAGAACTACTATTTATTCTCGAGAATTATGGTCTTATTCTCGAGAAATACTTAATTCTCTCGAGTCCTACTGTTTTTTTCTCGAGAACTATTAGTTTCTCTCGAGAAGTTTGCTCTCTTTCTCGAGTAGCCCCCTTTCCTCTCGAGTAGTCCAGTATAGTCTGCCTTCGGGCGCATTTATGAGGGTCAAAACGGCACCGTATGGAAAAATGGTCAACATAAAATTTGTTAGTTTCGACGAGATATACAACTTTCATGTTGGGCACTTTTAAATTTAGAGCCATCCTAGACCTCTATTTTGGATTTCCGTAAAACTGCTCGTAATAACCCATTTTTGACAAAAAAATTTATAAACATTAATATATATATATATTCTTGGACTTAGGTTTTAGAACCAAACTTCATCTTCTCTAATTCTTTTTCCTCACTAATAAGAGCGGCATGAGCGTGAGAGAGAAAATACTTCGTGAACCTTCCGGTGGGCGCTGACGGTGCTCCGGTGCTCGAAATCTTCATCCGAATATAGATCCGGAAAGCTCTCACCAAGAGCTACGCTATCGTGGTAAATTTTTCCCCTTTCTTTGAGTTTTCTCGTTAGGGTTTTTCGACCCTAACCCCCTTTTCGGACATTTTTGTTTAGATTTCAACTCCTCTCGTATTCTTTTGCCCCGATCTACAATGTGGAGTGATTCAGAGGACTTTTCGGGTAAAACCAAGGCAAGTGGTGGTTTCCCCTCTTTCTCCTTGTCTGATTTGATTGTAACGGCTATGTTTTTCATGTTCCTTAAAATTTTCTACACTTATTCTTCCAATTTATTGTTATGATAAACCTTCTCAATGATCACATGAGGTTGTAATGTTTTGTCATGTTGAACTCGATTTTTGTCTGGATATGTTTGATCGTTCTTGAAGTGTCTTATTGATGGCTTTAAATGCCTTAGATTTCGTTATTGAACGGATTAGATTTATTTAAGATTGTAAATCGTTCCTTAGGGTTGATCAACCATGTCTTGAAACTAGAAGTGTCAAGTAGAATCTGACGAGCCAAATCTCGAGATATATATGTGTTGTGGTTTCTTTGGATTTCTAAAATTGCGGGAGTTAGTGGATAAAACCACCTCCGCGTTGTATGACTCCTTTATTGTACCTTGTGGAAGTCTACCGGGTTTTTGGGCATCTGCGGTGTATGGTGGAGAGTATGAGACTCCATCATAGTTAAGCGGATAAATTATTCGTGAGGGGTGTGTCCAGTTGAGTGACCACCTCGCCCGTGTTTTTGGGGTAGAGTCGACAACAGGTGCTTAGTAAAGGTAGTTAAATTTCTTCCTTATGTTTTTACTTATTTTTGTTCCCTTTTTGCCTTGGGAAATCTGGTGTAATTGTTGGAGTACGTGACGATTCACGTAAGTATTTCTTTTTTTTCCTGTTCGATGCCTTACTTTAATACTGTTGGCCTTGGGTTGGTACCCCGTTTGAACTTTGTTTTATTTTGCTTACTTCTCTGCCACTATTTGTACTTTCTTGCTGAGGTGTTTTGTCTTTGGAATGCCCCAGGTTTAGAGCAGTAATAGATAGTAGAGCTAGTTTTGGTGTTTCTAGGCGGTAGTGTTGGTCGTGGTTGTTAACTCATCTCAACGAGGTAGATTGTTGTTTATTTAGTTACTGGTTCAGACTTACTTTTCTATAAGTGGGTTCGTGTCAGTTGTTGGGGCCCACAGTTTTGTTATTTGTTTGATACTTGCTAACTGCTTATTTCTCTATATGTGGATGTTGATTACTTGCCCTCTGGGAGGATTATTGCTAGGAATGCATGTTAGGTATTTTTTTAAGAATTAAATTTATTACCATTACTTCATGCACTACATAATTTAAAAACTCTAACTTGTTATATTTAGCGGTCGTAAAAGCTATCCTTACTACTCTTATAAATTTAGAGTCTTGCATAGCATGAGTTGTCCTTTGGGGACATTTATACTCATATAGGATGTTGGAGTCAATCTAAATAAGTATTTTTCCGCAGCGTATAATTATATTTTGATTCGTGGACTAAATGAGCCATTAAGCCGAGGGATACGACTAACAATTGCACTTAACTAATTTTTTTTCCTTAAAAATAACTTAAACAATTTTTCTTCATGATTAAGTAGGTGTCTGCCTGAGCATCCGCAGTTATCCCCTGTTGACGTGGCATCACGCGCATTTTCCCTTACTCTGATATGTTAATATATGCGGTGAAAATGCGGGTTGTGACAGTTAATATCAGAGGGAGGTTGCTTGACAATTGGTTGGGCAACCTTCCCATGTTAGTGTTAGTTGTTTAGTGTCATATCATACACACACTGATGTGTCATCAGTATGTCTTGGCTGAAGCATGAACACTACACTCATAAGCATGATTGGAAGTATATGGGGCATATTATGTAGTATGGGATGCATAATATGTGTTTGTATATTGATCCACCATAGGTGGCAACATGTGAGAGTTATGTAGTATGGGATGCATAACCTCACCACACGAATGCCCATTAGCACATTTTTTTTGTTGCATGCAATGTTATGTAGTATGGGATGCATAACATTTCATGTGTACGCCTCTCATAACATGCATTATGGCCTTTTTAAGATGCATAACACTGCATACATAGCATAACATAACATAAGCACAACATGCCAAGCTAAAGATTTACCTGATGATATATGTACACACATGATTTTAAATAAGAGTAAAGAATCCATGCATTCATATCATAGGCACATGAGTCAATAGGATGATAGGATATCATCCTGAGTAGGACATATCATCATCATATAATCCCAGAGCAAGTGACAACTTAAGCAAGTGTCTTTTTAGTATTGTCTGAACTAGTCATGTGGCTTCGTTGTAAGCTAGGATTTTGATGAGTTGTCTGTTTGCTTTCTAGAAATTCCTCCAAAGCATCCTGCAACGAGGTCGACTCCCCAGTCAGAGGGTGAGTCATCAGGCGCGCAAAGTTATGCGATTATAGAGAGTCTGCGTTAGAGCAATGAGGCTCTGTCGAGGCAAGTAGTTGCGATGCAATCGTAAATTCAGACCTTGTTATCTGCTGCTCCCACGCAACAACCCTTAGTGCAAGATCCTGTTGTGGATCAAGCCGTACCTGATGCCCTTGCTCCTTTCGTGCCCCTGGTGACGCTACCACCAGAGATGAATTTCATCTCACATTTCCAGCGATTGAGACCTCCTACTTATGACGAGATTGCTGACTTCATGATTTTAGATGATTGGATCATCTCCATCGAAGAGATGTTTTCGTATTCCGGAATTCTAGAAGCCCAAAAGGTAATGATTGCAGCCTATCAATTAAAAGGCCTGGCAAAGAGCTGGTGGATTCGGGAAAGGAAAAGTCTGAAGGAAGGCTATTCTTGGGAATCTTTTAAGAAGATACTGCTGAAGAAGTTTCTACCCTCGATTGAGCAGGACCGCCTGATGAATAATTTCCTACATCTGAAGCAGAGACAGCTCACGGTGAGCGAGTATGAGATTGAGTTTATCAAGTTGAGTAGATTTTCTCCTGATTTGGTAGCTTCGGAGGAGGGAAGAGTGAAACGTTTCCTGGGAGGACTAAGAAGCGATGTCCAGTAGTGGGCATGCGCTTATGGAGCTGACAGTTATGCTGTGGCAGTGGAAGCCGCACTGATAGTGGAGGCGATTGAAAATGCCAAGAATCGAGGTGCTGCGGTAAGGAAAGAGAAGAGGAAGGGCGTTGAGGATGGAAGCACTAGGGCATCAGTCCCTTCCTCGAAGAAGAAAAGTGAAGAAATATGTAGCTTCTGTGGTTGACCAGGCCACCCTTACGAAAGGTGTTTCAAGAGGACTACCACCCTGAAGCAGCAGCAGGTGCATGCCATCCAGGGTGCACCCAAGGGAGATTTGGTGTGCTCATTCTATTTTAGGAAGGGGCATGACGTGAGTCACTGCTGGACAAAGGATAATGCTTGCTTCCAGTGCGGGCAAAAGGGGCATCTGAAGTCTTCGTTCCCCCAGGCTTAGTCTCCACTGCAGCCTGCCCCGCTTCGAGCTCTGTCGCCGCTACCAAACCAAGACATAGGGAAAGGAAAGCTGAACGTAGTGACCAGCAAGGAAGCTCAAACCTCTACGCAAGTTATTTCAGGTTAGCCCCAGTTTATTTCATCCTTTGTACTTATCGTTGCTGCCCTAGTTATTGTTCGTTTAGTTATGTATGCTACGATTTTAGGGGAGTTTAAGGTGTGGAATAGGTGGGCGCGCGTTCTTTTCTATTCGGGTGCCACCCACTCCTTTGTGTCCCGGAGGTTTGTAGATAAACATCGTCTGGATGTGGATCCATTAGGAGACTCCTTCAACATCAAGCTTCCCTCCGGTGATTCGGTGGTATCTAGTCAAGGAGTTCTTAGATGCCTTATATATCTAGGCGATTTCCTAGCCTTTGTAGATCTAATGGTGTTGGATCTGGCAGACTTTGACGTAATTTTGGGCATGGACTGGCTGTCCAAGTATGATGCGGTCATCCAGTGCAAGGCAAAGAGACTGGACTTCAGGATGGACAATGGCCAACCTATGAGCGTCTATGGATTTCAGGAAAGAGTTTCCCCTTTCATTTCTGCGGTACGTGCTTGTCGTTCTATAGAGTCTGGTTGCGATGCGTTTTTAGTTTCTATTTTTGCTCTAGAAATAGCTTTTGTTACACCACGTCTTGAGGATATCTCGGTGGTGCGAGAGTTTCCAGATGTCTTTCCTGAAAGCCTTCCAGGACTTCCTCCTAAAAGGGAGATAGAGTTTGTGATAGACCTCGAGCCAGGTACTCTCCCAATTGCTAAGGCACCATACCGTATGGCTCCGCGTGAGTTGGATGAGTTGCATACTCATATCGATGAGTTACTGAGGTGTGGTTTTATTAGACCAAGTTCTTCTCCATAGGGTGCTCCGGTTTTGTTCGTAAAGAAGAAGGATGGATCAATGAGGATTTACATCGATTATAGGGAATTGAATAAGGTGACTGTTAAGAATAGATATCCCCTGCCAAGGATTGATGATCTGTTCGATCAGTTGCGTGGTAGCTCGATATTTTCAAAGATCGATCTTTGCTCAGGCTACTACTAGTTAAGGATTCGTGAGGCAGATATTCCCCGAACCGCATTCCATTCGCGGCATGGACATTATGAGTTTTTTGGTGAATTTCGGTTTAACCAATGCACCCTCTGCTTTCATGGATTTGATGAATAGGGTGTTTAAGGATTTCTTGGACCGATTTGTTATTGTGTTCATAGATGATGTCTTGGTATATTCCCGTAATGTTGAGGAGCATACTCAGCATTTGCGTTTGGTTTTGTCGACCCTAAGAGAGCATAAGCTATATGTGAAGTTGAGTAAATGTGAGTTCTGGCTACCTCAGGTGTCCTTTCTTGGTCATGTGGTAAACAAGGACAGTATTTCTGTAGACCTGACCAAGATTTCTGCTGTGATGGAATGGGAGAGACCTTCTAAACCTAAGGAGATTAGGAGCTTCCTAGGCCTGGCTGGCTATTATAGAAGAATCATGGAAGGATTTTCGGTGTTGTCTGCTCCTCTAACGAGACTTACTCAGAAGAATACTGCATTCATTTGGAGTGATAAGTGTGAAGAGGCTTTCTAAGAGTTGAAGAAGAGACTGTGTACTGCCCCAATTTTAACCTTACCAACTGAAGGAGTTGAGTATGTTGTGTATGTCGATGCATCGCACATCGGACTTTGTTGTGTTTTAATGCATGATGGTAAGGTGATCGCGTATGGATCGAGGCAACTAAAGATTCACGAGAGAAACTATCCTACGCACGATTTGGAGTTTGATGCCGTAATTTATGCGCTGAAGTTGTGGCGACACTTATTGTATGGCGCGCTGTGCTAGATCTATATGGACCATAAGAGTTTTAAGTACGTCTTCACTCAGAAGGAACTAAATCTGCGCCAGCATCGGTGGTTAGAATATGTGGCGGATTATGAAGTGGAAATTCTTTATCATTAAGGAAAGGCTAATGTAGTAGTCGATGCTTTGAGTAGAAAGAACGCTAAAATTTTTAATCTATCGGTACAGCCCTTAGTAGAAGAATTCTTGCTGATGGATATTGAGGTTGGGAGTCGTATTGTGCCTGCTAGTTTGGAAGCGGAAGAACCTTCTTGGATTTCCCTTACTCGAGCACACCAGATGGATGATCCTGATTTGTTGTACCTCCGAAATAGAACTGTGAAGGGAGAGCTACCAGATTTATCCTTGGATGAGTTGAATACCTTGAGGTATCGGGGTAGATTTTGCGTCCCCGCCTTTGGTGATATTCGAGCTAAGATCTGTGCTGAAGCTCATGGTTCCCGTATAGCCTATCACCCTGGTTCCACTAAGATGTATAAGGATCTAAAGCAAATTGTTTTGTGGTCAGGGATGAAGAGCGATATCGCAAAGTTTGTATTAGAATATTTTACGTGTCAGCGTGTCAAGGCTGATCATAGAAGGCCTGGTGGTAAATTGACACCGCTTGATATTCCAAGTTGGAAATGGGAGAGTATTTCAATGGATTTTATCACCGGTCTACAAAAATCTCCTCGTGGGCAGGACTCTGTTTGGGTTATAATCGACAGATTGACAAAGAGTTCTCACTTTGTTCTATTTAAGATTGGGTATTCGATGAAGAAGATAGTTGAGCTATATCTTGAAGAGTTCATCAGGTTACCTGGAGTGCATGTTAGCATTGTATCAGATCGGGACTCCAGATTTACGTCTCGCTTTTGGAAGAGCTTGCAAGAGGGGTTGGGTACCGACTTGAGGTATTCCACCGCCTACCATCCGCAGACGAATGGGAAAACAGAAAGAGTAAATTAGATCGTGGAGGACATGATTAGATGTTACATTTTGGACCATGGTGGAGCGTGGGATGAGCATCTCAGGCTAATGGAGTTTGCTTACAATAATAATTATCAAGAGAGTATGCAGATGGCCCCGTTTGAGGCCTTATATGGGAGGCATTGTAGAACTCCATTGTTTTGGGCTAAAGTTGGTGAGAGACCGTTGCTCGGTCTGGAAGCCCTTGAGGAGATGAATTATGTCGTGACTCATATTCGAGAAAAGCTCCATGTGGCTCAAGAGCGCTATGATAAGTATGTCAATCAACGAAGGGTTGATCTGGAGTTTACCGTTGGAGACTTTGTTTTTCTGAAGGTTTCTCCGATGTCTGGCGTTAAAAGGTTTGGAAGGAACCACAAGTTAGACCCCCGGTACGTGGGACCTTTCTAGATTCTTGAACGCATCAGAGTGTCAGCTTATAGGCTGGATTTGCCTGCGACCTTCCCATGGTGTCCATGATGTGTTCCATGTGAGCCAGTTGTGGAAGTGTGTTCGTAATGATCGTCAAGTCCTCGACTCGATGCCCCATATTCAGCCCAACCTTATGCATGTGGAAGAACCTATTCATATTCTGGATTCTCAAGAGCGTGTGTTGCGAAGAAAGATCATCCCCATGGTCAAGATTCTTTGGAGAAACCAAGACGTCGAGAGCGCGACGTGGGAATTAGAACCATCAATGAGAGAATCTCATCCGCACCTCTTCTCTTAGTTTCGGGTATGTCATTATGTTTGCAGTTATGTTTGATTTTATTGTTTTGATTTGATTTTGGAGTTGTGTTAAGTTTCGAGACGAAACTTCTTTTTAGGGGGAGTGACTGTAACGCCTCCGATTTTTCGATGATTTTATTTAAAAGGGAAACGTCATATTTACGACATTGTGGCATTACTTTTAACGTCGAGTTGATGGCGCAATGTCGTTAAGACATTTTCGTGCCTGTGCGGTCGAGTCGGGCGAATTCTTGTTGTAATTAGGAAAATTTTTGTATTTTGAAATTTAAGTTACGTATTCTTGGACTTGCTTGTCAAGTTTCGTCGCAATCCGAGCATTTTTGGAGTCTCAGCGCGTGATTTAATATCTCTAGAATGGTACGTCAGATTCTAAGGTTGTCTACGCTGCTAATTCGTAGAGTCAGCGATTCATTCCAAAATATTAGTCAAATCGGAACTTCTGCAATTTGTCCTGCTTGTACTCGAGATCCCCCCTTTCATTCTCGAGAACTCCCAGTTGTTCTCGAGAAGTCATGACTTAATGTTTTCGAGAAGCTCTGCTCTAGTTCTCGAGAAGTCTATCCTAGTTCTCGAGAAGTCTGTCCTAGTTCTCGAGAAGTCCTATGTTGTTCTCGAGAAGCCCTATGCTGCACTCGAGAGGTCCATTTTGGTCTGTGTTCGGGTGTCGTTTTAAGGGTAAAAACGGCATTGTATCAAAACATGGTAAACATAAAATTTGTTCGGCTCGACGATATCTACAACTTTCATGTTGACCACTGTTTGATTTGAAGCCATATTAGACTCCTATTTTTTATTTTTCCAAAACTACTCGTAAATAAGCTGCATTATTGATTTCTACCCGAAAACCCTTGTTCTACTCGAGAACTACTGTTTATTCTCGAGAATTATGGTCTTATTCTCGAGAAATACTTAATTCTCTCGATTCCTACTGTTTTGTTCTCGAGAACTATAAGTTTCTCTCGAGAACTTTACTCTGTTTCTCGAGTAGCCCCCTTTCCTCTCGAGTAGTCTTGTATAGTCTGCGTTCGGGCACATTTTTGATGGTAAAAACGGCACCATATGGAAAAATGCTCAGCATATAATTTGTTTGTTTGGACGAGATCTACGACTTTCATGTTGGGCACTTTTCAATTTGGAGCCATCATAGACCTCTATTTGTGATTCCCGTGAAACTGCTCGTAATAACTCATTTTTGACAAAAAAATTTATAAACATGAATATATATATATATATATATATATATTCTTGGACTTAGGTTTTAGAACCAAACTTCATCTTCTCTGATTATTTTTCCTCCTGAACCAGAGCGGCGTGAGTGTGAGAGAGAAAATATTTCGTGAACCTTCCGGTGACCGCCGACGGTGCTCCGGTGCTCGAAATCTTCATCCGAATTTAGATCCGGAAAACTCTCACCGAGAGCTACGCTATCGTGGTAAATTTTTCCCCTTTCCTTGAGTTTTCTCGTTAGGGTTTTTTGGCCCTAACCCCCTTTTCGGCCATTTTTGTTTAGATTTCAACTCCTCCCGTATTCTTTTTCCCTGATCTACAACGTGGAGTGATTATGAGGACTTTTCCGGTAAAACCAAGGCAAGTAGTGGTTTCTCCTCATTTCTCCTTATCCGATTTGATGGTAATGGCTATGTTTTTCATGTTCCTTAGAATTTTCTACACTTATTCTTCCAATTTATTGTTATGATTAACCTTCTCAATGATCACATGAGGTTGTAACGTTTTGTCATGTTGAACTCGATTTTTGTCCGGATATATTTGATCGTTCTTGAAGTGTCTTATTGATGGATTTAAACACCTTAGATTTAGTTATTGAATGGATTAGAGTTATTTAGGATTGTAAATCATTCCTTAGGGTTGATCAACCATGTCTTGAAACTAGAAGTGTTAAGTAGAATCTGACGAGACAAATCTCGAGATATATATGTGTTGTGGTTTCTTTGGATTTCTAAAATTGTGGGAGTTAGTGGATAAAACCACCTCTGCGTTGTCTGACTCCTTTATTGTACCTTGTGGAAGTCTACCAGGTTTTTGGGCATTTGCGGTGTATGGTGGAGAGTATGAGACTCCCTCGCAATTATACGGATAAATTTTTTGTTAGGGGTGTGTCCAGTTGAGTGACCACCTTGCCCATGTTTTTAGGGTAGAGTCGACCACATGTGCTTAGTAAAGGTAGTTAAATTTCTTCCTTATGTTTTTACTTATTTTTTTTTCCTTTTTGCCTTGGTAAATCTGGTGTATTTGTTTGAGTACGTGACGATTCACGTAAGTATTTCTTTCTTTTCCTGTTTGATGCCTTACTTACGTACTGTTGGTCTTGGGTTGGTACTCTGTTTGACCTTTGTTTTATTTTTCTTACTTCTCTGCCACCACTTGTACTTTCTTGCTGAGGTGTTCTGTCTTTGGAATGCCCCAGGTTCAGAGCAGTAGCAGATAGCAGAGCTAGTTTTGTGTTTCTGGGCGGCAGTGTTGGTCGTGGTTGTTACCTCATCTCAACGAGGTAGATTATTGTTTATTTAGTTACTGGTTCAGACTTACTTTTCTGTAAGTGGGTTCGTGTCAGTTGTTGGCGCCCACGGTTTTGTTATTTGTTTGATACTTGCTAGCTGCTTATTTATCTATATGTGGATGTGGATTACTTGCTCTCTGGGAGGATTATTGCTAGGAATGCATGTTAGGTATTTTTTTAAGAATAAAATCTATTACCATTACTTCATGCACTGCATAATTTAAAAACTCTAACTTGTTATATTTAGCGGCCGTAAAAGCTATCCTTACTACTATTATAAATTTAGAGTCTTGAATAGCATGAGTTGTCCTTTGGAGACGTTTATACTCATGTAGGATGTTGGAGTCAATCTAAATAAGTATTTTTTTGTAACGTATAATTATATTTTGATTTGTGAACTAAATGAGCCATTAAGCCGAGGAATACGGCTAACTATTGCACTTAACTAATTTTTTTTCCTTAAAAATAACTTAAACAATTTTTCTTCATGATTAAGTAGGTGTCTGCCTGAGCGTCCGCAATTATCCCCTTCTTACATGGCATCATGACACGCATTTTCCCTTACTTTGATATGTTAATATATGCGGTGAAAATATAGGTTGTGACAGTGATGCTGAACTTGGAGGAGGTGGAGTTCTGGAGATTGTTGTGCATGGAGGGTGACTGGCTTCATGCACATGTGGTGGAGCTCGGGTGGAGGTTGATGCCGAGCTTAGAGAGCTCGGCGGAGCTGTGCTGGCTGAGCTTGGTGGTGGCCGAGCTGAGGTGGGGAGCAGCTACCCGAGCATGAGGGAGATGGAGGAGCTGCTGGTCGGGCACGGCGATGGCGTTGTTGTATGGAGGAGGTCGGAGGTGACGGCGCAGAGGTAGCGCTTGAAGTGGCCTGGCTGATGGTGCTGGATTGGCCGAGCATAATGGTGGCGCTATGGTAATTGGCTGAGCATGGTGGTGGCGCTGTTGGTGGCCGAGATGCTTCTTCATGGAGGTGGAAATGCTGGCCGGAACTGTAGCTTGCTGGAGATGTCCTATTGCATGCATAATATATATATATATATATAGACACACACACACACCCTATGTAAATATATATATATATAGGGTATATATACATACGTATATACATACATAGAGGCTCGGGTTGCATGCTTGGATGCGTCGAACAATGTGGCCGAGAACCTCATGCATGCAAAGATAGTGGCGTTGAATATATCTGGTTATGTCCACTAATTTGACTCGCATGCGGACCTTGGACATGATAGCGGGATAAAATCCCCCCAGGCCTGCCATTTTCCTACAAAATAGAAAGTATATTTGTTAGACCTCAAAATATTTTTTTTCTACAAAATGATTTATAAAAATCAAGAACATATGCAAATATTTAGAATATCTAATTAAGATAATAGTCCTACATGATGACTAAATTACTAGTCATCATTTCCTTAGTGGATTTTCCTATGTGGTTGATTTTGGCTTGGTTGCGCACCTTCCCTCGCGAGTCGGGTCTGTTTTGGTGACTCAGTGGAGCTTTTTATAGGGATGTGGTGGAATTTTATCTTCAGGTGGTGTTTTACCCGAGTTTTGTTTGTCAGATTTGGATTTCGACTTCCCCGTTAGATTCGTAGCGTCGTTATTTAGCCACGGTGCGATTTTCGTAAGATTCCGAGTTGGTTTGGATTTTGGGTTGTTTTGGGATTGTTTATTGTTGATTGTATTGTAATATAATATTAAAAATTAAAATTATTTTTATATGCCTGTATATAGCCGATTATTAGGGTCACGTCAAGAAAACCCTATTCATCATCTTCCCTGCTGAGCCGTCGTCCGTTTCGCAAAAGAGATAGAGCGGCGGGTTATCATGGGGTTTTGACCGGCGATCTCGTGAAATCTAGTGGTCAGTTTCGATGGAGGAGTAAATATTTGGAGAGATCTCGTCGAGATCTACGCGATCGTGGTAAGATTTTCACGATTCCTCGATTTTTAGGCGCTAGGGTTAGTGATTTTGACCTCCTTTTCCCGCAAAAAGTTTCAGGAAACGTTGTTAAGTTCTTTTGGCGGCTGATCCCTGTCGCGGTGCGAGCGGGAGGCATTGTTCCGGTGTTTCAAGGCAAGTGAATTTTCCCCCTTGCATGTCCTTTTCTTGCTCATTTTCTTCTTTTCTTTCCTCCTCCCTTAGAGAGTAGGGTTAGTGTAAGTTATCTTTGAAAAAACTTCTAGAGTAGGGCATGTTTTTGGCAAAGACATAGAGTATAGGTTTAGGGGTTTAAGTAGAATTCGCCGGGTATGGAGGGATTTATTCTAAGGTTAATTCGGCGAGTATTAATGCACTTCGTCGAGTATCGTAGCCGAGTTCGTCGGGTTTAGGTAGGTAGGATTCGTCGAGTTTCGACGGTAGAATTCGTCGGGCATGGAGGGATTTAGTCTAAGGTTAATTCGGTGAGTATTAATGCACTTCATCGAGTATTAGTTTAGGCAGATTCGGCGAGTATTGCCGAATTTCGTTAAGGCAGTTTCGTCGGGTAACGATTCGCCAAGTGTAGATTGTTAGTCTAAGTTTTTTTCGGCGAGTATCATTAGAGTTCGCCAAGTATTATTATACATTTCTCCGAATAAGTACATTTCGTCGAGTATCATTATACATTTCTTCAAGTATCATTATATATTTTGCCGAGTATCGTTATGCAATTCGTTGAGTATCCTTGTAGTTCGTCGGGTATACTCGCCAAATTTGGCCAGGACTTAGAATATTTTGCCGTTTTGAGCAGGATTCGTCTTGTATGGTCCTTAAGGTGATTTTAGGGCTTGTTTAGGTATTTCTTTGGGTTTAGTCTTGGGTTTTTAGTTTGGGGTGTCTGGGTATGATGTTTTCCTTGGCTGGCCGCCGGTTTGTGAGTCACTACACTTGGTGGATGTTTGGTCTCTATTTTGTGGCCTGTTGGGTTGTGTTGGGCCAGATGGCCACCACCGTAGTGCCTTTGTGAGACGTTTGGGTCGGTAAGCCTGGTTTTGGACAGTTTTGTCATCGACTCCGGCCCAGTTGTTCTTACCAAGTGTTAATGATTCACGTTTTTGAGATGTTTTGTGCTCAGTTTGCTTCTTAGATCAGTCTATGTTATTTCATGCTTATCCTTGCAGATTTTTTCGAAGCAAGACTTTGTTCTGCACTTAGTGCAAATGTTCTTTTAACTCCTTTATCGCAAACTTTTACTTTACCTGATTTTATTTGGTTATTCAACTGTGGTTTCAGCATTTATTACAGTCGGGTTTGGTAAACCCTTTCTTGCCTTTTTACCTTTTACTTGTTTATTTCCATTGCCACTTGTATTTTCTTGTTAAGGTGTTCTTCTTTTGAATGACTCAGGTTCAGGGATGTAGCAAGTGGAGCGGTTTTGTTGGGTGGTAGCTTGTGCACTACAGTTGTTGTAGTGGTTTTCAACACCGTCGTGAGGTAGTTATTATTTTCGGTTTTAGTTCAGACTTGCATACTCTCAGTGGGTTTGTGTCAAGTTGTTAACGCCCACTGGTAATTTTCTTTTGGAATATTTAATACTTTGCTAGTTGCTAGTTTACCTTTTGGGTTGGTTGTACTTTCTCTCTAGGAAGTTTTTATGATAGGTTGCATGTTAGATATTTTAAAGTATAAAAACTACTATTATTACTCCGTACATGCCATATTTTAAATCTAAATCACTATATTTAACGATCGTAAATGCTACTTTCATAACCATTATAAATCTAGATTCTTGCATACTGTGAGTTATCCTCCGGGGATGTTTATACTCATGTTGGACGTCTAATCTTATAAATAAAGTATTTTCTGCAATGTATAACTATCTTTTTCTCGTGGACTAGATGAGCCACTGAGCCGAGGGATACGACTAATCGCTTAACTTAAACTAGATTTTCTCTAAATAACTTATAGATCTTTCATAAAGGTGTTACGTTGGAGTTTTTCCTGAGCGTCTGCAGTTATCCCCTACTGACGTGGCATCATGACGCGCATTTTCCCTTACTTTGATATATAGTTAAATGCGGAAAAAATGCGGGTTGTGATAGCGATAATCTTTGCATTGAAGATCTGGAGGCATTACCTCTATGGAGTCCATTGTGAAATTTTCTCTGATCACAAAAATCTCAAGTACGTGGACATGCATAAGGAGTTAAGCATGCAATAGAGATGAGGGGTGGAGTTTCTTTCTGATTATCAGTACATAATGCACTACCAACTAGGGAAGGCGAATTTAGTAGTAGATGCTCTTAGCAGGAGAGCTACCACAATAGGAGGAGAACCCCAGTTGATGGCCATGGGGCTGGTTCGGATGCTGGAGGATATGTAGATATCCTTGGCATCCAAGGTGGATCCCAAACTTTATGAGTAGTATTTAGCATCGATGAGCACAACAAGTGGCATGTGGGATCGCATCAGGGACGGGCAAAGGCAGGACGCTAAATTGGAGCAGATATTTCGGGCTTTAGAGGCAGGCATGGCTGGGGATTACACGCTGAAGGATGGCCTACTATGTTTCAAAGGTAGAGTATATATACCAGCAGGAGGCCAAATTCAGGAAGATATTTAGACTGAAGCGCATAGTAGAATATACTAAGTGCACCCTGGGATCACGAAGATGACGGCCGATCTGAAAATGATCATGTACTGGCTGAGTATGAAGAAGGAGATCACCTACTTCATGACACATTGCGAGACTTGCCAACTCATGAAGGCCGAATTCAAGAGCCCGACAGGATTACTACATCCACTACCGGTGCCAGAGTGTAAGTTTGAAGATATCGTGATGGACTTCGTACATGGACTTCCTCATTTCCATGTGGGAAATGATTCGATATGGGTGATCATTGAAAGGCTGACGAAGGTTTCCCAATTTATTCCAGTCAGGAAGGACGCTCTAGTCAGTGTTTTAGTATGGAGGTTTGTGGAGCAGTTTATCTGCTATCATGGCGTGGCCAGGACGATCGTATCAGATCGGGATGGTCGGTTTACGTCCAAGGAGTGGAGAGTATTCCAGGATAACCTACGCTCTTATTTGACTTTTAGCACTTTATTCCATCCCCCAAAAGGATGGGAAAATGGAGCGTACCAACCGGACATTGGAGGATCTCTTACGCCTATGTATCCTGGATCGTGGGGAGCCGTGGGAAAGACTTCTGCCGCTTATTTAATTTTCTTATAACAACAGTCATCAGTCCAGTATAGGCATGGCCCCATATGAGGCATTATATGGATGGGGGTGTAGGACTCCACTATCTTGGATCCAAGATAAGGATCCAAAGGCACTTGGCTCAGAGTTCGTGAAGAACACGAATGCTCTTGTGCGGATAATTCGAGACAGAATACTGGAGGCCCAGAGTAGACATGTCAAGTACTATGATGCGCAGAATCATCAGGTAGAGTTTTTGGTTGGGTACTGGGTATTCTTGAAGATACTTCTGATGCATGGAGTCTCACGGGTATGCGGGCAAAATAAGCTCAGTCCTAAATACATAGGGCCCTATAGGATTTTTGAGCGAATCGGCCCCTTTGCCTATAAACTAGAGATGTTGCCCGAGTTAGCGGGTTTGCATGACGTCTTCCACGTCTCTTCTCTTAGGAGGGCTCTCCTATGGCCAGAGCAGCAGATTTCCACTATGGCTGGCCCAGTAGCATCTGACTGGCTAGTCCGTCTGAAGCCAGTCAGGATAAATGGTACGGAGTTACGAGTCTTGCGGTGAAAGAAGGTTCTACTGGTCAAGGTCCTGTGGTTGAATCACGGATAGGAGGAACACACATGAGATCCCCTAGACCTTATGTAGCAAAAGTACCCTGGAACTTTTCGCAATAGGTATAACTTTACTACCTAAGAATTTCACATTCAGTTATTTTTAGCGCAAACCTTGTAGGCCTAACCTTAATTTCGCAGATGAAATTTTTATTTTTATGTATTGGGATTTGTAACATCCCACAAACAACGAGACCCCTAAGGAGTTTTGTCATGATTAGGTCATGACAAAGCCCTAAGAAGACCAAGAGTACCTGATAATACGTTTTGTAGTTTGAATTATAAAGGTATTTTTTAGTTTTTTATGTACAATTCATGTTTTATAAGCCTTTGATCTAACCTCCTTTAGTATATTTTGTTCCCACTAATGTTTTTACTTTTTTTCTCAGGTTCATACAAATTTTCTTCCAAAGTCATGTGACATGCTCCCATGACACGTCCCCCTAGGCGTGTACCCTAGGCGTGTAGACTGATCACGAGGAAGAATGCTGTCAGAGACCATTTTCAGAGATTTTCACCTAACACAGCCCCGGACATGCCCTCCCTGGGCGTGTTCCTCCTAAAGCCAAGGCCAATATGCCATTAAAGAAAGTTCGTTGCTGCACGTCAACCCGTACGTGACACGCCCTCCCTAGACGTGGCCCTAGGGCTTGTAGCACCTTTTCTGAAGACTACGGATTTTCGACCAAGATTCCGGATGTAACGTGCCTTACACCCCCCCCCCCCCTTCTACACGGGCGTGTCCCTAGACGTATCCACTAACGTACAAAACAATCATCATTCCCGCAAGAAGCTGTTACTAGAAGTCAATATTGTACCTGACACGCCCCTGGTACACGCCCTTTCCGGGCATATCAGGGGGCGTGACCGAGCCAGGAAACTTCTATAAATTCAGTAGTCCCCCTTGTGTTCTGAAGGAAGTTATTGGGTAATAGGGGAGGTTCTTCCATTTTCATTTCTTAGTGTTCTTCTTCTTCTCTCTCCTTCTTATTTCATGCTTTTTTAATTCCAACTTTTAGTGTTTCCTTGTAATAGTTTCTAGCTTCTTTTGGTAGTTTAAATGTTAGTGATAGCTTAGTTTTAACTTTCATTCAATTGTAATTTTATTTTCTCCAAGTTTGTAATCTCTCTTTTAAATTAATAAAAAGTGTTCTTTCTCTTCTCTTTCACCTTGTTTTTCATGAACTTCCACTACCCCTCTCTCTTCCCCCACTTCACAAGGATTAACTAAATCCTCCTAGCACTCGATCTTGATGATCCGAGGTTGAGTTGATTATGTTATGATGCTTTAGTTTACTTTCTCTTTTTAAGGTTTAGGCCTTCATTTTTGTTGGGTATTGCATCCACAATAACCCAGATTTGTATGAAGTCGCCCTTGAACTAAGATGAATAAAGTTATATTTGATGCCCTGTTTGAGTTATGTGTTTGCAGGATATAATTGCCAAGTGTGGACCAATGTCAGTCTACAATGCGTCACCAAACACAGGACCATACAATGTGATTCCTCATTATGTGATCCATGGTGTTGGCTCATGTGCAGCCTCTTTATTGGGACACACTTCATTTTCAAATCACTAAAGTAATGGAAGACAGAACAGTTGCAGAATTCATTTGAAGAAAAATAATTTTCATAAAGTAAAATTTTTTCGAAGACCTTTACTCGAGTAGTATACCTTGTACTCGAGTAGTGCTGGAATGAATTCTCGAGTATGCTAAGTATAGTTCTCGAGTAATAGAAATCTTTCTCGAGAAGGCTTAGTCCAATACTCGAGTAAGCCATAGAGTACTCGAGTACTACTTATCTATGTCTCGAGTTTACTCAAAAATTCATTTCAGAAATTTTATAAGTGTTGTACTCAGGTAACAGAAGTTAGTACTCGAGAAGGCCAAGCCTTGTCTCGAGAAGTCAGAGGACCGGTATTCAAGTAATAAGAAGTTAAGTTTCAAGAAGAACTTTTGTTCTCGAGAAGTCATAATTGTTCTCGAGAAGTTTTCTATAGTTCTTGAGTAATAGAGTTCATTTCTCGAGAAGCCAGAATTCATTCCCGTAATTTCCTTAAGGACTTATTCTCGAGAAATATACTTCCTCTTCTCGAGTAATAGAAGTCATTACTCAAGTATTACTTTATTCACTCGAGAAATACAGTACCAATTTCTGAATTTTTCTTAAGTCCCGACAGAAGTAATTTAGAATATGATTAGCAGTTGATTGGTCCACGTGGCATGCATTTATTATGATTATGACTGTTAGGCAAGTCCTATAAAATGTCTTATCAAAATCGACTAACCCTAACAACAAGAATTTCCAAGTTTCTGAATCTTTCTTAAATTTCCAAATCGAGAAGTTTCGCTGCCGATGCTCTGTCTTCTTCGCCGATCTTGTCTCTCGATCCAGAGATTCAAAATAAGAAGTTTCAACAGATCAAGATTTTTGACATCTCCATATCTATTCCTTGATCGTGTTGATTCTAAAGTTCTTAGATCCAAGGTTTATCAGATTTCTTTCTCATCTTTTCTGATAAGGGCTCTTCAATTTTTCAAGAAGGAAGAAGCCGAGTTCAACGGGATCTGTGAAGATAAGATAGTTTTTCTGATTGTAAATTCATTATATTGTTGTAGGAGTAATTCTCCAAGTTTTGTAGGATTTTTACTCCGATTTGTAAGAGATATTCTCCAAGTTGTTGTAGGAGTGTTTTTTGCTCTGATTTGTAGGAACTTTGTTCCGAGTTGTAGGATTATTTTCAATCCAAAAGAATAGTGGAGTAGCCGAGTCTAGTGCATTGCTACATCGGTGAGGTGGAAAGTGGATGTACCCAAGGTTGGGGAACCACTATAATTTTTGGTGTCGTCTGTGAATGCTTGTTTACTTTCTATGCATCGCTCTTACACATTTTTATTCTGCAAAAAGACGCGGAACTCACATATTCACCCTCTCTAGGTGATCTAGGTTGACAACTTAAACATTTTCAATTGGTATCAGAGGGAGGTTGTTCATCAAAAGGTTATCACCTTCTATAGATCTGCCCCTAGTTGCCTTTAGAGAATACAAGCATGGACAGAGCCAAGGATTTTTCTAAGCTTCCTTTATGTACAAAGAATAATTTTGCTATGTGGAAAGAGAGAATAAAGTTCTTCATGGAAGCTATGGATCCAAGAATCTTTATGATAGTGGAAGAAGGACCTTATGTTCCTATGACCACCTACACCATTGACTCTACTAAGCAAGTTCCAAATAAACTTATGGATCTTGACATAGATGAGATTGCACTTGTCTCTTTAGACAAAAAATCCAAGAATATCATCGCAAGTGCAGTCGATGATTCGATGTTGTAGAATCTGATTCACTGCTAATCCGCTAAGGAAATGTGGCAGTCTCTCATCGTCCTGATGGAAGGTACCCAAGAGGTAAGGGATGACAGAAGGTCCTTACTGAATCAGAAATATGAAGCATTCAGACAAGGTCCCAAGGATTCCATTGCAGATACCTTTGAAAGTTTCTTCAAGATTATAAACGGCCTAAGAGTTTATGGTCGGGTCTTCACCAATGGAGAACTGAATGATAAATTCCTGAGATCACTAACTAAGGAATGGGATAACAAAGTCTGTGCGATCCGGGAATTTGTCAAGCTGGCGGAGACTGACCCTTAAAATCTCTTTGGAAAACTTATGTCATATGAGCTACAAATCAACTCAAGAAAGGCTGAAGAAGAGAACAACCGATATTCATCCAAGGAGAAGTCTGTCTCTCTAAAGGCAGACATATCAAGGAAGTCAAAAGTTGTATCTCATGCCCCAGCATAATAAGAAAGTGATGAAGAAACTTCAGAGCCAAGTACCTCAGGCTCAGAGTTATCCGAAGGAGAGTTTTCTCTTCTTTCAAGATAGTTCAAGAAATTCTTGAACAAGAAGAAACAGTGGAGAGGCAAAGATGCCTCGTCAAGAAGATCACGCCATGATGGTGATCGCCACAAGAAAGGCTCAAGTAGCCAAGACAGGTATCACTCTAAACAGAACAAACATATTTCTTCTGACATCGTTTGTTATTGTTGCAATAAGCCAAGACATGTCATAGCTGATTGCCCTCACAAGAAGAAGGAGGGTGGAAGAATAGAGGAGAAGAAATCCTCTTATAATAAGAAGAAGACTAAAAGAAGCCTGGTAGCCAAGAAGACCAAAACCCTCAGCGGCACAGACTCATCTGAGTCTATTGATAAAGAGGAAGCCTACTTTTGGCTCATGGCACATACAGATGAAGAAAAAGAACCCCAGTTCACTGGGAAGGTAAACTCTCACACTCCTCTCTCCGAATCAAATGCTTCTGACCATGATCATGAGGACTATTCGTCTGATGATGAATATGAACTCATGATTCAGTGCAAAGAGTTGATTAAGGCTTACGACAAATGTTGAAGAGTCCCAAGAGCTCAAGCTAAGGAGATTAAATCTCTTAAGGCTGAGGAGAGCACTCTGAGGGAGGAAGTCACAAAGATGGACTCACTCAAAGAGGAAGCCTATGAAGTAATTGACATATACAAAAAGACTCTCAAGCACCTAAACCTAAAAGAGCAAATCATCAAGGAGTTGGAAGAACAACTGGCTACTAAGAAAAAACTTGTTGAAAGTTTCTCCAAGCCCAAGACAGTCCTTCCACTTGTTGCTGAGTTCTCTGCTCAGGCTAAAGGAGCTGGCTTAGGCCATGTGGCTGCTCCTAGTAAATGCTCTAAGAGAAATAAAGCCTAGAGGAGAAATAAGGGTGCATAGAAATCTCTAGCCAAGGAGAAGGGAAAAGATCCTCAAGACCAAACTTACTTTAAAAAGTTTATCCTTCCAACAAATGAGTTTGATCTTGATTCATCCTACGGCCACTTTGCTAGGCCTACTTATATAGAGCCCAAGTCTCGGTACTAAGGATGGACTCGTCCCCAGAACTTTGGCGTGAGTGTCTTCAAGGCACCTTATGAGGAGATCACTCTTCAGAGCTACGGACCTTATTGTCATGGTCATAACATCAAGAAAGCTCCAAGAGTTAAACCCGTTATGGAAAAGCCTCTTAAGGAGACGAAATCATGTGAGTGCCATCACCATGAAGCTTCTACCTCAAAATCTGCTTCCCCTGCTAGACCACAATCTCAAAAGGTCAAGCAGGAGAACTCTAGACAAAGATACAACAGGTTTGATTGTTGGTGCTACGGTAAAGTTGGTCACTTTGCTATAGATTGTTGGTTTAACCTCGGATACTATGTAACTCCTCAAGTTAACAATGTGAGAAAGACCACTCACAATGTTAACACGCATAGGGGGAGTGTGCTAACTAGAGACCAAGGAACCAAAGAAGTTTGGGTTCCTAAGGAAAACTAATTTGTGTATGCAGGTATGTCCAAAGGCCACCAAAAATCCAATCTTGTATTTGGACAGTGGATGCTCTCGGCATATGACTGAGACTAGAAGCCTTCTCCAGAATAATTCTCCAGTCATGAACGGGCCAAAGGTCATCTTTGGAGGTTCTGAAAGAGGAATTACAAAAGGCTACGGTATGATCACTAATGGTAGTGTATCCTTCTCAGATGTGGCTTATGTTGAAGGATTGGAACACAATATTATAAGCATAAGTTAGCTCTGTGATAAAGGATACATCGTAGAATTTCATGCAGACAAGTGTTTGATAAAATCGGTCGATAACTTAGAAACGATTTTATCAGACACTCGTAGTAGAAATATATTTTGCTTAAATTTTATTTGCATAGACTCTTCTATGCAAGTGTGCTTTTTGGTAAAAGATAGTGTGTCTCTTGGTGACCAATGGCACAAGAGATTAGCACATATAAGTTTCAAAACTATTAATAAATTATTTTCTCTTTATTTAGTACGTGATGCCTCAAATGTCAAGTGCATTAAAGATAGACCTTGTCACGCATGTGTAAAAGGAAAGAAGACAAGGGCTATCTTTAAAAGCATTATTGGCAAAGACTCTAATAGGTGTTTACAGCTACTTCATATGGACTTTTTTGGTCAACTGCAAATTAGAAGTTTGGGAGGTAAGGATTATATATAGGTTATTGTTGATGATTACTCTCATTTTGCATGGGTGTTCTTTCTAAAACACAAGTCAGATACTTTAAATATCTTTACTAATTTTGTTAGGCAGATTAAGAATGAATACAATTATTCTGTAGTCAGAATCAGAAGTGATAATGGAACAGAGTTCCAGTCTGGGGCCATGACAAAATTCTGTGAAAGCCTAGGTATCTTTCATGAGTTTTCCTCTCCTCGTACTCCTCAATTGAATGGAGTAGATGAGAGAAGGAATAGAACATTCATAGAGGCCTGCAAAACCATGTTGAGTGATGCCTCACTACCAGAATATTTCTAGGTTGAAGCCGTCAACACTGCGTGCCACGTGCAAAATCGAGCACTCATAAACAAGAACCATAATAAGACACCTTATGAACTATTAAAGGGCAGGAAACTGACTATTTCACATTTTAGAATCTTTAGTAGTAAATGCTTCGTCCTTAACAATGGTAAGTATCACATTACTAAATTTAGTGAAAAGAGCTTTGAAGGTATTTTCATAGGTTATAGTAGCCATAGTAAGGCATATAGGATTTTTAATAAGAAAACCCTGGTTGTAGAAGAATCTATTCACATTATATTTGATGAGACGAGATTGCTACATGGAAGCTCTTCTAGTGTGTTTATTGAAGATACAGGTTCAATAATAAAGGAATTAAACTTGGATGAGCTGACTGAAGAAAAAGATCAAAAGTTCATCAAGATCACCACTCCAACCCCAATTGCAGAGGTTGATGACCATGATGAAGATATCATTCAAGGTTATTAAGTCACTCTAGTGGTTAAATAAGCTCTAAATACAAGGACTCTAGAGCTTAGACACTTGAAGGATCACCCAATGGATAAAATTATAGGAGATCCCCGTGATGGTGTCAGAACTCGTAGTGGTACATCTAATGAAAATTTATATTTGAGTTTTCTCTCACGGGTTGAATCGAAGAAGTTTGAGGAAGAAAACTCAAACGCATCTTGGATAATGGAAATGGAAGAAGAATTGAATCAATTCAAGCATTGCCAAGTCTAGAAGCTTGTTCCAAGACCCAAAGGTAAGAACATTATCGGAACAAAGTGGGTCTACATGAACAAGATGGACAAGGATGGAACAATTATAAAGAACAAGGCCAGACTCATCGCCAAGGGATACAGACAAGAAGAAGGAATCGACTTCGATCAGACGTATGCTATAGTGGCAAGGCTGGAGGCAATCAGGTTATTCCTAGCATATAAATCACTTAAGGGCTTCATTGTCTATCAGATGGACGTAAAGTCAGCCTTCCTTAATGGTGACATAAAGGAAGAAGTGTATGTGGAACAACCCCCAGGTTTTGTTGATTCTAACCACCCTGAGCATGTTTATCTTTTGTTTAAAGCATTATATGGTTTGAAATAAGCTCCTCGAGCTTGGTATGAGATGTTGTCTAGTTTTCTTCTTGAGAACAAGTTCACAAGAGGAAAAATATATATGACCTTATTTCTTAGGGGGAAAAGGCAAGATTTTGCTAGTGCAAATCTATGTCGATGACATCATATTTGGCTCTACTGATGACAACCTTTGCAAAACATTTTCCAAACTTATGCAAGGGAAGTTTGAAATGAGCAGTATGGGAGAGCTGAAGTATTTCTTAGGACTTCAAGTGAAATAATCTGAAGATAGAATTTTCATCTCTCAGACGAAATTTACCAAGGAGTTAATTAAGAAATTCGGAATGGAGAACGCAACCTCTATGAGGACTCCAATGAGTTCAGCTATGTCTCTGGACAAGGATAAGAAAGGGAAACCTTTTGATGAAACCAAGTACAAAAGCATAATTAGATCCTTTCTCTATCTTACTGCTAGTAGACCAGACATAATGTTTTCAACATGCGTATGTGCTAGATTTCAAGTGAACTCTAAGGAATCTCACTATGCTGTCACAAAGTGGATCTTGAGATACCTTAAAGGTACACCAAATCTTGGCTTATGGTACCCAAGAAGTAATGATAGCGAACTAATTGGTTTTTCAGATGCAGATTTTATAGGAAGCAAAGATGACAGGAAAAGTACTTCTGGGACTTGCTAATTCCTAGGAAAAAGGCTTATCTCCTAGAGCAGCAAGAAGCAGAAATGTGTCACAATTTCAACAGCTGAGTCAGAGTATATCTCTGCATGCAGTTGTTGTGCACAACTGCTATGGATAAAGAACCAGTGTGAAGACTACAACATGAAGTTCAATAACATTCCATTATTTTGCGACTCCTCGAGTGCAATTGCAATCGCCAACAACCCAGTCTCTCACAGCAGGACAAAGCAAATAGAGCTGAGGTATCACTTTATTAGGGAGCATGTGGAGCATGGAGACATCCACCTCCAGTATATTCCAACTGACAAGCAGGTTGCATAAATTTTCACAAAACCGCTGGACGAGGCCAAGTTCTCGTTCTTCAAAACAGAACTTGACATGCTCAACAAAGAAGAATGAAGAAGAAGACCTCGCAATAGAGTTCAAGGATCGGGCAATACTTCAAAAAATTTAAGAAAATTCTAAGTTAAGACTTCATTTCTCGAGACAGTACTTTACTACTCGAGTACTAAATAGGACTACTCGAGAAACAAGAATCTCTCCCGAGAACTGCTTCTCGAGTAATAGTCTGCCTCTCGAGAACTTTAAGTCTGCTTCTCAAGAAAGAAAGTTACTACTCGAGAACAACATTCTCTTCACTCGAGTAATGCCTTTCCACTCGAGAAGTCTGATGCAAATTTTCGTCTTCAAGTTCAAATTTCTGATATTCACACCCGGACTTTATATCGCCATATTTTCAGGTATGTTACTTTTATTATTTCCCTAATCATCATAAATTAAGACTTATATAAATAGAATACGTCCGGAAATTCCAAATCACTCGATCTCTAAAACCCTTTCTCGAGAGAAAAGAAGAACACTCTTTGTCTTCCTGTCACCGTCGCCATCTTGCTGTCGCTTCAACTCTTTCTCTCAAGAAGAAGATTTTCGTTCATCTCTCAATCTATGGCTCCTCCATCGAAGATTAGAATCACAAGTGAACTTGTCTCTACAGGAATTGCCGATTTGTCAGACGATTTTAACAATCTTCTACTGCTCTTAGAAGCTGCCGGACTCTCTTTCATCTTGGACCACCTGTGCAAGGTTCTATTTCTAGAGGTTGAAGAATTTTTCCAGAATGCCAAGTTGAAGAGAAATGGGAAGATTCTTAAGACCAAAGTCCGTGGGATTAAAGTTAAGCTAACAACTCCAGTCATTTCACAACTTCTTCGATTACTAGTCATTGACGAAGAAGATGACCTAACAGATGATGATTATGATAGGACATGTGGATTCTATGGTATTTCTTTTGGTGCAAAAACTATTTAGCACCCTGATATGAATTCAGAAAGTGAGCTGCTAGTGGATATTCTTTGAAAAGTCCTTCTGTGCAAGACTAGTTCTATCAGCTTCATCACTGTAGATTTCTTTGACATGATGATAGCAGTCATTTGTAGAAAGAAGTTTCAATTTGGGATGATGATTTTTGACAAGATCAAGGAAAGCATAAAGGCACCCAATTATGGAAGGATTATATCTCTTCTCATTCATGAACTCAAACCAGAAGTCTTTGATCTCTCCAAAGGAATAACCCTACATCATATGAAGAAAGTCTTCATCTCCACTATTCAAAGATGGGAACTCAAACTTCTAAACCCTGCCCAAGCTGCAAAATCACATGACCACAATGAGGATGAGGATAGGACCCCATCTTCCCCTCTACATCAAGTAGCTAGTACTTTATGTGCAGCTGCTGAGGGGGAGCCTGATCCATCTGTTCAAGTTTAGCCCTCTCAAAATCCAACTCCTGCCCTAGCTTCTACAGATATTCAAGCCTAAGTCACTTCACCTGCTACTACTGTACATTCAGTTACTTCTACCTCTTCTCATGCTATTGCAAATACTATTTTAGAAGATAGTTCAACTCCATTAGTTGTTGCCCAGGCCACCTCTCTCCAAGAAGATTCAGAATTCTTTGTTACAGATCTACCTGATGCAGAAACCCTGACTGATGCTCAGGTAACTGAATAGATTTTGTATATATATGATGATATCAACAAGATGATAGAGGAACTCTCTTCTAAAGAGCCTCTATTCACTGTTAGAGCTGACACTTAAAACCAAAAACTGTAAACCGAACCGGAACCGAACTAGAACCGGACCGAACCGTTTGCAAATTATTTGGGTTCTGATTTGAATTTTGGAACTGTAAACAACTTTTGTTCGGGTATGGTTCTTACATTTTATTATCCGGACCGGAACCGGAACCGGAACTGCAACATACAAGTCTCAAGCGGTTTCAAGATTTTTTGACCCGATCCGAACCGGACCGAAGTAGAACCGAACCACAAACCGTTTATTATTATTAATTTTATTATAATATTGTTATAATTTTATAATCTATCTATAATATTTATGTTAAAAAAATTAAGGCGTGTCGCTACGCAATTGTATTATCAAAAATTTAGGATAATTATAAAACGCTGAATGTAGCAATGACGGATGAAAGATTGTCTTATTTAAAATCTAATAATCTCTATTGGAGTAATATGTAAGATTAACTTTTCTAATTAGTCAAATTAATTTAAGAACACACAAATGAAATAGAGCTCGAATAAATGGTAACTGAAGTGCCAAAAATTTATATTGTCGTTTGTTCTGAGCTCATGCTTCGTGATAGCGGAGGTTCGCAACAGTTGACATGTATTTTCTTTATGAACTCTGCGGCGCTAGCATATCCTGTTAGCATACAAAATTATATGCTGTTTAAATTACTACAACAAGAGATAATTACTATATGTATGCATATAAAATAATATCTCCACCCGATTCAGTAATTTTTGAATATGCTAATAAAACTCTTGATCAAACATTAATAGGTGCAACTTAATAAATGATGTATTCAGAGCTTGCATATCCTTAGGAATCTATTACCAAAAACTAAATAACAGTGAACATAATGTCTGGAATTTCAGATCATTGTGATCTGTAGTTTTCTGCTACTGTGTATGTATATCTATATCAATTCAAAGCCTAAATTTTGGTCAAAAATTAAAGACGTGTATAGGTATAAGTGTACATACCTTTTCATGGTCAAAAACCTCCACCAATGAAAAGGCGACATATACTAGCCCTCCGATTGTGGAAGAGACTGTCGAGGAGTGTGCAACTTAATTATTTCTATTTTGAAGGTGTTTTGAGTTTTTTGCAGACCGCATTTATTTCATTCTATTAAATTTGGTTTTAGTTTTAGTTGTAACCAATTGGAATCGGACCGAACCACATAGAACTGGAACGAACCGTTAGTGACTGGTTTGGTTTTGGTTCTCGTTAAACCGGAACCGTAACCGTTTACATGATGATTCCAAAAATTATGATGGAACTGGAACCAGAACCGGAACCGGTCAAACTAAATAAGGTTTTGGTTCTAACTTGAAGAACCGTTACCTTAGCGGTTCTGTTCATGGTTTTAGTAGAACTGGAACTGAACTAGAACCGTGACAGCTCTGTTCATTATACCTGAAGATCATCCTTCTCCACCAGCAAAGTCTCCTCATCCATCCCATCCAGAACATCAACTAGAAACATCCCATCCAGAACATCAACCAGAAACATCCCATCCAGAACATTCTCCTGAACCATCTCCAAAGCCCCAGTCTCCTTTTCAGGGGGAGAAAGATGAAATTATAGTTCTTCTTTCTGATAGTGAAGAAGAAATACATCCAGAAGCTGTTGAACCTCCTCTTCCATTCTCCATTTCAACATTCCCACCATATTAGCCAAAGATGTTGAAGATGAAGACAGTCCAGTCAGAAGAAAACAAACTTCTACCTCAACAGTCCTCATTGAAGAAATTGCCCCTAGACTGCTCCAATTCTACCTACTGCACCTCTTCAAACTGAAGTCCTCTCTAAAAACACTATCTTGAGTAAGATTGAAGCCATGATAGCTGAGCAGAGGAAATATTTTGATACTTCTATTAAAGTTGCAACAGATAAGGTAACTGTCTTAGCGAAAGAGATGAGTCGAGGATTTGCTGAAATCCAAAATAACACTGATGAATTCAAAAGACTTTTACAAATTGGAGGGAAAGCTATAGATCACACCATTAGCAGCATTGGTATGGTAATGGACCAATCTATCACTCTTGCTAATAATTAGATTCAATTAGAAAAGAATGCTCAAGAACGCAACTTCAAGACTTGTGAAGAAGTTGGGCAGTTCAAAGAAGCAGTCATCAGCACCCTCTCTATAGAAGTCAGAAGGGGGAGGATTTAGTGAAAGAACTGCTAGAGAAGAAAGTACAAATAATGAAAGAACAATGGGATGATCAAATAAAAGAAATTCAAGGATCGGTGTTAAAGGAAGTTAAGAGCACAAAGCTTTACACATATGATAGTGCAATATGGATGAACAATCAGCTTTTCCCTGACCTATCTATTGACCCTTCTGCACCCCCTCCTACATGCCTGGATGTAAATAGGCCTACATTCTCTCTAGGGCCTAAATATTTTGAAGCTCCACCTCCTCCTGAGACTTATAAACAAGCCTGGGATCCTAAACAGGCTAATGTGCCTTCTCAAGTACTTCCTGAGATACATAAATCTAAAAGAAGAAAGTATAGTGATGGTGCCTCTGCTAGTAGGTCCACTCCCATGCCAGAGCATGTTGAAAGAGAGTTTGCTGAAGTATGGAGCCCAACATCAAAATCCATCATTCTTGATACTTTGAAACTTGTTGTGGAATTCAGTGGACACAAGGATGACTACTACTCACATACTAAATGGATGCAATATGAAAAGTCAATGACTCTTAGAAGACTGCATGATAGAAAGTATAGTCAAAATGATCCAACTGCTCCTCCAAGACCAGCCAAATATTTTCCAAAGCCATACATGTATTTTCAAAGATAAGAGGATAAACTTCAGAAGCAGCAACAGCAACAGACCAAGATGGGATAGAAGATGACTAAAAGTTTTATCTATGGGAAATTATGTGGAATGGACTTTTCTTGGACAATATCTATATATTTATACATCTTTAAATTTTGATGATTTATATATTTTATTGTTTAGCATTTCACATTATTATATTGCTTGCTAGTTACTTTATTTGTTTATCTTTATATAATTTACCTTAGTGTAGAGGGTTCTGACTTCTACAAATAGGGGGAGATTTTTGGGTATTGCATCCACAATAACCCATATTTGTATGAAGTCACCCTCGAACTAAGATGAATTAAGTTGTATTTGATGCATTGTTTTAGTTATGTGTTTGCAAGATATAATTACCAAGTATGGATCAATGTCAGTCTATAATGAGTCACCAAACACAGGACCATACAATGTAATTCCTCATTATGTGATCCATGGTGTTGACTCATGTGTAGCCTCTCTATTGGGACACACTTCATTTTCAAAACACTAAAGTAATGGAAGAAAGAACAGTTGATGAATTCATTTGAAGAAAAATAATTTTCATAAGTAAAAAATTTTCCAAGTCCTTTACTCGAGTAGTATACAGTGTACTCGAGTAGTGCTGGAATGAATTATCGAGTATGCTAAGTACAGTTCTCGAGTAACAAAAATCTTTCTCGAGAAGGCTTAGTCCAATACTCGAGTAAGCCATAGAGTACTCGAGTACTACTTATCTATGTCTCGAGTTTACTCAAAAATTCATTTTAGAAATTTTCTATGTGGTGTACTCGAGTAACATTAGTCGATACTCTAGAAAGCCAAGCCTTGTCTCAAGAAGTAAGAGGACCAGTATTCGAGTAATAAGAAGTTAAGTTTCGAGAAGAAGTTTTGTTCTCGAGAAGTAATAATTATTCTCGAGAAGTTTTCTATAGTTCTCGAGTAATAGAGTTCATTTCTCGAGAAGCCAGAAGTCATTCCCATAATTTACTTAAGGACTTGTTCTCGAGAAATATACTTTCTCTTCTCGAGTAACAGAAATCATTACTCGAGTAGTACTTTATTCACTCGAGAAATGCAGTACCGATTTCTGAATTATTCTTAAGTCCCGACAGAAGTAATTTCAAATATGATTAGCACTTGATTGGTCGCATGGCATGCATTTAATATGATTTGACCATTAGGAAAGTCCTATAAAAGGTCTTATCAAAATCGACTAACCCTAATAAGAATAATTTCCAATTTTCTGAATCTTTCTTAAATTTCCAAATCGAGAAGCGTCGCTGCCGCCGCTCTGTCTTCTTTGTCGATCTTCTCTCTCGATCCGAATATTCAGAACAAGAAGTTTCAACAGATCAAGATTTTCGACATCTCTAGATCTATTCCTTGATTGTGCTGATTCTAAAGTTCTCAGATCCAAGGTTTCTCAGATTTCTTCCTCATCTTTTCTGATAAGGGTTGTTCAATTTTTCAAGAAGGAAGAAGCCGAGTTCAACCAGATCTGTAAAGATAAGATAGTTTTTCTGATTGTAAATTCATTATATTATTGTAGGAGTTATTCTTCGAGATTGGTAGGAGTTTTACTTTGAGTTGTAGGAGATATTCTCTGAGTTGTTGTAGGAGTGTTTTTTGCTCCGAGTTGTAGGAACTTTGTTTTAAGTTGTAGGATTGTTTTCAATCAGAGAGAATAGTGGAGTAGCCGAGTCTAGTGTGTTGCTAGATCGGTGAGGTTGAAAGTGGATGTACCTAAGGTTAAGGAACCATTATAATTTGTGGTGTCGTCGATGAATGCTTGTTTACTTTCTGTGCATCGCTCTTACAAATTTTTATTCCACAAAAAGACGCAGAACTTACCTATTCACCCCCCTCTAGGTGATTTAGGTTGACAACTTAAACATTTTCAGTTTTACTCTTGAATAATCATGTTTGTAATTATATCATCGATATATAATTTCCATTTAGGTTTTCACTCTTAGCTAGCCAAGAGGCTCATAGTTTTAAGTGAACACTCAAGAGTAAAGAGAGTTGCACGCACCCCTCGAGAGAGGCAGACGTTAAATCTCCTGAATTAGAGTAAAATCCAATAGCGAGGTTCACCACTTAAGGCGAGCTTTAGGCCTCCGAATACGGACGAGAGTACGGTCAGACCTTCCTAAACTCAGTTGGGCACGTCTTCGATAAAAGCGTGTTCAAGCTTTGGGAACCTCCACGGTCAAGGACCTTTACCTAATTAAGATTAGGTTTGTTATCGTATCTTTGATTAACTTATGCTGAGGTGATTCACGGTCGAGTACTGCTTCATTTTCATCATTTAACCCTTTGTTTTAATCGCTATTAGTTGTCTTTATTAGTGCAAGTAATCTTTTTTTCATAATTGCATGTAGTTTACTTTCTTTCTAAATTAGTTAACAAACCCTAAAATTTTTTCAAAAAGATAATAGTTTTTTGTGTGAGTAGAATTACTCAACATTTCCCAGATTTTAATACGACACATGTGTCCCCTCGTTACAATTCGATAAGTATACTTGCCTTCATTGGATTGCTAGTTCAGTTTTATTTTCATAACGATCAGTAGACACCAAGTTTTTGGCGCTGTTGTCGGGGACACAACTTTCGTTGATATTTTGAAAACACGAACCTATTACTTTTATCATCTCTTTTTCTTGCCTCTTTTGTTAAAAATTTAAAATTCAAAAAAAAAATTAACGCTAATATTTAGAAACCCACATCATCTTTTTTTGCACCACTTAATTCTCTCGAAAAGGGCAAGCTGGTATAAATACCACTATTTTGTCTAGTACCCTGTGAACCCTTTATTGGGTAGTCCTCGGGAAGTTCGGGAGTTAAACCGTTAAAAAAAATCTATTTTCAAAAAAAAGTAACTCTCTTTTTCTATCTTGTTTTTTCTCTTTCTTTCTCTCTCTTCTCCTAGTGTATGACCCATGGAAATCCGCTGGTTATTTTGAAACTGGACCAAGAAATTGAGTGTACTCTTAGGAGAAAATCGTGATTTCAAGGCCCTACTTTCCAAATACTGGTTGAGGATTCCCAGTCAATCTCTAATTGAAAAATGGAAGAACCCAACCTAGAGGAAGCCCTGCATAGGCATGTGTCCTATTATGCAAGGCCGAATCTGGAGGGTACAGAATCAAGCATAGTTCACCCTGTTGTAGCTAATAATAATTTTGAACTAAATCCTATCATTATTTAAATGGTGCAGCAGTATGTGCAATATGACGGACTTCAAGATGAAGATCTGAACGCACACATCGCTAGCTTTCTTGAAATTTGTCACACCTTCAAAATCAATGGTCTTACAAATGATGCAATTAGGCTGAGACTCTTCCCCTTCTCTCTAAGAACTAAAGCAAAATAGTGGTTGATGACTCTCCCAAGAGGGAGCATCGCCACTTGGGATCAACTAACTGAAAATATTTTGACGAAGTACTTTCTGCCAGCAAAAACTGCAAAACTTAGGAACGATATTTTTGCTTTATGTCAAATAGACTCTGAATCTTTATACGATACCTGGGAAAGATTTAAAGAACTTTTAAGATGATGCCCCCATCACACGCTACCTGTATGGTTACAAGTGCAGATGTTTTATAATGGGCTAAATCAAAATACAAAGTAAATGATTGATGTCGCTTCCGATTGTACTTTAAACCACAAAACCCTGGAAGCAGCTCTTGAGCTTTTCGAGGATATGGCCATGAACACATATCAGTGGAATGTGCCAAGATCCCTCCCAAACAAACATGTGGGTATGTACGAAGTGGACAACATCTCCCAACTGGCACTACAAGTTGAAATACTTAGTAAAAATATAACGGAGATGATTGCTGCCTTCGCCCCTCAGGTATGGGAATCTGCAACTGCTGTCGCTGAACAAGTTGATTATGTTAGTAATATGCCTTAAAATGTTTTTAATAATTTTTCTGCTGCTAATTTTCCTGTGCCGGGTTTTGCTTTTCCGAAAAATAATAATCCTGCTTTACATAATCACCCTAATTTCTCGTGGAGTGATCCAACGAATGCTATTCGCCCACCTCCGCAACATGATTTTATACCACCTTCACAACTTCAAAATTTTCCAAAACCTCCAAGCTTGGAAGAAATACTTTCAAAATATATTAATGCAAATGATACGACCATTAGAAACCTCACAGGATCTGTCAAAAATTAAGAAAACCAAGTAGGGAAGCTCACCAAAACTATATCTGAGCGACCCCCAGGTCTATTCCTTCAAATATCGAGCCCAATTCGAGAGAGCAAGCAAAAGATATAACTCTCAGGAGTGGGAAACAAGTTTCTGGTATTGTAAGTGAAGAGCTCGAGGAGTGCACCGCCCCCGTTTTAATTATTCCGCCCGCTGAAAAAGAATTTATCACCCTGCCCTCTACTTTGAAAAAATATTCTACCCCACCTTATCCATCCCAACTTAATAAGGAACGTTTAGATGATTAGTACAACCACTTCTTAGAAATGTTTAAACAAATCCACATAAATCTGCCCTTCCATGAAGCCATCTCACAGATGCCCAAGTATGCAAAATACTTGAAAGACCTCCTGATAAATAAGAAAAAGTTAGAGAACTTATCGTAAGTCACGTTAAACTTCGAGTGCTCTGCCGTATTAACAAATGGCTTACCAAAGAAAATCAACGACCCGGGTAGTTTTTCTATCCCATGTGTCTTTGGTGACTTATTCTTCAAGCACGCGCTAGCCGATTTAGGTGCTAGTATCAACTTAATGCCTTTCTCTTTATTCAAGAAGCTAGGATTAGGTAGACTTAACCCCACACATATGAGTATCCAGCTCGCTGATAGATCGATCAAGTACTCGTTAGGAATTGTGGAGGATGTTCTAGTAAAAGTCGACAAATTCATCTTCCCGGTGGATTTCGTCACTCTAGACATTGAAGAAGACGTCGAGGTTCCTCTGATCCTTGGTCGACCCTTCTTGGCCACCTCCTGAGCTATTATTGACGTAAGCAATGGAAAGCTCTTCCTACGTGTAGGATATGATGAGGTTAGTTTTTCTATCACCCCATCGATGAAGAACACCCTGGAAAACGATGACTCTTGTTTTTTCATAGATGTCTTAAGTGATGACTCTTCCTACTACCTTTCTAAAAATGAATGTTCTTCTTTTTGTTCTTCCTCAACTATTTCTCCTGATTGTCTGTAAGAAACGGCCCTAGACGCTGATTCCACTCCTTCAAATTTTCAAAATAAATCAAAAGTGTACAAAGAAATGATTTTTGAAAAAGAAAAATCTTCCAAATCATCTTACAAAGACCATCCTACCTTAAAACAAAAAGAGCTACCTGAACATCTAAAATACACTTTCCTCGAAAAAGACTCCAAACTGTCTGTAATAGTTTCGACCTACTTAACTGTAATAGAAAATGATAAACTTCTTCGAGTTCTACAAAAACATTACCGAGCTATCGCTTGGTAGATTTCTGATATCAAGGGCATAAGCCCATCTTTTTGCACTCATAAAATCCTAATGGAAAATAATTCATGTAACTTAATCCAACCTCAGCGCCCCATAAATCCAAACATGAAAGAAGTAGTAAAAAGCGAGGTAATGAAACTCTTAGCTGCATGAATTATCTACCCCATATCAGATAGTAAGTGGGTTAGCCCAGTTCAGGTAGTGCCGAAAAAAGGTGGGATCACGGTAGTTATTAATGAAAATAATGATTTAATCCCGACGCGGACGGTGATGGGGTGACGCATGTGTATAGATTATCGTAAGTTAAATGACGCCACTCGCAAGGACCACTTTCCCTTGTCGTTCATTGATCAAATCTTAGAGCGTCTTTTCGGCCATAGCTTTTACTATTTTCTCGATGGACTCTCGGGGTATTTTCAAATCCCCATCTAACCCGAGGACTAGGAGAAAACAACGGTTACTTTTTCTTTCGGCACCTTCGCTTGCCGAAGAATGTCGTTTGGGTTGTGCAATGCGCCAGCTATATTCCAAATATTTATGCTAACCATTTTTGACAAGTACGTAGAAAGTATTATGGAAGTTTTTATGGATGATTTCTCCGTGTTCGGTGACTCCTTCGAGATTTGCTTAAAAAACTTAGAAAAAGTTTTAGCACGATGTGAAGAAACTAACCTCGCCCTAAATTGGTAAAAATGCAATTTTATGGTGAGGGAGTTTTAGGACATAAGATTTCTTCTCGAGGAATTGAACTAAGATCGAAGTAATTGAGAAACTACCACCACCAACGAACATTAAAGCCATACGGAGTTTCTTAGGTCATGCTGGGTTCTACCGTAGTTTCATAAAAGATTTCTCTAAAATCACCAAACCTCTTGCTAAGCTGCTAGAAAAAGACACCCCATTTATTTTTGATGATATTTGTTTATCTGCCTTTGAATTAACAAAAACTAAGTTAATTAATGCACTGATTATGATAGCTCCGGTCTAGGACCTTCCCTTCGAGAGTATGTGTGATGCGAGTAGTTTTGTGGTGGGAGCTGTTCTAGGATAACGAATATCTAAAAACTTCCACCCCATTTATTACGTGAGTAAAACACTCACATTTGCACAGGAAAATTACACCATGATAGAAAAAGAACTTTTGGCAGTTATTTTTGCTTTTGATAAATTCTGCCCCTACATTACTCTTTCTAAAATTATCGTTTTCACAGACCACTCGGCCCTCAAGTACTTACTTTCTAAATCGGATGCCAAGCCACGCTTTATCTGTTAGGTCTTACTCCTTTAGGAGTTTGACTTGGAAATCTGCGATAAGAGGGGGCGAGAATTTTGTTGGAGATCATCTCTCTCGTTTAGATAATCCATATATTGAAAATTTAGATGAAAAGACTTTTAATGACACTTTTCTGGATGAAAAGCTATTTTTGATTAACACATCACCTTCCCCTTGATTTGCACACTTTGTTAACTATTTAGTGGCACGTGTCCTCCCAAAAAAGTTGTCCTCTCAGTAAAAGAAGAAATTTTTTCTTGATCTAAAGAACTATTTTTGGGAGGACCCGTATCTTTTTTGAGTTTGTACAGACCAGGTGGTAAGGAGATGTGTCTCATCTGAAGAAGGACAGGATATTTTAAAACACTTACATGAAGGACCGACTGGAGGCCACTATCAAGCCAATCACACTACTCACAAAGTTCTTAATGCAGGCTTTTATTGGCCTTGCCTTTTTAAGGATGCACAATCCTTTGTGAGTAGGTGTGATAGTTTCCAACGGTCGGGCAATATTTCTAATAAAAATGAAATACCGCAAAATTATTTCCTTGAGTGAGAAGTTTTTGACCTCTAGAAAATCGATTTTGTTGGCCCTCTTCCTTCTTACTTTGGGAATAAGTATATTCTAGTTGTCGTAGATTACGTGTCACGATGGGCAGAGGTTCAAGCTCTTCCTACTAACGACTCTCGATTTGTTACATTATTCTTAAAAAAATTATTTTCTCGATTCAGTACTCCAAGAGTCATCGTTAGTGATAGGGGTTCGCATTTATGTAATGCGCAGTTCAGTAAAACTCTTATAAAATACGGTGTTATGCATAAACTTTCAACCGCCTACCACCCCCAAACTAACGGTCAAGTCGAAGTAGTAAATAGAGAAATAAAACGTATTTTAGAAAAGACAGTTTCTTCCTCACATAAAGATTGGTCAGTTAAATTAGACGATGCTCTATGGGCCTACTGAACAGCATACAAAACCGCCATCGATTGTACGCCATATCGGTTGGTTTATGGAAAGTCGTGCCACTTACCCATAGAACTTGAACATCGCGCTTTTTGGGCCTTAAAATTTTTAAATTTCGATCCCCACTCCATTGCCGATCTTCAAAAATTTCAACTTAACGAACTCGACGAGTGGCGTTGTAGGTACCCGAGTTTGGATTTGTGTTAAGTCCTCTCAATTAGTTTCTTGACCCATGATTTATCTATGGTCAAAGGTTAGTTGTTAGGTTAGATTCCCTCAGTTGTAGAGTTGTTGCTTATCCAGATGAAAATCTGACTAAGTTGTTTTTGGTTCGACTATAGTCGAACGCCGCTCGACTTTCGTCTATCAACCGATCGACTATCGTCTATCAGTTGGTCGACTATCGTCAGTCAGCAGATCGTCTATCTCTGTGATAGTTCAACTAACTTTAAGCTCGACTATCTGTTGTGATAGTTCGACTATCTGTCTTGATAGCTCAACTATCTTATAGCTCGACTATCTGTTTTGATAGGTCGACTATCTGCTCTGTAGTTAGGTCAACGATCTCTGTGGTTAGGTCGACGATCTCTATGGTTCGGTCGACGATCTCTGTGGATCGTTTGACGTTCGTTTGTCTGCTTTTAGAGATATTATATTCCTTTTCTTCTGTGATTTATTTCTTATTTATCTGGCATATTTTATTAAAGATTGTTTCATTGATTTTATGCTTGCATCTCCAGGCAATCTTTGCCCCATTCTTTTTGCAAAAGTCAAGCTCTACTCTGACAAAGTATTTTGTCTTATTAGTTGACATATCTTTTCTGCTTTATCTTCCATGCTGTCCTTTATAGCCGTTAGACACAAAAGTCTTCTCTGGCCGTAAAGAGTTTGGTATGATGTGACTTTCTCTAGTATTCTTTTATCAAATTGGATATGCAGCTTCTCAGAAAGCTTTATCCCTTTATAGGATGTCTTTCTGCAGGATATATTTTGTATTGTGCTATTTGCAGCCCAGATTGCAGATCTCAGAAGAAGACAAAGAATTAGAGCTGTTACAAAGGCTAATATATAAAGAGCTCTTTTGAAAGAAGTTTCAACACACATATACATAGATAGAGAGATATACTCACAGACACCAAGTTTGGTTGACACAGATATTCATATACAGATTCAAAAGAAGAAGATACAGCTCTCAGATCATTTTACATTCAACTGAGAAGAACTACTTTCTTCAGCATTCTTCTTCAAATCCTGAGTTCATCCTGCTTCTAGGAACATTCACACTCAGTGCCTCAATAAGAAGAAAAAGAATAAAGAAAAGCTGATTGAAGAAGAACAACCATTTCTCATCAAGAGTCTTCTTCAAGCTATTCCTTCAAAGAACTTCAAGACAACAGATTATATCTGTCAAGAGTTCAGAAGAGTTCCTGCACCCTGAAGTAAGACTTCTTCCTGGATATTCTCAAAGCCAGGGGAGCCTTGATTCCTTTAGAGCTTTCTAGCTCTGTGCAATCCACTTGCTTCTCTAATCTTGTTTTACAATAGAGAAGACATTCTAACTCTCTCACCCTCCTGTACAAAGGGTTATTACTCCCTTCAAAAGTGAACCTTGGTGGCAGAGCACCTGATCAAAAACTTGTGTTAGATTTTGAGCTCCTGATCAAAAGCTCAAAGGGTCTACTTGATCTACCTGAACCAGATCAGTTGGTGGCAGGGCACCTGAACAAAAACCTATAGTGGATTCCTATCAGGGTGGTAGAAGAGTGGATGTACCTATTTAGAGGGAACCACTATAAACCTCTTGTGTTGTCTGTGTTGCTTACTTTAATTATTGCACTGTGGCTGTGATTAGAACTAACTAGGACTGCTAGTTGCCGTGATAGGACTAAAGCTGAAACTGTAATTACAGTTAGCTTTCTATTGTGCACCACACTTTGTGTTAGGCTCTAGGGTTTCAAATATCTATAAACTCTTTCCGCAAACTAACTCTAAGGGAGTTGAGTAGAAGCTCAAATTTTTGAATACTCTATTCACCCCCCCCCCCCTCTAGAGTTGTATCTATCCTCACTTTCAGGCGCTCTTATGCTTATGAAAATAATAAAATATATAAAGAGCAGACGAAACGTATTCATGATAAAAATTAAGGCACCAAAAAACCTTTAAGCCGGGCGACCAAGTTCTCTTATATAATTCACAACTACATTTATTTCCTGGAAAACTCAAGTCTAGATGGTCAGGTCCTTTTTTTATTAAAGAAGCATTTTCTTATGGCACTATTTTAATCTCACACCCGTACAAGGGTGACTTCAAAGTAAATGAGCTGCGTCTTAAACTTTATTTTTCTGGTGATAATAATGTAAGTTTGGACAATATAAATTTTCTTGTGCATGAATTGTAAATAACTTAAGACAATATTTTTTTTGTGAACTTTAACTATTTTTAGACAATATTTTTTTGCGTCAAGCTCAAATGACGTTTAAACAAAGGGAGATGTCAGGGAGGCAACCCAAGGTTTTTTTTCAATTTTCTTTAATTCTCACTTTTTTCCCCGGACAGCTCCGGCAAGCTGAACTTCTGTGATCGCCTGCTCCAATGTTGTTGAATCCACCACAAAAGTCAAAGTTCATATTTCAAGAAGTTCCAAAGCGCAAGCATGGGGAGCAGCATCACCCAGCCATTCACGACTCGCAAATCTGGGGAAGTACCTATTTTTCAATTATGTAATTTAGGTTTTAAATTTCTCTCTCTCCTTCCCCTCTTTTCTCCATTGAGGAAAATGTACATTTTAAGCTTGGGGGAGGGTTTCCTCCTTCTTTTCTTTTCTTTATTTTGTCCTTAAAAAAGAGAGAGAATATCTAAAATCCAAAAAAAAACGAGGAATATTTTCAAAATCAAAAATATATATATACAATATGTTTTTACTTTAATAGTTTAAACAAATTTTAGTATATCAATAGTACCCCTTGTTTATGTTTTGTTTTTCTCAAAATTCTCTATAGTAACTTAGCTAATTATAATTTCTCTAATCGATCTTTTTAATTATGTTTCATAAGAAAAATGTTGGTCATATTGTGTTCCTAATTCATGATAGCATGTTAATTTGAAACGTTTTTCTAAAAACTCATGCTTTTCTTATGGTTTTTCGTTCTTTATTTTCTTTACTTCCTAAAAATCATTCATCCACTATTTTTCATCTTGTTTTTAGATAATTTTTGTAACATCAACTTTGATTAGTATAGTAGATGTGAATGATTTTAGACTCTTATTATTCTTATTTTCAAGATAAGTTCATTTGTCTTTATTTAATATCTAGGACTTACTTTTTGAAATATTTCCAAACTAATGCTTTAGATAGATTTAGAAGCATGAAAATGATTTAGGCCATTTTTTGTTTTTGTTTGAACCTTCTTGCCAACCAAAAAATTATATCCCTAGTTAGCCGCTTTTGAGCCCTTTTCCTATTTCAATTGCTAGCTCAACTTATCAATTCTCTTTCATCAAAGCTAAACTTTTTTCCAACCTATTCTATCACATTAAGCTTTTAAGTTTCATTTAAAAAAAAAATTTTCTTCGTGATAGTTTTATTGAGTGATATTTGGAGAACATCGTGAAAAAATGTAAGCTCAAAAGAAAAGTTTTGTTTGGCCAATTTCTCTTCTCTTTAAAAAAAGAAAGAAAAAAAGGAAAAAAATATATTTATATATCATTATGACCTTTGGTTAAGAAAAATAAAAAAAAGGAGAAAGAAAATTTTTTATTATTATTATTATGGTATTGTCAAATTCATGGTTTCACTTTCATTTTTATGTTAAATTTTAAATGAAACTAATGTTTTGGTTTAGTGTGATTTTAGCCTCCTTATTTATCTTTGAATTCCACTCCTAATCATTTACCTAGGCCAAACATTCCGGTCCTAATAAGTCCTTCTGATTCATGCTTCTAGGTTTATTTATTAGCCAAATAAAGAAGAAAAGTAGATTAGTTAAGTTTTGGATTTAAATTTAGATTTTTGTTCTTTAATTGATATTAGTATAAAATGTCTCTTAAGATCTAGTAACAACTCAATGCTCTATTTCATTTGTTGCCTCGCTTAGATCTATTTAAAGAATTTTGTTAAAATTTTGGATGAATTATTTTTGCTAGTAAAGAATGTAAATTGAAAACCATGTTTAAGTAATTGCTTTAGGTTTATGTTTCACCTTCTCCCTACTTATAATTTTGCATGGTACTTATGTTAGCATAATTAGAACTTTTTGATTAATCTCCTTTCTGTTAGCTAGTTTTTATATCTTTGCTTGGGGACAAGCAAAGCTTAAACTTGGGGGAATTTGATAATACGTTTTGTAGTTTGAATTATTAAAGTATTTTTTAGTTTTTTATGTACAATTCATGTTTTATAAGCCTTTAATCTAACCTCCTTTAGTATATTTTGTTCCCACTAATGTTTTTACTTTTTTTCTCAGGTTCTTATAGATTTTTTGCCAAAGTCATATGACACGCCCCCATGACATGCCCCCCTAGGCGTGTACCATGGGCGTGTAGACCGATCCCGAGGAGGACTGCTGTCAGAGACCATTTTCAGATATTTTCACCTAACACCCCCCCCCCCCCGAACACGCCCTCCCTGGGCATTTACCTTAGGCATGTTCCTCTTAGAGCCAAGGCCAATCCGCCATTAAAGAAAGTTCATTGTTTCACGTCAACCCGTATGTGACATGCCCTCCCTGGGCATGGACCAGGGGCGTGTAACACCTTTTTCGAAGACCGACGGATTCCCGACCAAGATTCCAGGTGTAACGTGCCTTACATGCCCCTTACACAGGCGCGTCCCTAGGCGTGTCCACCAACATACAATGCAATCATCATTCCCACCAGAAGCTATTACCAGAAGTCAACATCATACCTGACACGCCCCTGGTACATGCCCTTTCCGGGCATTTAAGGGGGGCGTAACTGAGCCAGGAAACTTCTATAAATTCAGTAGTACCCCTTATGTTCTGAAGGAAGTTTTTGTTTAATAGGGGTGGTGCTGCCATTTTCAGTTCTTAGTGTTCTTCTTCTTCTCTCTCCTTCTTATTTCATGCTTTTTTTAATTCCAACTTTTATTGTTTCCTTGTAATAGTTTCTAGCTTCTTTTGGTAGTTTAAATGTTAGTGATACCTTAGTTTTAACTTTCATGCAATTGTAATTTCTTTTTCTCCAAGTTTGTAATCTCTCTTTTAGATTAATAAAAAGTGTTCTTTCTCTTCTATTTCACCTTATTTTTCATCAACTTCCACAACCCCTCTCTCTTCCACCACTTCACCATGATTAACTAAATCCTTCTAGCACTCGATCTTGATGATCCGAGGTTGCATTGATTAAGTTATAATGCTTTAGTTTAATTTCTCTTTTGAAGGTTTAGGCCTTCGATTTACTCTTGAATAATCATGTTTGGAATTATATCATCGATATATAATTTCCATCTAGGTTTTCACTCTTAGCTAGCCGAGAGGCTCATAGTTTGAAGTGAACACTCAAGAGTAAAGAGAGTTGCACGCACCCCTCAAGAGAGGAAAACATTAAATCTCTCGGATTAGAGTGAAATATAATAGCGGGGTTCACAACTTAAAGCGAGCTTTAGGCCTCTGAATACGGATGAGAGTTCGGTCAGACCTTCCTAAACTCAGTTGGGCACAACTTCGAGAGAAGTGTGTTCAAGCTTTGGGAACCTCCACGGTCAAGGACCTTTACCTTATTAAGATTAGGTTTGTTATTTTATCTTTGATTAACTTATGCCAAGGTGATTCACGGTCGAGTGCTGCTTCCTTTTCATCGTTTTAACCTCTCTTTTAATCGCTAGTAGTTGTCTTTATTAGTGCAAGTAATCTTCTTTTCATAATTGCAAGTAGTTTCCTTTCTTTCTAAATTAGTTAACAAACCCTAAAAGATTTTTCAATAAGATAATATTTTTTTGTGTGAGTAGAATTACTCAACAGTTCCCGGATTTTAATACTACACTTGTGTCCCCTAGCTACAATTTGATAGGTATACTTGCCTTCATTGGATTGCTAGTTCAATTTTATTTTCATAATGATCAGTAGACACCAGTACTATGAGTAACTAGGCAAATAGCTGAACTCACCTTTGTGTGCAAATAGCAATTTCTAGTTACCAAGCCTAGGTTTTTGCTTTTGGGTCTCAAATTGACTATTAAACCCCACCATAACACTTCCAATCTTCTAAGGAGTCCTTTAGAGCACTAATAACCCATTGGGGTCAACCATGGGAGGTTAAGTTGACGAAAGTCAACCTTAACCCTAGTTAGGTCAAATTGCCCTAATTTGACCCAAATTGATTACACCAAGTAACAAATGGACTTGGGTGGTGTCAAGGGACCCACGAACTCCCAATTGGGTCAGTCACTTCATCTATTTTGACCTAGGGTTGAGTCTAATTAACTGGGGTTAATTAAGCCCAAAATGAGGTGAAAACTCAAACCCAGCTCCAATCCAATTGGGATAGGCCCAATTATGGTGACTCATTAGCTACAAACAAATGGAAATTACCTGAAATGCCACTCAATTTCATGATGGGGTGACTAGGAGAGAGAGAGAACGAAAGTTTTACCTAAATGGAGGAGAGAGAAAGAAGGACATTCATGGCTTTGGAAGGACATAGGGGCACTCAATCCTCCTCTAATGGCCTCATTCATTCCCCTTGATCAATTTGGAGAAGATGGATGGGTTTTCTTGGCCTCATTCATTCCCCTTGATCAATTTGGAGAAGATGGATGGGTTTTCCCGGCCTCCTAGAGGCAGAACTTCAAGTGTTTTGAAGTGGCCGAAAATCTCAATTCATGGCCATTCATGGCCTGACCCTCCCTCTCCCCAAATTGTCCCCTTTATCACCTTTAGAAACTCCCAAGTACTCAAATCGAACCTTTACATCATTGCCTTAGGTGAAGGGTTGATAAATCAGTAAGGAGGAGCTTGGAGGTTGTCGGTCATGGCACGCCACCACCACACTCGCCGCCAAGCCCGTCTGTAGGTCCAGTTCTCTTCTTCTTCCTCTATGCTAGATATGTAGATCACTAGGTGGAGAAAATGGGCTAAATTGTGATCAATCAGTGAGGATAAAAGTGGTATTATTCCATAAAATTCAACCTCTCTGGTTCGTCGGAAATGGCCTCTCCGGCGGCCCTGCCGCCGCCAGGCGATAGCCACCACCTCAACGGAGGTGGTGGTGGCGGTGGCCTGCTGGGGAGGTGGATGGATGGTCGATAAAGGGCGCTAGAATTAGATCCAAGTCAGGGCAATCTCGTCCCTTGGCTCATTGGGGATGATGGCCACAAGCCGTCGGATCGGGTTCGATCGGTTATACGCAGGCCGAATTATTTGATAAAGTATAAATTGCATTTTTGTCACATTATTTTTGGCTAACAGTTTTAATTATTTAAACTAGTTAAAGTCCTCTTCTGTAGATGTTCCCAACAGAGAATTGTAAGCTCTTGAGGTCTAGTTTAATACAAAATTGGAATCATCTGATTGGGCTCACTGGTTTTCCCTCAACACTCATTTTGGGGCAAGGTGTCACAAAGGCTAACCAGAGATTAAACTGAGTGTCCCCAGTGGCCCACTTTATCAAATGGCCTGAAAATTTTTCCAAAGGGTTTTCAGGCTATGAACTTCATCATATCTAAAAATCAGAAATTTTGGAGATGATTTTTCTATAGTTTTTGTAATAATTTAATAAATCATACATGTGATAAATATATGGTATATAAACCTCTAATTTCCCCAAAACTCTGTTGGATGACCAGAGAGGTCTTTATATAACCATGAAAAAAATCTCAGCCTATTTGGGGTTGATTTGATGGGGTAACCTAGTGATCAAAGATGGTCACCCAGAGAAAATAAAGCCTATTTCTCCAAAAGTGCACATAGTGGAGTTGAGTGACCATCCCTCAACAAAACAAGGTGAAACCTTGGCCACTGTATTGTTATCACATAAAACACCCTAATGAATTATTTTAGGGGGATTTAGGGTTGGAATGCCCTAAAATCCTAGTTCAAACCTTAGGGCTGCCTATCAGGGTTAATGAAAGAAATATGGTCACCTCTCGAAGGATTGGCTCAAAACTTTGTAGATAGTTTCATTGGATGGAAAAACACCATGGATAATTTTATTGAAATTTTAGAGCTATTTTTCCCTCACTAAACACTTAGTACTTAGAATGGGGACTTTCCTTTCAGGCGAAAAATACATGACCATATAGTATTGGAAGATCACGAAACTTGGATAATGGGTTTCTACTAATATTTTAAATCTCTACAATTTTTTATTATGAATTTTAGTTGGAGAATTGCAGTACCTCCTTTATAGTTTTAGTTATTATTGTCCAAAGAAAAAAATAGGGCTAATTGAGTGCTAAAAAATTATGACACTTGGCTAGTAAACTTTTTAAGTCATCATGATGCTCTGCAAATTTTGTTATAGTATTTGGAAGAAATTATGAAGTGGTTCCTTCACAAATTGCCCAAGTTTTAATTTTTTTTATCCAATTAACTATATGGCTAAATGAAGTTAGAAAATTATGAAATTTGGTCGGTGAACCTTTCTGCTCCTTGTAGTCCCCTGGTAATTTTATCACAATTTTTGGATAATAAATCCTTGTACTTCTTTTGTTTAATTCAATTTCGATCAAAAGAATAATATTATGATTTATGATAGAAATTATTTTGAAAAATTTATGAAATTTACACCTTTCTATTGTTTAGCCAATATGATGTTGTACAAATTTTATTAAGGACTTTGCATATCAGAAACTTGTACCTCATGTTCAAAGTCACAAGTGGCATGATTTTAGGAAAATTATTAAAAAGGATGAATATATTAGGAAAAATACAAATCTCTAGATTTAAGCACAACATCTCACGAAAGACCCCTAGAAATAATCCTAGGTTTTTTGGTGAAGTATTTAGAGTATTCCCTTTCACACGCTCAATCTAGTTCATTTGACCTGCATAGAGTAATTTGAGGGATTTAAGGTAGAGTTATAGGTCTCACATGGGTAGTAACATAGTGGGTGCACCAAAATTTGTGGAGTCTAGATGAGGTCACCCATAAGTCCAAGTGCTAGGTAGCCTAAATACCAAGGAGACTGAGTTGTGCTCGGGGTCGACGATGTATTGTCTCTCCCCTAAAAGTTGTAACTCACTTATGGTTAGCTCAAGTGTAATGAGTGGAGGGGATTGGCAAAAAATAGATACCCATAAAATTAAGTTCCTTAAGAAACAAAACTTTGGGCTTTAGCCCATCGTAGTTCCTAGTGACCTCGAGAGCCCTTCACCGGACAGGCCCCGCGGAGTCCAAGGTTAACCCTAAACTGTAGGAATAAGTGGATTAAAAGATTAACTATTAATAAATTAACATCGCACACATTCACTCACCCCGTTGTTACAGGTGGATAATTTTGATAGTTTCACGAGTGGTGGGATCGGTGTTGATGGCATGGATTGGTTAGTCTGGTGAGCTGATGGCTCGGGAACTCATTACTAGCATGTGTGCTTGTGCATTAAAGTGGTGGGTCCTCGTTAATGAATGATCATTCATACCAATGACGATACGTTGACTCGGCAAGTGTAAGTGTTCACTTAGCTAAGGAAAGACTGGTGGTTTAGCCAACATCAGTACAAAAGACTCCAAAGCACCTGACTGTGGGTGTACCGAGTAGTATGCATGGTCTAGGTTAGGTAGTGTGAATACCAACCTATGAGTGGGGATGCCAAACCCACTGCCTCTATTTGCCACTACGAGAGGTACCTGAGAGTTTAGCTAACTCCAAATAGGAGAACTAAAGGTCTGTGCGCATAGAGTCATGTGGGTGTTTTGCACTTGTGTGAGACATATCATTTAACATGCATAACACTTGAAGTCATACATAATATTGCATAAAACTTATACCCCTAACATATAAATTATTATGGGATCTTGTATACGTTAGGCCTTGCAAAATGACCCCTTAATTTCTAAGTTTGTGTGGGCATTCTTATAAATTAAGGTTACTTTCTCTGTGTTGATAGTTAACTGCTTTACCATTACTTCAAGTTACTACTTTCTGATGGCGACATTGCTTATACGTCCGTTGATCCCCGACATAGAGGGTTTGTGGATTAGTACGGTCGTTGCGGCAAGCTCGAAGATAAAATTCTACCATAACGTTTCTTCGCTAACCCCAACGCCGCTACATATTTTGCTCGACGTCCGCTGCCGCCATTAAATAAAATATATAATTATAAATTAAATAATTATAATTATATATTTTATCAATTATTATTTTTAGCAATTTCTATTTAATGCAATTTTAATTTAAGCATTTTTATTTCCAAGCATTTCATTATTGTATGTTTTTCATGTCATGTAATGATGGGTGCATATAACCATCATACATTTATTTTATTTTCAATGGTGGTGATGAAGTGGTATAGGCTCTATAAAGACATGTTATGAAGGATTTTAGTAATGTTGATGAAAATTGAAACTTAAATTCAAATTTGAATTTCCCTCTTACCTCTCTCTTCCCCCTTAGGCAAAATTCGGCCCTCCTCTTTCTCTTGCCCTCTCTTGGCCGCCGGCCTCCTTCTCTCCCCCCTCTTGGTAGTTCGGTCACCCTCTCCTTCCCCTCCTCCTCCTCTTTGTGAGAATCCCCACCTCTACCTCTCCTTCCTTCTACTCCAAGAATTTCAACCAACCTCCTAGCCACCACCCTCTCTTTTCCCTTCCAAAATTTCGTCCACCAAGTTTCCCTCTCTCCAAGGGTTTAGCAAAAAGGAAGAAGAATGGCTCGCGTCTTCATCGTTCGGTGTGGATCCATGGATTTACATAGAGATAGATTTAACCACCATCGTGAGCGCTTCCTCCACTCATCTTGTGGACGGATTTTTCTTGGGATTTGGGTAACGATTTCTAAACCAACTCTTTGTGTGCATCTTCTATAAATTTGTGAGAATTGGTGGAATAGAAGGCTAATTAATTGTCCTGATTTATATTGAAATTTGTGCTTGTTGGGTACATTGGAAAATGTGTACCTGATTTAAAGAAGCCTAATTTAGCTTAATGATATACATCAAGGTGTATTTGATGTTGTTTTAAGTTGACATGTGCAGGTGAAGAAGTATTAAAGAATACAGGAAATTATTCTAAGTCCATATGTCGACACCTGAAGAAATTGTGTCGACACTTCAGAATAATTGTGTCGACACTTGAAGGAAGAAGTGTCGACTCACAGAAAGATAGTCGACCACATTTGTGTCGACACTGGGAAGCAGTGTCGACTCACAGAAAGATAGTCGACCACACTTATGTCGACACTAGGAAGCAGTGTCGACTCACAGAAAGATAGTCGACCATATTTGTGTCGATACTGGGAAGCAGTGTTGACTCACAAAAAGATAGTCGACCTCAACTATGTCAACACCTGAAGGCAGAGTCGACACATACTCAGTTCTGAATCTACAACAACTGTGTCGACACACAGGGCTTGTGTCGACACACACTGCAAAGTCAAGACCAAGTTATTTTCTGAAGAAAGATGAAGTGTTGAGTCGACACAGATTCTCTATGTCGACTCATTCTCAAGATGAAGTTCTGAAGAAGCAGTGTCGACTTAAAAGTAAACTAGTCGATATCATCAAAGGCTGTGTCGACACCAAAGTCACTTGTGTCAACACATATAGACAGTTGGTCTCGACACTTTCTGACAATCTGTCTCAACACTTTGCTGAACAAGACTAAGGCACAGGATCTGTTTGAAGACTTGACAGCTGTGGGTTATGACAGGTTAACTGAAGCTGTCAGACTTGTCAGAAGTCAGTTAGAAACCGGATCAGCCGGTTACCATGAAGAAGATCTATAAATAGACAGATTCAGAAGAAGAAAAAAAACAACACACACAAGAGGAAATTAATTCTTAATCAACACATCAGTTAAGAGACAAGTCCTCTCTTCAAGAAAGTGCAAGGCATTAAAGAAGATCTTCATCAGAAGATCTAAGAAGACGTTCTCAGGATCAGTCTAAGAAGAGTTCTTTCAAGAATTCAGAAGTATCATCAAAGGTGTTGGATAGAGAGGGATCCAGCACTTGAAGAAGAAGAAGGAAGCCATCATTGGTTTCTCAAGAAGCTGTTTGGAAATCAACTCAGCTAAGTTCAGATTCAAGAAGCTTTGAAGAAAGCTCAGATTCAGTTGATTTCATCAGCTGATCAAGATTTGTCTTGTTCTTTTCTCTTTCAACAAAGGCAGACTTTAAAACTTCTTTTCTAATTTCTGTAGGATTGTCCCTACAGATCTGAGTTGTAAGTCTTGTTATAAAGGCTGAAGTGTAGGAGAGTTATCTCGGAGTGGTATGGTGTTTGCCTGAGTGTTAGGAGGAGGG